>JAJPUD010002320.1:295523-331466 GCA_023553655.1 Myrmecobius fasciatus
GGTAATTCATCTATGACTTATAGTTTTAGAGAATTGCCAAGGGATCTGCACTCAGTGGTTAAATGACTTGGCCATTAGAAACCAGCTAATATGTGTCAGAAGAGAATTGAGCCCAAGTTTCTGTAGCTCTAAGTCTAGTCCTTTATAGGCTACATAAAGCTGCTTCTTAGTTTGTAATGTACCTCAAGTAGGTGTATAGAGAATGGATGAATGAATAGATAGATAAATGGATAGATGGATATAAAGATGAATAAATGATAGATAGATGAATGGATATTTGGATAGATTGATAGAGCATTTGTTAAGCACTTAATTGAGAGTTAGGCTCTATGCTAAGTTCTGGAAATACAAATATGAGCCAGGAAAAAAAGACATTCCCTATTCTCAAGTAGTTTGCATCCTAATTGGAAAACAATATAAAAAAAGGCAGCTGGGAGGGGTTAGGAAGGGATATATGATGAGGAAAGAAAGTGTGGAGAGTTAAGAATTTAGGCAGCTAGGAGGTGAACAAAGCACATAGGCTAGACCTGGAATGAAGAATACCTGAATTCAAATTTTGCCTCAGATATTTCGAAGCTGTGTGACCCTGGACAAGTCATTTAACCTGTTTGCCTCAGTTTGCTTAACGTAAAATGCAGATCAAAATAGCATCTACCTCTAGGATTATGGTGAAGATCAAATGAGGTCATATTTGTAAAGTACTGGTTAATAAATGCTTCTTCCCTTACCTTGCAGTCAATGAAATATACATTTCATTGTATAAAGACAAATGAGTTAACAGGTATAAAACATTTTGTAAATGTTAAAATGCTATTTAAATGTTAGCTACCAGTCAAACAATAACATTTTATGATTATTATGAAGACAAATAAATAAATGCAAAGTATATCCACATATGCCTTTCATTTAATTCCTTGAAGTAGAGAATACTGATAAGGGAGAAGGTCAGGAAAAGCTTCCTGTAGGAGATGTTGCCTCCTACTGTATAGTGAAGCAAATTCCATATGACTGAGGTGAGGAGGAAGTGCATTTCAGGCAAGGAGAACTGACTATGCAAAATCATGGAGACTGGAGAAGAATAATAAACAATATCATTATCTTACCATGGGTATTGCCGGTTTAACTCCTTGATCTCTGTATCATTATAAAATCTGACATCAAACTTTCCAATTTGCAAGTTGACTGAGGAGAGACTTAAAATAGGGATGTTGATTATAGATCCTGGGTTGGAACAATCTCATCACATTCTCTTGTGGAGAATTAATTCTTTTAATTCTTCTGAGATTTAGCAATGGGCTTATGGACGTTTTTACCAAGACTCAAAGGAAGTAAGAATAAGGACATTTTCCCCCCGCCCCCTTCACAGAAATGGAAAGCTTAATCCAATCCAATCCAAGTCAGGTCTAAGTTGGCAAATTATATCTATTTTTCTGTGGCTCTATAAGGCTAGATGGGATGCATATGGACCTAGAAAATGGAGCTTAATTTTATTGCTGTTACATATCAAGAATGGGCAGGAGTCTAGTTGATGAAGTATATGGAGTTTGGAGAAAAAAAAAAAGAGTATAGGACAGGAGTGATAGTTATTTCAAGAATACGGAAAAGAATTTAGACTTGTTCTGTTTGGCCCTGGAAGGCAAAATCTGGAGCAATAGGTGATATTGAAAAAAAAGACCATGAGTCTTGGGCCAGCTAGATGGTGCAATAAACACAGGAAGAGCTGAGATCAAATCCTATTTCAGATTCCTACTAACTGTGCTTATGATCAAATTACTTGCCTTCTGCATCAGTTTCCTTTTTTATAAAAATGGGAGTAATCATAGCATCTCCTGCCTAGGGTTCTTGTGAGGATCAGTTTAGATAATCTTTGTAAACCTCAAAGTGCTATATAAATAATAGCTATTATTATTTTTCCTAGGAGGCACTATCTTTAAAGCATCTGAATGAATTATTGGCTGTAATAGGTATGCTGATTCATCTTTCAGTTCCATTTTTCTTTCCCATCCAACTCTCTGAAGAGATTTAATCCACCACATTTGACTTCCAAGGATACCGACCACAGTTGAACTCAAGCAAGATCTGAGGTAGCCTTCAAATGTGCAACCTATGAAATTTAGAATGAATTCACAAAGTCAGAAAAGTTGGCACATGCCAAAAGTGAGCTGGGCAGAGATGTCTCCTGACTCATTAGACCTTTTACCTCAAAGCACCTACAAAGCTTAGGAAAGGAGAGGAAATTCAGAATTCAAGAGATGTTTTGAAAGTACAATACCTTGCCTCAGGGTGAGGATGTCTCAATAAAAACCTCCTGCACTTGCTAGAGAAAATAACGACAGACTTCAAGAAGATATGTCAAAAGATTATTCTGAGGATTCTTAGCATTGTCTGGGGATTTGGCACTGGATGGTTCCTATTTTGAAGAGTTTACGTAACAGTCAAACCCATTTGGATGGAGAGAAAAGATAATTCAAAGAGTTTCAAGAGCTTGAATTTTTTAGTTTGATATGAGATTGGTGGAATGCCCTTTCAGTGGGGGACTATTCCCCAAAGACTTCTTAGATAATGGAAACTGTCACCAATGGCTAGAACAATGCAGCATGGGAAGGTACAGAAATTTTTAAAAAGGAAAGGTGGCTTAGAAGACCAGGAAAATTGAAGGAGATTGTAGGTCCCCGGAATGTCTTTGTTGGCCATGATCTGGAATCTTTCATGTCCTGGTAACACTTCCCTTAGGTCATGGTTATCTTTGAGAATGAAGAATAAATAACAACCACCACAACCTGGAATATACTGTGTTGTTTTGGGCTCTGCCTTTGTAAGGGACTTATCCAAGGGAATAAAATTAGTACATTGAGGGGCCTTAAGTATATGTCATATGAGAGTTAGTTGATGAAGTATATGGAGCTTGGAGAAAAAAAAAAGAGTATAGGACAGGAGTGATAGTTATTTCAAGTATACGGAAAAGAGTTTAGACTTGTTCTGTTTGGCCCTGGAAGGCAAAATTGGTACCACTATGTGGATATTGAAAAAAAAAAGGCAAAGCTTGGCTTTGTGTTAAGAAAATCTTTCTAACAATTAGAACTTTCTAAAACTGGGATGGGCTACTCCCAGGGGTGGAAGCTTCTGTGTCCTTAGGTGTCTAGGCCACCATCACTCTTTGCACAAATAGATTTAACAAGGGATGGGAAGGAAGAAGTACTACCTTCCTTTTGATGCACACAGTTCATGAAATTACCTGGCTATTAGTTTAAATTTTAGGGTTTTAGCCTATTGTCTATTGATCAATTATATATTGATCAATTCTTGTTAAAGAGCACTGATGGGGAAAACAAGACTGGGTTTAAGGTGGTGTATCAAATATCTGAGGCAAAGATAAAAATGGTAAGATCCTACTCAATATTGAACTAAGAAAAAAAGCAAAACTTTAATGGATTTTGAGAATTATTTGTCAAATTGTCACCCCAGGGAAGGAGATAATGAATGAAAAATAATATGTCCTTGAAGAGGCAGGTCTACATTTCAATCTTCCATGTCACACATAGGTCCTGGGAAATGATTCCATTCCAAATATAGATCCTATTTTATATGTAAGAGAAAAAACTAGAAACATATTGGCTACTGTCCTTAAAATATGGAAGCAGTCAGAGGGATGATACCAAAAGGATAGTGACAATACATAACATTGAGGTAGGGTCTGTCTAAAAGAGACTTTGGCTCTTGATAATTCAATACCAACACTAACAGTCAAAGTTCCAAATATTTGGTCAATTTGCTTTGGCTCTTGGTGACATAAAGCCAACACTAACCATTAAAACTCCAAATATTCACTCAATTTACTTTGTCAGGGGAAAAGTCTTCCTGCTGAGCTGCTGTGACTGAGCGAATTGTTGGAGGCAAAGAGGGAAGGTGCTTTTTAAAGTTCAGAATGTCCAAAGCAAACCATCCTGTGTGGGAACCATAAGAAATCAGGGTGGTATGACTAGTTTGGTATTGGAAACACAAAGAGTAGGATCTCGATTGATTCCAAAATGGAAAATATTAAGAAAAGTCAGAAACATAATTATTCTGAGTCAGTTTGCCAGGCCAAGGACAGGAACAGAACAGATCATAGGAAGCAAGATATGAGAAATATAAAAGGATAACCTTAAAATCAGTGTATGGTTAAAAAAAAACAGGAGGAATTAAGAGGGCATGAAGCAAGAGGAGGATAAAAAGAATATTATTAAAATGTTAAAGGCAAAACAAAGTAAAATTTTTGTAGCTATAAAACGTCAGACATGATTGGGCTATCTTTGGAACAATAAAATATCAGTTCCTTGAGGTGAGGAATAAATTTTAATTTTCTATCCCCAGCATCTATACTGTGCCTTGCACATTGGTGGGACTTATTGAATTAGATTTGTCACAATAATGCTCCTTCTATCTGGTCCATCTGACAGGTCTTGCTGACATCTGTCTGTTATCACTGTTTGTTCCCATGCCCTCCCCCTAACCCCTCCCAGCATTTGTTCTGGGAATAGCAATACAAATCTACCGAAGGTGTACCAAGGTGTATCAAAGGTTTAGTTAGTCTTATGGCTTCATGCACCTTCCTTGTGACTTCCCTGGTCTCTATTCTCCTTGCCACTTTAAGGCAGAGATTTTTTTTTTTGTATATGTATCCCAGAGCTTAGCACTGAGCCTTGCTTATGGTTAATACTTAATAAATTCATAACTGCAAATAATAAATGCTTTATTATCCATTCAAACATCAAAAAGCAAACATTTTTTATTTTTAAATTCTTGCTCTATATAATAATATTTTTTTGGCAGTAGACCAATTTAGGTAGAATTGTCATTTTTCTTATATTAGCTTGATCTACCCATGAGCTGTTTTTAAAAAATAGTTTATATTTAAAAATTTATATTTTGTACAAATAGCATATTATTATATTATATTAATTAATTAATATTAGTATATTAAAATAAATTATATTTTATATAAAATTTACATTAAAAATTCTAAAAATTAAAAAAAATTGTTTATATATACAATCATATGTATTTTTATATAAATGTATGTAGACATAAACAAAAAAAAATGTACTTTCATAGTTGAAAGGGAACTTATAGGTCACCTAGTTCAAATTTCCACCCAAAATAACATTCTTCTTTAAATTATTTAAAGTGATTATCCAGTTTTTGAACACTTCAAGTGACGAGAAACTAACAACTTTTATTTTCATGGAGTTCCGACTATTTAAAAGTTCTTTGTTATATTGAATCTAAAATCTCTTCCTCTGTAACTTTGTCATGCCTCTAAGCATAGTTCTTCCGTCTAAAGGCATATTGAGTATCTAATCCCTCTTCTATAATAGTCCTTTCATATATTAAGAACCCCACTAAGTGCTATCCTTCATCCTTCCCTTCCTTTTGGGTCTTTCTTTTTTTTAATTGAAGCTTTTTATTTTCAAGACCTATGCAAAGATAATTTCTCAACACTGATCCTTGCAAAACCTTGTGTTGCAATTTTTTCCTTTTCCTTTAGCCCCTCCCCTAGATGGCAAGTAATACAATATATGTTAAATATGCTAAGATATGTGTAAATCCAATATAGGCATACATACTTATAAAATTATATTGGTGCACAAGAAAAATCTGATCAAGAAGGAAAAAATGAGAAAGAAAATAAAATTCAGGCAAACAACAACAAAAGAAGTAAAAATGCTATGTTGTGATCCATCCTCAGTTCCCAAAGTCCTGTTTCTGGATGTAGATGGCTCTCATTATCACAATATCATTGGAAATAATCTGAATCATCTCATTGTTGAAAAGAGCCATGTCTATCAGAATTAATCATTGTATAATCTTGCCATGTACAATGATCTTCTGGTTCTGTTAATTTCATTTAGTGTCAGTTCATGTAAGTCTCTCCATGCCTCTCTGAAATCATCCTGCTGG
The DNA here is from genome assembly GCA_023553655.1 of Myrmecobius fasciatus. Lineage (NCBI taxonomy): Eukaryota > Metazoa > Chordata > Mammalia > Dasyuromorphia > Myrmecobiidae > Myrmecobius > Myrmecobius fasciatus. The sequence continues at coordinate 301,464 of JAJPUD010002320.1, forward strand.
TCATTTCTTATAGAACAATTATGTTCCATAATGTTCGTATTATTCAGCCCTTCTTCAACTGATGGACATCCTCTCAGTTTCCAGTTTCTAGCCACTACAAAAAGGGCTGCCACAAACATTTTTGCACATGTGGGTTCCTCTACCTCCTTTCTGAATTTTTTGGAATACAAGTTCAGTAGAAACACTGCTGTATCAAAGAGTATGCACAGTTGATAGCCCTTTGGGCTACCAAATTATTCTCCAGAATGGTTGGATCCATTCACAATTCACTAACAATGTATTAATGTCCCAGTTTTCCCACATCTCCTCCAACATTTAGCATTATCTTTTCCTGTCATCTTAGCTAATCTGAGAGGTGTGCAGTAGTACCACAGAGTTGTCTTAATTTGCACTTCTCTGATCAGTAATGATTTGGAGCACCTTTTCATATGACTAGAAATGGTTTCAATTTCTTCATCTGAAAATTTTCTGCTCCTATTCTTTGACCATTTAATCAATTGGAGAATGGCTTGAATTCTTATAAATTTGTGTCAATTGTCTATATATTTCAGAAATGAGGCCTTTATCAGAACCCTTGAATGTGAAGATGTTTTCCTGATTTGTTGCTTCCCTTCCAATCTTATCTGCATTAGTTTTGTTTCTACAAATACTTTCTAACTTAATATAATCAAAATTATTTATTTTGTTTCAATAATGATTTCCAGTTCTTTTTTGGTCACAAATTCCTTCCTTCTCCACAGATCTGAGAGGTTTATTATCCTATGCTCTACTAATTTCCTTATAATATCATTCTTTATGTCTAAATCATGACCCCTTTATTTTGGTATATGGTGTTAGGTATGGGTCAATGCCTAGTTTCTGCCATATTAATTTCGAATTTTCCCAGCAGTTTTTGTCGAATAGTGAGTTCTTATCCCAAAAGCTGGGGTCTTTAGATTTGTCAAATTTTAGATTTCTATAGAAATTGCCTAGTTTGTCCTGTGATCCTTTCCTATTCCATTGATAAACTAGTCTATTTCTTAGCCAGTACCAATGATGACTACTGTTTTATAATACAGTTTAAATCTGGTACAGCTAGGTCACCTTCATCAGCATTTTTTTTCATTAATTCTCTTGAAATTCTTGACCTTTTGTTCTTCCAGATGAACTTTGCTACTATTTTTCATAGATCTGTAAAATAATTTCTTGAGAGTTTGATTGGTATGGCACTAAATAGTAGATTAATTTAGGTAGTATTATAATTTTTATTATATTTACTTGACCTACGCATGAGCACTTGATATTTTTCCAATTGACTGGTTCTGACTTTATTTGTGTGGAAAATGTTTTGTAGTTTTGTTTGTATAATTCCTGACCTTTTCTTGTCAGATTGATTCCCAAATATTTTATACTATTGACAGTTATTTTGAATGGAATATCTTATTGTATCTCTTGCTGTTGGACTTTGTTGGTAATATATAAAAATTCTGATGATTTATGTGGATTTTTTTTGTATCCTGCAACTTTGCTAAAGTTGTGAATTGTTTCTAGTTGTTTTTTAGTTGAGTCCCTAGGGTTCTCTAAGAATACTATCATATCATCTGCAAAGAGTGATAATTTGGTTTCTTCATTACCTTCTCTAATTCCTTTAATCTCCTTTTCTTCTCTTATTGCCAAAGCTAACATTTCTAATACAATATTGAATAGTAATGATGACAGTGGGCAACCTTGTTTCACCCCTGATCTTATTGAGAATGGCACTAGTTTGTCCCCATTACACATGATGTTTGCTGATGGTTTTAAATAGATGCTAATAATCATTTTAAGAAAAAGTCCATTTATTCCTGTACTCTCTAGTGCTTTTAATAGGAATGGGTGTTGGATTTTATCAAATGCTTTTTCTGCATCTATTGAGATAATCATATGGTTTTTGTTAGTTTGGTTACTGATATAGTCAATTATGCTAATTGTTTTCCTAATATTGAACTGGTCCTGCATTCCTGGTATAAATCCTACTTGGTCATGGTGTATTATCCTAGGGTTAATCTCTTTGCTAATATTTTATTTAAAATTTTTGCATCAATATTCATTAGGGAAATAGGTCTATAATTTTCTCTCTGTGTTTTCACCCTATCTGGTTTGAGTATCAGCACCATATCTGTGTCACAAAAGGAATTTGATAGGAGTCCTTCTTTCCTTATTTTTTCAAATAGTTTATATAGTATTGGAATTAATTGTTCTTTAAATGTTTGGTATAATTCACATGTAAATCCATCTGGTCCTGGAGATTTTTTTCTTATGGAGTTGATTAATAGCTTGTTCTATTTCTTTTTCTAAAATGAGACTATTTAAATAATTTATTTCCTCTTCTATTAACCTGGGCAGTCTATATTTTTGTAGATATTCCTCCATTTCACTTAGATTATCAAATTTATTGGCATAAAGTTGGGCAAAGTAACTCCTAAGTATTGCTCTAATTTCCTCTTCATTGGTGGAAAGTTCTCCCTTGTCATTTTTGAGACTAATAATTCAATTTTCTTCTTTTCTTTTTCTAATCAAATTCACTAAAGGTTTATCTATTTTGTTGGTTTTCCATAAAACCAACTCCTAGTTTTTATTTATTGATTCAATAGTTTTCTTACTTTCAATTTCAAATCTGGTATTTAATTGGGGTTTTTTAATTTGTTTTTTTTTCTAGCTTTTTTAGTTGCAAGCCCAATTCATTGATCTTTTCTTGCCTTATTTTATGCAAGTAAACATCTAGAGATATAAAATTTCCCCCAATAATAACTTTGGCTGCATCCCACAAATTTTGGTATGTTAGGTCATTATTGTCATTCTCTTAGATGGAATTATTGATTGTGTCTATAATTTGTTGTTTCACCCATTCATTCTTTAGCATTAGATTATTTAGTTTCCAAGTAATTTTTCATCCTCTTTCCCTTGATCTTTTATTGCATGTAATTTTTAGTGCAACATGATCTGAAAAAATGCATTTACTATACCTGCCTTTCTGCATTTTATTTTGAGGTCTTTGTACCCTAATATATGGTGAATTTTTGTATAGGTTCCATGAAGCACTGAGAGAAAAAAGTGTACTCCTTTCTGTCTCCATTCAATTTTCTCCAAAGATCTATCATATATAACTTTTCAAAAATTTTATTTACTTCCTTAACTTCTTATTTATTTTGTGGTTCAATTTATCTAGTTCTGAGAGCAAGGTTGTGATCTCTGACTATTATAGTTTTGCTGTCTATTTCTTCTTGCAGCTATTTTAACTTCTCCTCTAGGAATTTGGATGCTATACCACTTGGTGCATATATGTTTAGTACTGATATTATTTCATTATCTATAGTACCTTTTAGCAAGATATAGTTTCCTTCCTTATCTCTTTTAATTAGATCTATTTTTTACTTTTGCTTGATCTGAGATCAGGATTGCTACTCCTGCTTTTTTACTTCACTTGAAGCCTAACAGATTCTGCTCCAACTCTTTACCTTCACTCTGTATGAATCACTATGCTTTAAATGTGTTTCTTGTAAACAACATATTATAGGATTCTGTCTTTTAATCCAGTCTTCTCTCTGCTTTCATTTTATGGAAGAGTTCATCCCATTCACATTCACAGTTAAAATGACTACTTCTGTATTTCCTTCCATCTTATTTACCCCCAAATCATGCTTTTCTTTTCTTTCCCCCTTTCCCTACTCCCAAGTATTTTACTTATGAGCACCACTTGCCTTAAGAAGCTCTCCCCCTTTATAGCCCTTCCCTGTTTCTTATACCTTTCCCTTACTATTTGTTTTCCCTTCTAATAGCCTCTCACTTTCCTTTCCCCTTTCCCTCCTACTTCCCAATAAGGTGAGACAAGTTTCTCTGTGAAACTAGATATGTCTAATATTCTCTCTTTGATCCAAATCTGCTGAGAGCAAGATTCACACAATGTCCACCCCATTACTTTCTTTCCCTCAATTATAATAGGCCTTTGTTTCTTCCTGAGATGTAATTTCCCTCATTTTACCTTCATTTTCCTCATTTTTCCAGTATAATCACTTTTTCACCTCTAATTTCTTTTTATAGTATCACAGTAAAATCAAATTATACCTGCATTCTCTAAGTATACTCATAACAGATAGTTCTCAAAAGTTCTTTCCTTTTTGCCTTTTTATGCTTTTTTGGAATTCTGTATTTGGAGATCAAATGTTTTGTTCAGCTCTGGCGTTTTCATCAGAAATAAATGAAATTCACCTGTTTCATTGAATGTCCATCTTCTTCCCTGAAAGGTAATGCTCAATTTAGCTGGATAGTTGATTCTTGGCTGCAATCCAAGTTCCTTTGCCTTTTGGAATATAAGATTCCAGGCCATTTGATCCTTTAAGGTGGAAGCTGCTAGGTCCTGGATAATCCTGATTGTGGCTTCTCTGTATTTGAATTGTTTCTTTCTGGCTGCTTGTAGTATTTTTTCCTTGGTCTAAGAGTTCTGAAATTTAGCTATGATATTTCTTGGAGTTTTCATTTTGGGGTCTCTTTCAGGAGTCTTAATTGGGTGATTGGCGAATTCTTTCAAAGGCTATTTTACTTCCCGATTTTAGGACATAAGGGCAAGTTTTTTGATGATTTCCTGAAAGATAATGTCCAGCGTTTTTTTTTTTTTTTCATCATGCTTTTCAGGAAGTCCAATAATCCTTAGATTGCCTTTCCTAGATTTTCCAGATGAGATGAGTTATTTTTCCATTGAGGTATTTTACATTTTCTTCTATTTTTTTTTTCATTTTTTGGCTTTGTTTGACTGATTCTTGATGTCTCATTGAGTCATTCATTTTCATTTGTTGAGTTCTAATTTTTATTAAATTATTTTTTTTACCTTTTTTAAAGTTCCTTTTGTATTTGGCCAATTGAATTTTTAAAGAAGTTATTTTGTTCTGTGGATTTTTTTTTCATTCACAAATTCTGTTTTTCAAGTAGTTGTTTTCTTTTTCCATTTCACAAATTCTGTTTTTCAAGGAGTTGTTTTCTTTTTCCATTTGGTCAAATCTATTTTGTAAGGAGTTACATGCTTTTTTCCATTTCACTAAATGTATTTTGTAAGGAGTTTTCTTCAGATAATTTCTGTGTTTCTTTTTCCAAAACCCTCTTGAAAAGTTCTCATTTCCTTTCTCCATTTTTCTTCTAACTCTCTTTGAAGATACTTTTTGAATTCTCCCAAGAGAGTCTTGTGAAATGAGGACCAATTCATATTACCCTTTGGGGATTCATCTGCTTTTAGTGTCCTCAGGGTATGAAATATGTTATTCTTTTACCTTCCAAAACTATCTGTGGTCAGAATTTTTTTTGCTTTTGTGCTCATTTTTTTGAAAGATTGAGTTCTGCTTTTAGGGAAAAGGGGAGATTGTCTAAGCTTCCTCTACAGTCAACTGTAGTGTGGCTGTGCTGGGTCAGTGCTGACTAACTTCCACAATTGGGTGGGCGTGGTCAGGTCCCATAATATTCTGAGGTTCAGGGGGTTTACTATTTGCCTTTTGTATTTGTGTTGGGTGTCTTACAGCTAATCTGCTGATCCACTGGTTTGCAATCAGGAGAGAATAGCCAACACTGGTGTAGATTCCTCCTGGTAGATTCCCCAGAGCAAGGGACACTACACTTCCCTGGGTCTCTGCATTGCCTGCACTTGGGTGCCTGCACTCTGCTGCCTATGCTTGTCCCCCCTCTCTCTGAGCCCAATTTAAACAGACCTTTTCTGAAGATGTTCCAAATTATCTTCTGCTGGAAATTTGTTACTCTCCAAATATTTGTGGGTTTTGTCACTCTAAAACCTGTTCAGAGATTTGATTTCCTGTTAATTTGAGGGACATTGGAGAGAGCTCAGAAAAAGACGTGTCTCCTCTCTGTCTCACCCATGAACTATTGATATTTTTTCCAATTGTTTTCATCTGATTTTATTTGTGTGAGAAGTGTTTTTTGTAATTGTATTTATATAGTTCCTGAGTTTGTCTTGGCAGTAGCCACCCAAATATTTTATTTTTTCTATAGTTTTTTAAATGGAATTTCTCTATTTCTTGCTGCTGACTTTGTTAGTATTATATAGAAATGCGGATGATTTGTGTGGGTTTATTTTATGTCTTAAAAAAGCAAACTAATTTTTAAAGAAAATTTATTGTTTTTACCCCACCTATAGTTTCCATTTGATTTCTCTTCATTTCACATTTCTTGTAAAAAAGAATATAAAAGATAAAAAAAACCCATTCAGCAAATCTAACATTATATCCAGCATTCAATCATTGTTACCCATCTTTGCAAAGAAAGAAGAAAGGTACATCCTCACATTCCTTTTTTGGGACCAAGTATGGTCTTTATCATTCATTTTAATGGTGATATTTTGGTGTTCATTCAATGTACATTTTTGTGTCATTGTGTATATCAGTTCTTCTTACCTTATTTTGTATCAGTTTGTATAGTTTTTTTTCCATACACCTTTGTATTCTTTTCTTTTTTAAGAGAAAAATCATATTCCATTACATTCATGTAATATAATTGATTCAAACATTCTCCCATCAATGGATATCTACTTTGGTTCCATTTCTTTGCTGTTTCAAAAAGTGCTGCTTCAAATATTATAATTATTATTATTTAATCCATCTTTTACTTCCATGGGTTATATGCCAAATAATGCTATCTCTGGCTGACAGAGTATTGACATTAGTATAATTCCAAATTACTTTCAAGAATTATCAAGCAAATCATAGCTTTAATAAATCTATATTAGTGTGCCTATATTTCCACAACCCTTCCAACATGGAGTGTTCCCAACCTTTATTATTTTTTGCCAATTTGATAAATAATATCTAGCATTTAAATATTATTTACTATATGGCAGGCAGATGCTGGGCTTCATGCTTTACAAATATGATCTTGTTTGATCCTCATAGAAATCCTGGGAGAAGAGTCCCATTTTGATCCCCATTTTACAGTTGAGGAAATTGAGGCAGACAGAGGTTATATGATTAGGCCAGAGTCACATAACTAATTAAGTGTCTAGTAGGTTTGAGCTCAGATTCTGATTTTGAGCGGAGATTTCTATTCATTGTGTCACCTACAGTTGTCCCTGGCTGCTGGGTGAAACCTCAATTGCTTTGATTTGGAAACAGATGGTAGAGAAAATGAAGGAAGTAAAGTCTGAAAAGGTATTTTGGAAGTGCTTTGAATCCTAACAGAAGAGTTTTTATTTGACTCTAGAGGTAATGCAGAGTTTGGGGAATTTATGGAGTAAGAAAATGGATAAATAACATGCATTCTGCCTAGGCAAAGTTCCTGAATAGTAAGTAACTGAATCATTCCTCTGATGTCAGAAAATTCTCCAAATATCCAGAGACAATAGCTTTCCTCTATGTCTTTAAAAAATAAAAATAAAATATAAAAAACTCTATCTCCTCTACACATTTTGGTTCATCTGTCTTTACTCAAAATCTTGCAACTAAAATGTAAGTGATTGCTTTGGATCCAGCTGAGGAAATTCAGATGTTTAGCATGTGTCTATTGTTCAAAGTTAAGCTACCACATCAGTCACACTTTCCACACTGCCATTTGTGAGCAAAAACTGGACCTGCCCATTGAAAATTCCTTGTCTTCAGCCGTAACCAAAACCTTATCACAAGTCCTTAGAAATAGAACTTCCATGGGAGGTTCTAGAAAATCTTGGAATGAAGAGTCTGAACTTGTTTCCTAGTGACATAAATCCCTTAGTCAATATGAATTTCTTCTTATAAATGGCCAGAATGATGTATTCAGACTTGCAGGAATGACTTTAGGTACATAAAGGACAAATAAAACTCTTTCCACTTGTTTCTCTTAAGTAAATCTTCAGTGATTCATAGTGTATACTTTAGAAAGCTGAAAAACAAATGAGTGAATCAAAGGATTTCAGTTTGGATCCTTTATGTGCCATTAAAGTAAGGGCTAAATGGTATCAGTTAGCTAGCTTTTGAAATAAAGAGACAGAAATAAATAAGAAAGTCAGAAACCTTCATTTCTAAGCATTATAATAGATTTAAAAATAGTAACAGAATCATTTATTCCTCTCTTCTTCCTGCAAAATCTATCCTTTCCAGTTGTCTTAATCCTTGCATAGAGGAGTAATTTTTTCTTTTCTTTTTCAGATTCGCCAGTATTATTGTTGGTGTATTGTACCTCATTCAATACTTGATTAAGAGTGTGACTAATATAAGAAAAATGCAAGAATAATTCAAAACATCAGATAATCTAAATAACATTAAGTTAAATAAAATATGTTTATTAAATGCCTACTACGTGTCAAGGACAAAAACAAAATAGTTTCTCTCTTCCTTTAAAATGGAGTCCAAGTACCATCTTTGACAAGAAACTTTTTCTGATTTTCCACTCCTTCCCAACTTTTAGTGCCTTCTCTTTGAAACTAGCCAATATTTAACTACTTTCTATTTATTTGTATAATTCACTTTATATGTAACTTATGTGTATGTGTACTTATATGTAGTTGATGCCTCCCCCATTAGAACATCAGCTCCTTTAGAGTTCAAGTCCTTGTATTTCAAGAGCCCAACTTGATACCGGTCCCGCACATAGTAGATGCTTAATAAATACTTATTGATTTATTGTATTTGGGATGAAGGTGGAAGGATAATATGTACAAAAAAGTAAACACGTACAGAATTAGCTAATAAAATTATTGATGATATTCATCCAACAATCATTTATTAAAGGCTTAATTATGTGTAAGGCATTATGGTACATACTGGGGGATACAAAGGTCAAAATGAAATAGTTATTGCACATAAGGAAAGGAAGGAATTTTAGCATTCATCTAGTCCAACCCTTTCATTTTACTGAAAGGGTTGGACTGAAGCTAAAGACTGAAACTGAAGCAGAGAGGTACAGTGATTTTCCCATGCTAGGATCTGAAGCAAATCCAGCCTTTTTTTCTTCTCCACAAAGCTGCCCCTTAAACTAATTTGAATGGAGGGTCAATAGAGGGGAATGGGGATGGGGCCGAAGAAAACATATACACTGTTATTAATAAAAAGTATATTTCAGCAAAATAGAAAGTGATTTCTAAAGGAATATTTAATAATTGGGGAAGAGGGGGGAGAATGGAGGCAGTAAAGACTTGGTTTAACAGCTGGCATGTGAACTGAAACTTGAAGAAATCTACAGAGTCTAAGAGGTGAAGAAATCTGAGGACTCTGAGAAGGGCAGGATGGAGTTCATTCTAAGTATGAGGTAGGGGAGGAAAGGATAGTCAGTCAGCCTGTGGAAAAGCAAAGAAGCTGGAGATGGAAATGGACTATTATGCCCAATATGCCTAGAACACAAAATGAATGAAAGGGAGCAATGAGACAATGCAGAGACCAATTAGGAGGCCATTGAAATAGTCCAGGCAAGAGGTGCTGATGATTTCAACTAAAGCAGAAGACAATGATTAGGAAAAGGGGGAGAGGGAGAAAGATGTAAAAAAAAGATGAAAGATTCTGATAGGTTTGGTAACTGATCAAGTATGGAGGTTGAAGGGTCAGAGAGAGGAAAGAACTGAGGATCAATCAGTCAAGAAGCATTTATTAAGCGCTTATTATATTCTAGGTACTGTATGAAATGACAGGGATTTAAAGATACCCCCAAATCCCCAAGTAGGACATATTCTAATAATCTGGTTTATATCCTATTGAAGGTGTTAGTATGTACAGGTGACTTTGAGATTTCAAATGTGGATGACTAAAGGATGATGATGTCCCCAGTACACATAGGGAAGTTAGAAAGATCAATGACTATGTGGAGAGGGTTAAGAAAGAGAATGAGTTATTGATTTTAAGAAGCCTGTAGGACATGCAGATGGAGATGTTTAATAGACAATTTTTTAATGAGGAACTGGAGCACTCCCCATCTAGAGCAAATTTTGTCAGAACCAGCCATTTACTGACTATATCATTTTGGATGGATCATTGAACTTCAGTCCTCCATGTATTAAATAAAGGATTGGCTGACAGGATCTATCAGATCCCTTTTGCCTCAAAATCTGTGATCCTGTGAGTGCTTGGAGTCAGGAGAATTCTGAATTTGAAACTCCATCTCTGATACATGTGACCTGTGTTTGTGAGCAATAAGCACTTTTCAAAGCCTCAGTTTCCTCATCTATACACTGGTAATAATAACAATTCCTAACTCACAGAGAAATTTTGAGGCTCAAATAAGAATATGCACAAAGCATTTTGCAAACCTTATACTTCTCTGCATCAATGACTATTATAGTTGTTGAGGAAGATATTGATAATTGATTGATTCTCTGAGCACACAGCACCAGTCTCCTCAGTGGCAGTGGGAAGCCAGCCTGGTGGTAAGATGATTTCAAGATGATGTGTTCACAAATAGCTTGTAATGGGTTGATTAAAAAGATTTCCTTCTTGAAACATGGGATTATAGAATGTAGACCCAGAGCTGCAACTAGTCATTTTACACATGAAGAAATAGAGGTTTAAGGAAGTCAGGTAGAGATAGCTCACTGATTTAGAACTGAAAGAGACATTCTATAGTATCCAGATCATCTGGCTCATTTTACAAATGAGGAAACTGAGGCACAGAGACACTAAGTGGCTTGCTTGTAATCATGTAAATAGTAAGTAGCAGAGTTGGGATTTGAATTCATGTCTTCTTCCTCTGAATCAAAGGTTCTTTCCCCAATATCATCCTCTCTTCCCAAGTAGCAGTGACTCTTTGGCTATTGGGATATACAGACTAAAAGACCACTTTCAGGGTAATACATGTAATAGTTTGGACATCATAGGATCATAGTGTTAGTTTCCTTCTAATGGGTCTAATTCAACCTGTTCAATTTATAGCTAGATGGTGCAGAATCATTTTATTTAGAATCAGAAAGAGCTGAATCCAAATTCTGATTTACTAGATGTATAATACTGGGCAAGCCAGTTAAGCTTTCTCAGCCTCAGTTTCTCCTCTATAAAATGGAGAAAATAATATGCTATTTTGCACAGGTATTTTGTGGCTCAGATACGATAATGCATGTAAAGTACTCTACAAACCTTAGATTGCCTTAGAAGGGCTAGTTATTGTTATTATTACTGTCATATTTATTATCACACAGTAACCGAAAGAGGAAGGATTCAAACTCGGCTCCTTTGACTCCAAACGAAGCCCACAAAAAGAATTCCTTCCAATCCCAAATGGGAGTTCTTCATACATCTTTCTCTCAGCCGAATCAGAGCCATTGTTTTCTATTTTTAAAGTACTTGGTGGGAAGACCGAAAAGATTCCCCATAAATGCATAAGGCCATCAGAAACGAAACATATTGGTTATTTTACCCCGTCATGCTTGGTGGAGTGAAGCTCCTTCTAGAGGGCTTGGAGAGCATATGGAAAATATTAAGGGCCTGACTAAAAGTTTAGCACATGGAAAGTCTGTCCTTAAACACCCACCCACTGGCTCTCTGAGCCAACAATCAAGGCAAACGGGAATGAACAGGTTCTCAGGCCAATAGAGCACAGGAGGTGTTTGACATGGGCCAACTGGGACCCTGAAGCAACATGAGGGACTCATTATGTCCAAGACTATGGATATCCTTGGCACATTAGATCTCAGTGTCGAAGATCCGGGCCGTGAAGAAACTGATGCACAAGGAGAAGAGAGCCAAATGTCCAAAGCGTATCTGCATAAGAACGATGATATACTTTGTCCTCAATCTAAGAAAAACTGGGAAGCGGACACGCTCTCTGGGATGAGCTTTTTTAAATATAGTTTCTGTGCCCTTCGGTCCATCACCTCATAATCATTTGTCAGAGAAGAATTGAGGACACAGTTTATTCTTTGTCTTTGCTGAACCAAAAGCTGTCCCACATGTTTGAAAGTTTCTCTTTCTCTCTCTTCTCCCAGACTCCCTTGTTTCCAGCAAAACTCATCTCAATGGCTGACTCCCATATGAGTCCTTTAATCATCTCCCTTAGCTTCTAGTAGCTCCCTTTGCTTCAAGTTTCTTTATTATCTATTTTGTATCCTGATAAAATATGTTTGCACCTTATTTCCCCAATAGAAAGTAAACTCCCTGCAGGCAGGGATTGGTTTTTTTCCTTATTAAAGCTTTTTATTTTCAAAACATATGCATAGATAATTTTCAACAATCATTTTTTTTTTTTTGTGCTGAGGCAATTGGGATTAAGTGACTTGCCCAGGGTCACACAGCCAGGAAGCATTAAGTGTCTGAGGCCAAATTTGAACTCAGGTCTTCCTGACTTCAGGGCTGGTGTTCTATCCAATGTGCTACCTAGCTATCCCTCACTCTTGCAAAACCTTGTGTTTTCCAAAATTTTTCCCTCCCTTCCCCCCCATCCCTTCCCCTAAGCAGCAAATGATCCAATATATGTTAAAAACGCAGTTCTTCTATACATATTTCCACAAATATTATGTTGCACAAGAAAAATCAAATCAAAAAGGAAAAAGATGAGAAAGAAAACAAAATGCAAGGAAACAACAACAAAAAAGTGAAAAAACTTAGTTCCCATAGTCCTCTGTATGAGTGCAGATGGCTTTCTTCATCACAAGACTATTGGAACTGGCCTGAATCATTTCATTGTTGAAAAGAGCTCCTTTCATCAGAATTGACCATTGTATAATCTAGCCTTCTGGGAAGGGATTGTTTTAATTTTGTATCTCTGGTTCTCAGCATTATATTTGCCATATAGTAGACACTTAATAAATGCATCTTGATTACATATAATAGATGCCTAATAAATGTTTGTTGATTAGACAGAGTGGATACTTGATAAATACATATGGTTGATTGACAACAGATGAGATCCTTGGGATTCAGAGACAGAAACACGGAAGTGTAGAACTTGCAGTTCTCATGCAATCTAATCTCCCCTTTCTACCCCACAACATTTCAACATATTAATAAGTCAGTCAATAAGCATTGATAAATAAATATCTGCCATGTTTCAGGCACTGGGGATACAGTAACAAAAAACAAAGCAATGATTGCCCTCAAGAAGTTTGTATTCTATTGAAAAAGAGGAGACATGTAAATTATTATGTAAATGAATATATTTTATAGATAAAATAAACATAAGGTTAGTTGGAAGACGCCTACCACACAATAGTCACAAAACAAATGCTTCTTGATTGATTGATTTGAGATGGGGAGATGCTAGGAGCTAGATAGGTAGATGGGGTCAGCAGGCTTGATTTATAAGGTGATGCAGATCAGGAATGTGACCCCGACAGTAAATGGCTTGGCCATACAATTAGTAAAGGGGCAAAGGGTTCCTGCTCCCTCCATTCCAAAAGTTGTTTCCATTATGCCATGTTTATTGCTCCTCAGAGAATCTCTGTATTCAGAAACTTTGGTAGGGAGGAAGAGGCTATGAGAGATTCATGTTAATCTGGAAAACTTAACTCACGTTGCTCCTTCTCAAAATAGATTTCATTAGATTGTGAATTTCTTAGGGGCTGGAATTGTCTTTTGCCTCTTTTTGTATTTTCAGCCCCCATCACATAGTTAGCACTTAGTAAGTACTTATTGATCGATTGATTGCAATATGGCTATAATTATATTTTTTATTTCAAAATCTGCATTTTCTTCTTCCACTATTCCCCCCCAAGGAGTTAAGAAAGCAAGAAAAACAAAAGCCTGGTTACAAACATTTATAATCAAGAAAAACAAATTTGACTATACAATTCCAACATTTGTTTGAGTGAATTGTCTTTGTTGAAGCATATGGAACAGCATACACATTGCAAATGATCTGCCTGAGACCACAGATTAATACTCATGACTTTTTGTCTTTCCATTTCCTTAATTCTCCTGCCCCCCCACCCCCCCTTCAGGGAACAAAGGATGACTGGGTGCTGGTTACTGAGCGCTCCCCCCCCCTCAGTAACCAGCACCCAGTCATCCTTGGTCCCTGAAAACAGTGGAAATATTGAAGGGATGGGTGAATAACTATCATTCTCTCCCCAGAATTCTTGTTATCATAATGAGGATCTCTGATACTTTAATTTGTTGGACTAAATATTCTGACTCACACTAGATTGCAAACTCCTCAAAGGCAGGGAGCTTTGCATTCCTCAATACTTAGAATATTTCTGGCAGTTATAATAATTACTTCAGAAATGGTCATTGATTGATTGATCAAATAATTAAAATGGTCCCTCTCCTACCCCCTGGTAGTCCCAGCCAAAGAATGACTCTAGCTGAGGGCTGGGCCATGGGACTCCCAGAGAAGCCACCTTTTGGTTGAATTTGGCTGATTTTAAGCATATTCTTCTAGATGAAGGCTGCAAAGAGAATTTATTTTCTCTCCCTTCTTCATTTCAGTGGGCCACTGCTTAGCTTCTTCCTAGAGACTGGCAACTACCCACTCCCTTTCTTTGCCAGCCATGGCACATTCATGAAAAGGTTGGCAGAACTCAGAAGTGACTCAGAGACAACATTCCTGGAAGTCCTGCTGATGGGTGAGAGCTCTCGGAGACCCAAGGCGTAAACCTTCACTGAATAACTGTGGGTAGGTAATATCTGTAACAAAAGCAAAAATAATATGGGTGTTGGGGATTTCCAGACTGTTGTTCTCTTTGTGATGGAGGAGTGGCAAGGGACAAAGCATTCAGGCTTACTTTGGGCTGTTTCAAACGTAACACATCAAAGAGACCTTTTCCCAGAAGCCTTTGAGAGGATGGGATGGTCCAAGCCAATGAAGCTCACTACTTCACTTCCCGGAGGAAAGGCTCTAGGAGCCTGTCTTTGCCACACTGTTTGCATAAGGTATATGTGAAATAGAAATGCCATTTCTGAGATGAAAAGATAAGAATAAAAAAGATTTCATCCCCAAGGAACATTTTAATGCAATCAACCAGTACACATGTCATGGAAATGTACACTATGGGTGGAAAGGTATGGAAATGACAATACAGTGGGAACATTCCATGTTTGTGCAGTGCATTCCAGCTCTCCAAATGCTGGATTTGAAGTCACAGGATCTGGGTTCAAGTCTTGGTTCTACATTGTGGCACAGTGGAGAGAATATTGGACCTGGGATCAGGACTCAACTAATATATGGAAAAAAACCTTAAGCATTTATTAAATGCCTACTGTGTGACAGTCACTATTAAGTGCTGGGGCTACATAGATAAAATGACTAATTTCTGTTCTTGAAAAGCTTTTATTTTGCTTGGGGAAAGCATGAGTAGAATATGATATTTATCCAAAATAAAGGTAAGATGATTTTGTGTGTGTGTATATGTGTGTGTAATAAGGAAAGAACAAGTGTAGAAAGTGGGTACTAGTGATTCCAAGAGGCAAAAGTGGAGGGAGAACATACCAGACAGGAGGACAGTCCCAGAAAAAGCATGGAGATAGGAGCGCCATTGGGGAAGAACAGCAAGAAGACCAGGAAGGCTGGGATAGGGCTGTGAAGGCTGTTTAAATAAATGTCAGATGGAGGACTTTGGATCTGATCTTGGAGGTAATGGGAATCACTGAAGTTTATTGGTTACATGGTCAGATCTCTGATGGAGAACAATGAATTCCTCAGCTGTGCTGTAGAACGGAGAGATTTGAGGCAGAACAATTTAGGAGGCACTCAATTCAAATCCCTCTCTGAAGCTTGTTAGCTGTTAATAGCTCTTGAGTCTCAGGTTTCTCATCTGTATAATGGAAGTGATAAGAATAGCTATAGTATCTATCACAATTGTTTTGAGGTACTGAGATAATGTATGAAAAGGGCTTTGAGAATTACTAAGCACTGTATAAAAATGAATGATTATTATTATTATTATTAACCTGAGTAATGCATTTAACTTTTCTGGGCCATGGCTTCCTTGAATTTAAAATGAGGAAGGCCAACATTTCTCAGAGTTTTATTTCTTCGTCTGTAAAATGAGAATAATAATAATAATCTCTGACTCATAGGCTCAGTGAGCTTATGGACATAAAGAGCTATGATAGTCTCATCTCTTCTCAGGAATACAATGATCCAAGACAATTCCAAGGGACTCCTAATAGAAAATGCTATTCATCTTCAGAGAAAGAATTATAGGATCTGAGTGTAGATCGAAGCATAATATTTTCCTTTTTGTTGTTTTTGTTGTTCTTTCTTGTGGTTTTTCCCTTTCATTCTCTTTCTTTTTTTCACAACGTGCCCAATGTGGAAATATGATTAATGTGACTGTACATGTATAATTTAAAGGAATTTCAGCTTTAAATTTCTTTATTTGTTTCAAAGCACATAGAGGTTGGCCGTTATAGTTTATATCATTTGGCACACTTTCATGATTATTTCCAAGACTTAACATTTTATACATTTGCAAATGATAGCCACTGCTGGAGGTTGATGTCACCAGCTCTTTAATTTCCTGATATGTTGGTTCTTTCATGTTACCATTTTTAGTTCTTGTATATAGAGTGAGGGTAGAGTGCTAGCTAGGAAGGAACTGGACAAGGGAACTGTAACTACCAATTTTAGTGGCTATTGAAAGAGATCCTAAAATCCATTGGAGGACTGGGAGTAAGAATGAGTGCAGGGCGAAACTTCACTGCCAACATACAGTCAAATGTGGGGAGATAGTGGGAATGGTTGGCTATTTCTGGGGAGTCTGATACCAGATAAGGTGTATGGCAGAGCAGCTTTTCCAGCTAGTATACATTTTGACCCCTATAAATTTCAGTGCTCTGTGGCTAAGTTTTTATCACCATGCCCTAGTTATGGCTCTGATATTTTCATCTTTGCTGAGATAAAACTCAAAGCTTTGACCCTTTTTTGTGCTTGTCTCTATTCTAATACCTGTTTGACTGGATGTCCTTTGAGTAACCTTCTGATTCTGAGGATATGTGACTCTGTAATCGGTTCTTTGGCTCCTTTTTGGGAAATTAATGAACATCTGGTTTTGGTTCAAAAGCCATATTGGACCCTCTCAGAATTCAGTTTTTGTTTCCATAATTTTACAATCTATATACATTCCAAATGATGTATTTATTTATCTGTATATCTCTTGTATTCTCCTTGTACAATCTCATCTCTTATTCAATTCTGGTGTGACTTTGAGCATATCACTCAGAGTATTTGGGCCTCAGTTTCCTCATATGCAAAATGAGGAGCACTGACTAGATAGCCTCTAAGATCTATTTTAACTTTGAAATTTTATGATGCTATATCAAGGTAACCTCTGAAGTTGCTTTCAGCTTGAAGTCTATGGCCTTAGGAGCACAAAGCTGCAGGATTTAGACAAATGCTCATTCAATGGTGTCATTTCCAAGAGAAATACAAGGAAGCACACATGGCCCCAGGAGTTTTAGTGTCTCTGTGCAACTTATTTCATCATCGATTCAAATATATGGGGGAAAAGCCAAGAATAATAGTAGCTGACATTTGTGAAGGATCTTGAAGTTGCAAAATGCTTTAACATAATTTTCCCATTTTAGTCTTGCAACAGCCCTGTGAGATAAGTGTTATTGTTTCCATTTTAAAGATGAGGAAATTGAGTTTCAGCTACTATAGCTATCATTGTTTTCATTTAACAGATGAGAAAACTGAGTCTTCCCCAATGTCACCTCACTAATAAGTGTCACAGGGATTTGAAGTTAAGCTTTCCTGATTCTGGGACCAATATACTAACTACTACACTGTGCTGCTTAATATAAATGAAGTAAAGAAAAAAATTAATTATCAATTTAAAACAACCCAGAGCAACATTTGGGGACATTTTCTCCCTGCTATCATATCACCCAATTTCAAAAATTACTTGATGGTGACACATTCCCGTCCACATTTCTTCCAAGGTTTGCAACTGGTTTTAATTTACATTTGTCTTTTTGGGTCAAAAAAGAATGATTTTGTATCCAAGAAAATATTTCAGTTTTGCAAAAACTTTGTTTTTGTTTTTTACAATTGTAGGGTGATAGTATTTCACTACTCCTAAAGAGTCACCAAAATCCAAGGCAAGAAAGAAGTCAATAATGTGTCAACCGATGAGAATAACTTTTCAGAATTCTACATTGTATAAGCTAATAATAATAATAATTTTATAGAACTTATATATTACCTACTATATGCCAGATACTGTGCTGAATGTTTTACAGATTATCTCCTTTGGTCCTTACAACAACCTGAGGAATTGGTGCTATTATTATCCCCATTTTACAAATGAAGAAACTGAGGCAGATAGCAATTAAGTGATTTAGTCAGGATTTTGCAACTAAGGGATTTAAACTTAAGCCTTTTTATCCTGTGTGGCTCTTATCCATGTCCTTCCCTATGTAGGGCTATACTTGGGGTCTTTGATCCAGATCTCCTAACATAATGTGACTGCCAAGAGAGGGCAAAAATCTTGCCCTTATGCCATGATGGATCTCTTTCTCCTTCCACTTATACATCTCTTTGAAGATCTCACTTAAAAGGTCTAAAGATCTTAGATGTATAGATAGAAGGGATAACTTTTGTTAATGTTCATCTGTGTCTGATTGTTTTGTGATGTCCACCTGGGTTTTTCTTAGCAGAGATACTGAAGTGGCTCACCATTTCCTTCTCCAGCTCATTTGACAGATGGGGAGACCGAGGCAAACAGGGTTAAGAGACTTGCCCAGTGCCATACAACTATGTCCAAAGTCAGATTTGAATTCAGGTCTCCCTGAGTCCAAGGCTGACACTCTAGCTGCCTCACTTGGTACCACAGAGGCCCTCTAATCCAAAGCCTTCATCTTCTCTAAGGTCACACAAATATTAAGCATCAGATGCCCAACTTGAACCCAGACTCCAGACACTTCCCACTGAGCCACTCTGCCTCCCCATGTGCTGTTCATAAATGATAATATTCCACAGTCTGATTACACTCACCATGCAACTCGCCATTGCCCTTTGAGTGACCCATAATGGGAATTCCTCAGAGATCATAGTATTACATGATTTGCAGTCATATACTATCACCGGAAGACTATTGGTGTTAAGGAGATGGATTTTGTTTCAGGAAGAAGCTTGGAGTGTTTGGAAGGACTGTGAAGTTTCCGAAATGCAATCCTTCCTGCTCTTTCCCTACCATTCAATTTTGGGCCCAACTTCCTCCCTCTTTTCAATGTCTGTCCAAAGTTTATGTGCTCATGGACCACTTCTGTGGGCTGCCCACTCACTTATATATCATAACGTGGAAACCTTCCAGGCTTCCGCAATTGCTGTGTTCTCCAAGCTACACTCCCAGAGAACAGGCCTGGGAGGCCACAGAGCTCTCAAAGCCCTAAGACCACGTGTTTTCATCTTTATCCTGGCCATTGTCCATTCTGCTCCCTACCCTTCTCCACTTTCCATCTTGCTTTCTCTCCTGCTACTGCCTCAGGAAAGAAATGTCAATGGATTCTCCTAGTATTGAACTTTCTCTCTGGGCCACCACTCCTCTGTCTGGGAGTCTTTCCTCATTAAACTATAAGTTTCTTGAGGACAAGGAATACATCCCTTGTTTATTTGAATCATCAGCATTTAGTACATTACATAGAATATAATAAAAACTTGATGATTTTTTTTGTTCATCCAATGTTTGTAATTCACTTGATTTTTTCCTGTGTTGTATAGATAGGCTGAGCTTTTTTTGAGTGATTTTGTCTCTCATTTCAGAAGCTCTATGCTATTCCAGGATTAAACTCTATTTCTGACAAGAAACCTCTTCCAACCCCTCAATCTCAGGGCCTTTAAATCTGTCTTATTTAGTCTACTTAGAGCTCACTTTGTATATCTATATTTGCATGTTGTCTGCCCCATTAGATTGTAAGCATTCTGAGGACAGGAATTATCTTTTGCCTTTCCTTGTATTTTCAGCACTGAGAAGAGTGCCTGGCACATCATAGACATTTGATAAATGTTTACTGATTGATGTTAAGAATCAAAGAGATTTTATTGTTTATAAATGCTATTTAAGCTGATACTCTAAGTAAGAGATTCTTGTCCATTGGTTCAATATACTATTGAAGGAAATAGAATCTTATCAATATTGACACTCACTGTAAATAAAATTAGATATAAGAAGATTGCATTTAAATGAAAAAGATGGCTTCAAGAATTTCTGTGTTTTATCATTCTTCTAAGGGCAGCAAGAAACATGAGACAGTTGGTCATCTCCAGCACTTAAATTACCTTGTATTTATTTTCTATTCACTTACAGATTTATAGGTGCACATGCTGTCTCTATCTACAGAATGTAAACTCCTTGACAGTAGAGTGTTTCATTTTTGTCTTTGTATCCTTAATGCCTCGTATAGGTTTTGGCACATACTAGCTATCTGATAAATACATATTCTTTAAAAATTGTTTTTATTGAGGTTTTCTCTTTTGTACATCACCACATATCCTTTCCTCCCTCTGCTTTCTACAGAGATCCATCTCATATGACAAATAGTCATTTTTTTTAGTGAGAAGGGGGAAAAAATCAGCATAACTGATTAATACAATGAGGAAAAGTCCAAAAAACGTGAAATTTGTAGCACTTTCACCAGTGGGTAGATTTCTTCCTTTCGGTCTCATTTAATCTTTATAATTTTATTACATTTTCTTTAATTTTTTTGATGTGTCCTTGTTCTTTTTATGTATATTGTTATAGTTACTGTGTATATCGTTTTCTTGACTCCGCTTACTTCATTCTGCATCATTTCATAAAGTTTTTACAGGCTTCTCTGTATTCCTCACAAATATCATCCTTTCTAAAACAGTTGTATTCCATTATATTCATGTACTACAATATGCTTAGCTATATCACAACTAATTGGCATCTACTTCCTATCCAATTCTTTGTTATCACAAAAAGTGCTCCTATAAATATGCGGGGACTTTTTTTTTGTTATCAATGACTTCCTTCGGATATAAACTTAGTAATAAACTTTGGTTCAAAGGGCATGGATATTTTAGTCATTTTATTTGAAAAATTCCAAATTTCTTTCCAGAATAGTTGCAGCATTTTATAGCTCCACCAGTAATGTATTAGTATGCCTTTCCTTCTATAGTCCCATCCAAAATCAACTGTTGCCATTTTTTATCATTTTTTGCCCATTTATAGATTGAGTATGAAGTGAAAGCTCAGAGTTCTTTTAATTTGTATTTCTCTTTTTGGCAATTTGGAGCATATTTTCATGTGGTTGTGAATACTTTACAAGTCTTCTTTTGAAAAGTGTTTGTTTATATCCTTAGACAAAACTTGTTGATTAATCTGACATTTGAGGGCTCATAAATAAAAAGATGAGTGAAGATAATTACAGCTTTATGCACCAATATTTATAGCATAGGATGAGGTTTGGAGAAATTCCCTGAAGAACTCGAAAAAGTCTTCCTAATTAAATCATCATATACTTTAATACCGGATTAGAATAAATAGCAAAACCAAGAAAATAGGATTTACAATTTAGGCAACTCTAACCTACTTTTTTAAACAACTTGTTGACACCGAAAGTTGGAAATAAATAAAATAAGACAAAACAGATGACTAGAACTTTTTTCTAAGGAATTTTTTTTTTACCAATGCCAATACCAATATCAATTGCCACAATGAAGAGACCAAAAGAGATTTAGAAACTTCTTCAGGTGACAAAAATTGCTCATCTAGAGAAGGGAACCATTGTGGCATCCAAGGGAAACATATTTAGCATATAAATTCATTTACAAAAACTTACGGGGGAAGATGATAGAAGATTCTGAGCACTGTGAATAAAAAGAGATAACAGTAGAG
Organism: Myrmecobius fasciatus; assembly: GCA_023553655.1. Lineage (NCBI taxonomy): Eukaryota > Metazoa > Chordata > Mammalia > Dasyuromorphia > Myrmecobiidae > Myrmecobius > Myrmecobius fasciatus. The sequence continues at coordinate 323,170 of JAJPUD010002320.1, forward strand.
GAAACAGTGAGAAATGTAGTAGGGAGAAACCCAGCTAAGCCAGACCATCCTCAGATCATTTAAGGATGAAACCAAAAAGAGATAATGAACGTAGCAGAAAAAAAAGAAGAAAAAAAACAGGGCAACGTTCTGTACAGATTTAAAAAAAAAAAGTAACAATAGAACTACAATGTTTTGTGCTCTAACCTCACTTTCCCTAATATAGTGAATGAGAAAGCAAACATATCAATAAAGAAAAGATGAGAAGAATAGATAAGAAGAAATATATATAGAAGAGGTCTATAATGGAGGCAACACAATTTTGGGTTCACTGGAGGAGGTCTTAAAGTGTCAGAAAAAGAGGGGGATAGTAAAGGTTTGGGTGGAAAAGAACTTGCACCTTTACCAAAAGAGGAGAGGAGAGAGAGAAAGAAAAAGGGTTAGGGTAAGACATTTATGGTTAGAGTTAGGGAGAAAGAAAGAGAAGGAAAGAGGGGGGGGGAGAGAGAGAGAGAGAGAAAGAGACAGAGACAGAGACAGAGAGAGACAGACAGAGACAGACACAGAGACAGACAGAGACACAGAGAGAGAGACAGAGAAATAGAGGGAGAGACAGAGAGAGAAGGGAGAAAGGGAGGGAGAGAGAGAGAAGGGGGAAGAGAGACAGACAGACAGACAATGTTAATAACTACTATTCCATATGCCTATTTTCTTAATGAAGTCATTAAGAGAGAAGCTGCAATGCATCATGAAAATTCTTGCTAAAGTTTTGAAAAGGGAACAGACAAATTTTTGATAATAATGCTCTATAACAGATCATATCTTTATAACCATATGATTGAAAAAAATGTAGAGAATATGAGTTCACTGACCTTATTGTCTGTTGATTACAAAAAAAAACCACACATGAAAAAAAAACTCATTTTATTCTGTAGAATAAAACATTGCCTTAAAGGTACTCTTCCAACAAGTATCTTTAAGGCAAACATCAGAATCACACAAGATTCTTTGAAAGATACACTAACCAAAAAAAAAATAATAATTTTGTTCCTTATTGTAGTATGCCCCAAATGGAAAGGGTAGCCCCTGAGATTCCTTCTATCCCTGAAGTTATCTAACTGATTAATTATCTAACAGAAAAACCCAAGCAGACCAGGCCAGTTAAAGTAGCTTACATGACAAAGAAGTCCATGTCAATCAACAAAAATTTATGGAGTACCTATTATTCATTTGGGATACAAAAAGAAAGATTCAAACAATTTCTATCCACTGGGAGCTTATGTTCTACCAGAGAATGTCTATAAATACACAGTGCAAAGGCACATATGTGTACACATATATGTGTTCATATGCACATACACAACTATGAATAGACGTGTGTGTACGTGCCCGTGTGTTTGCACACATATTTTTGAGGGGGAGAAGGTGCTAGCAGCTGCAAAGACTTCATGTAGAAGATGGGGCCCGAATTCAGTTTTGAAAGCAATTACATTGCTAGGGTCACGTGGACAAGAGGAAAGGCAAAGAGTACTTAGGTTTTGTAGGCAATACAACAATAACAATACATCAAGTGGATGAAAGAAGCCCTGAAATACTAACAACTATCTGACCCTGAGTAAGTCAGACAGAGCTCCCTGAACCTCAGACTCTTAACAGAGTAAGGGAGAAATTCTAAGGTTGGTGGGTGGTATGGTGGCTAGTCTGCTGAGTCTCTATGAGTTCAAATCCAGCCTTAGACACTTACTAGTTGTACAATCTTGGGCAAGTCGTTTAACAATGTTTGCCTCAGTTTTCTCATCTGTCAAATGAGCTGGAGAAGGAAATGGCAGACCACTCCAGTGCTTTTGCCAAGTAAAACCCAAAATGCGGTCACAAAGAATTGGACACAACAACAAAATCTAAGGCATAGCTTCTTAACTTGGCGTCTGTGAGCTTTAAAAATTAATTGTAGAATTCTTTTTATATAATGGTATATAATACAACATAATAGGTTTTCTTTACGTTATGCACAAAAACATAATTCTGGGAAGGAATCAATAGTCTTATTCATATTACCAAAAAGAGTCCAGGATCCACAAAAAAGATTCAGAGCCACTGTTCTAAGGTCTCTTTCAGATCTGAGTCTATTATTCTAAGTTCACTGTTCCCATTAATATGTTTTTATTTATCTTTGGGAATACAGATGGATCAGGAAAAAAAAAATATGATTCTTAACACTGGGCTGTGCCATAGTGTTTGGAATACTTCACGTTAACTATCTTTTAGTCTAGTTTTACTGGGGTTTTATAGGGAAGAAATGGGTTCCCCATCAAATGAACTCCCAGTCCCTCCCTGAATCTCTTTGTTTGGGAGATATCTTTCTTATTACACACAATTTCCAAGCTCACTCGGATACGTTTCTCCCTGGGTTGTTAGTGACCCACCCGCCCCAGCCACCTCTTGGACCCAGAGCAGCTCCAGCCCCATCTGTTAAAGTTTACAGAGGAGTCAGATGAGCTTCCCAGTGACCCAGGTCAGCAGTTTGACCTGAACACGGTTTTTGCTGTTCCAACAGAAACTGCTGATGGCTCATAAACATACGGGAAAGAAAATACTGTGCAGTCCAACCACAAGGCACCCCACCCCCTCAGCCTGGGGAGCGGGAAGTCCTAGGAAAACACCTGTGAATTCCTCTCCCAGCTCCCCTGACACCCACATTCCGCCCATTCTGCTTTTATAAAGATTCCATTTGTTCCATCCCTGACCGAAGGGCACGGGCAGATGGGCTGAAGTCCTGGTGTGATTTCTCCTCTCAGATTTGTTCCATAGCCCAGCACAATTAATCACTATCAGCACTGACAAGCTTGGCCCTCTGCTACCTCTCATTACCATTGCTTAGCGTGATGGTTCTGCAGGTGATGGGGATTGCCCAATTATTCTTTTCTTCCTGTTCCCCTTTATGTGTTAGTTACAGAGAAAGGCCAATGGATGGTTTCTACATGTGTAGGAAGGCCGAGTAGTAGACGGTCTTGTGAAGAGCTCAGAACTATTTTCTTTCCTCTCAACTTCTAAATTTCCCCCAGGTCAGTTTCTTCTGAATTTGGGGGGGGGTCTTTCCCCTAGTACCACCCATTCTGGGACCCTCTGGATATCAGACTGCTACTAATGCACAACATCCTCACCCCAGACCCCCTCATCATCCCCACCCCAGACCTCCTCATCATTCTCACCCTAGACCCCTTCAACATCCCTCTCAGACCCCCTCCATATCCCCACCCCAGAGCCCCTCAATATCCCTTTCAGACCTCCTCCACATCCCCACCCCAGACCTCCTCATCTACTTAGAAACTCTGCTTCCATATCACCTCCAAGGAGCCTTTCTGAATCCCCCAGGTATCAATGCATCACCATTGCCTTATATTTATCATACATGTTTATATAGAAATATTATCCACATATAAATATATTAATATATTCACCACATCATAATGCACACACATATACATGTATATACAACCCACAACACACACACATGTACAACACACATATGTATATACACACATGTGTATACTTATATGGTTCTCAATAGGATGTAAATTCCCTGAGAACAGGAGCTTTTACAATTTTATTTTTGGACCCCCAATAACCAGTAGTATCTGGTATGTAGTAAGTACTTAATAAATACTTGTTTGATTAACTAAACACAGTCAAATTGTCTTTGTATTTCTAAATTTTACTCTATAAAGCCACAGAAGAGAGCACTACTTGGATCTCAAGATGCATTATATTGCTGCAGGCTGAAAAATCAGCTTATTATTGAAATAAGGTGTGGCTCATTAACTCTCCAGTGCTAAGGGAGTTGAGAGGAAGGGGCTACTTGAGGTCAAATCTACCCTCCGGAGATGTCTTAGATGTGTGACCCTTGGCAAGTCATTTAATTCTGTTTGCCTCAGTTTCCTCATCTGGAAAATAAACTGGAGAAGGAAATGGCAAACTACTCCAGTGTCTCTGACAAGAAAACCCCAAATAGGGTTAAGGAGAATCTGAAGGACGAAAGCTGACGTTTATATAATAGTGTTTTAAAGCCTTTTAAGCTTTAAAGATTGAGTTCATATCTTACTTGGGATGCTTATTAACTGTGTGACCATGGGGCATTGATTAAGTTTCTGAGGGCCTCAATTTCCCTACTTAAAATGGGCACAATAAAAACACCTATCTCACAAGGGTGTGGTGAAGGTCAAAAGAGGTAAAACACTTGGGAAACTTTTAACAATTAAATAAATGTTAGGTAACAATAATTTGTAATTAAAATAGCTGTAGTACTTAACTTATAGAATTATTGAATAGATCAAATGAGTTAACATATATAAAGTGTCTGGCAAACTTTAACGATTGTCCAAATGTCAGTTGCTTTATCAGTAGCCATAACTAATAATTTCCAATATGGCATTTGTGTGTTTTTAAAAATTTGCTAAGCACTTTATATAAGTAAATAAAAGTATATATATAAATCTATCTCATTTGATCCTCATAAAACTATAAAGTAGGGCACATATGCATGATACCATGCAAGTGCTAATACTATTAATATATTCTAGAAATAGTAATAATATCAATAAAAATAATAATGGCCCTCTCCTTTCTACTTCCTTATTCATTAGACATTTAATTAGTTATCCCCTATTTCAATAATTAGTTAATTTAGTCTTTTTATTGTTGTTCAATTGTTCCAACTGACTCTTCATGATACCATTTGGAGTTTTTTTGGTAAATATTCCAAAGTATTTGATTATTTCCTTCTCCAGCTCATTTTACAGATAATGAAACTGAGGCAAACGGGTTAAGGGACTCGCCCAGGGTTATACAATGTCTGAGGCTAGTTTTGAATTCCGGCCTTCCTGTCTTCAGACTAGATACTCTTTCAACTGCAACTATAATTTAATCTGGTCTCTTCATATCCATCAAGTCTCCTCCCCTGCTGCTTTATAAAGCTTATGCTAAATGAAAAGTTAAGTGTAAAATTATAATAGCTCAGAGCCCCCAGTTAGGAAAATTTTTAACTTTTGGGCAGAGATTTGTCTTTCTGTCCTAATTTGACATTTTCTTTGTTTCTTGCTACCCCTGGCCTTTTTATAGTTGAGGCAAAAATTCGGGTTGTCAGCAATGATGGGGTAAGGCTATGAATAAAGTATGTTACAGAATCTGTTAATGGACAGAGACCAAGGTGGTTGGGGCAGACTTTTTCTTGGACTTCCCCCAGTCCCTAAATAGGTTGGTACAAGTGCAGCTGCAGCTCTAGTCTTTTGTTCCAAGATGCCTTTAGGGGCTGATGGCCCAACTCCATTTCTCCTTTTTCTGCCATAGCTCAGCCATACTTTCCTCCCCCCATCCCCTTCCCTTTTTTGGCTCTTTCTGCTGTGCTGGTCAGCCCTTGAGGGGTGTGTGTGTGTGTGTGTGTGTGTGTGTGTGTGTGTGTGTGTGTGGGTGGGTGGGTGGGTGGGTGGGTGTGGGGGTGTGTGGTGTGTGTGTGTGTGTGGGTGGGTGTGTGGGTGTGTATTTAAGAATTCTAAGGTGTGAATCAATTCTTTTTTCCAGGTGAAAGACCTTAATAGTCTCAAATAGCTTCAAGGCTGAGAGAGGATACTAGTTCATTTGAACTATCAATCCCAATATGCCAGTTGCATCTCAAACTTCCATTATAATAACATACAGTGTTTTAATTTTCTCAGTGTTTTCTGTACATTATATTATTTATTTAATCCTCACAGCACCTCTTCTGAGGAAGGCATTAACATGATTCCAATTTTATGGAATTAATATTCTATAAATATTAATTTATATTAATAAATTAATAATATAGACAAATATTCATATTGCTTTTTAAAGATAACTCAGGGCTTTATATACATTATTTCATTTGAGATAATTATAACAACCTTATAAGGTACATTTTTACTATTTTCATTATGCCCAAGGAAACTGAGGGTCAGGGAAATTAAATGACTTGGCTTTAGTTGCAAGTTTCTGAGGCAGGATTTTCATTCAGGTCTTCCAGATTTCAAGTCCAATGATATTTACTACATTATACCATTCTCTTACATTCACATGATATTATATAGTATACAGACTTGGGGAAAATCATTTCTTTGTATTCTGTGGTCATGGGCGGGGGAAAGCTAAGACACATGGGAGGAAATGGAATGATAGCCAGGGGAAAACTATACCCATCATCTCCTCCAGGGAATCAGATGCTATAAAGAAATTGATTCTCAAATAAGGTTTTCCATGTCTCTAAGATCTGCCTTAATTCCCCACTCCTCCCTATTCCCAAGAATGGATGGAAACCAAGCCCATGGCCTAGGACCCTAATTTTTAGGGAAGCTAAGACATCCAGGTCTTTGCAAGGGTCTTAAAATCAGAAGCATTTTTTGGATAATATGTCTCAGATCTCTAAGTTCAATGCTGCTCCCACATAATGGCTTTTTTTTTTTGAGGAATAGAGGGAAGATTTTGGAAACAGAGCTGCACTAGAATAAAGAGGTGTGTTTGTGTGTGGGGGGATGTCTGCAGGGCTACAATGAATCATCTCATTTCATCCAAATGAGCCTGCCCTAGACATAAAGAGCCCAGTTTAGGGACCTGTTCTGCATCAGTCACTCTGAGTGTCTCACATGTTTCCCTTGTCAGTGAGACAGGGCTCAGGGGCCACGGAAGATTGGACATTTATGATGTTGCTCCCTCTAACAAGCCCTTCCTTTGTGATGGGGAAGAAGGGGAGGGAGAAGAAGTGGGAGGCGGTATTAGAGTCAGCTCATTCTTGGAGAAAAGGGAAGATTTCTCCTTGAAAAGAGAGAAAATGAGATTTTTTTTTCCTGTGAAGGCATGGGATAAAGAATGCTGGTATTCAAGGTGTTTCCTGATGAAAAAAAAAGAAAGAAAATTTCATCCATCAAAGAATTTGATCCTATTCTTTCCCCCATCAGAATATAAAATCAATCACAGCTACATGTTTTCTAACCATGTAGAGGGAATATTAGTGAAAAAGAAGGGAGGAAAAAACCCATCCTAGAAGTGACCTTTCACAGCTGTTTTACTCTCTGTGCATTTCAAAAGGCCCCTGGGAATCTTAGGTAGGAATGAATGAATGAAAAGGAGTTTACTAAGTACATAGAATATACCAAACACTGCTAGGTGTTTCAGAATGGAAAAAGTAAGAAAATCCTTGTTCTCAAGAAGCTGGAACTCTAGTTGAGGGAAACTATAAGATAGTTTAGTTGCTGGATAGAGGGAAGGAAAGTCCCAGATGCCCTTATGTTTCATTGGCAGGTCAATGACTGAGCTGGGGGTTGGGGTGGTAAACTGGCAAGATCTGGGAACCTCCATCTTGTGGAGAAGGTGATAATTGGTAATTCCTAGCTCATTCTTACAATATGAACAGCCATGTCGTCTGGCTACCCTGGATCTACATGGCTCTGTGAGTTGGGGTGCAGGGGAAAATGTAAGGAAATGGGGAATGGGCATCTTCATAATCAGGCAAGAAAATGATAATTAAGCATCTACCCCCTAGGTATCCTTAAGGGGTCCATAGTTCCTGTTCCCAAGGAACTTATGTTCAAACTAGAATCCTTTTTGAGTGGTGGAATATTTAGGGCTGCCCTCCAGTTTGCATCTGGGTGATAGAACCACTGGGGAACCAGTTTGGTGGGCCATCCTCATAGACAGTTGTATACTTTCTGGGTGCCCCTGAGAGAACTAAGCACATGACACTCTTCTTGTTTTCAGCCCTGCTCAGATTTTATATGGAGCATTTTATTCAGCTCTGGATACCACAAGTTTGAAATAACTTTGATAAGTAGAGATTTCCTAGAGTAAAGTGACTTGAACATTGAAGAGGTCATAGGATCATCTATAGAGAGCTAGAATAGACCTCAGAGGTCCATCTAGTCCAACACCTTCATTTTATAGACTGGGAAACTGAGGCCCAGAAAGTTACCAAGGTTACAGAGGTATGAGTAGCAGCAGAATTGGAATTATCACTTAGTTCTCATGATCCCACTTTAGTATTCTTTGTATTGGAACTACTTTTAGTTTTTAAAGAGCCACCAAAGAAACTGGGGATGTTTAGTCTAAAGAAGAGAAGATTTGGCAGTCTGTGAGCTTGGGCCTCCTTTCCTTTTTCCCTCTTTCTCTTCCTTCCTTCCTCCCTCCCTCCATCTCTTTTCCCCTCCTTTTCTTCCTCCCTCTCTCCTTTCCTCCCTTCCTTCTCTCCTTTCCTTCCTTCCTTCCTCCCTCCCTTCCTCCCTCCCTTCCTCTCTCCCTCCCTCCCTCCCTCCCTCCTT
>JAJPUD010002321.1:7220-36039 GCA_023553655.1 Myrmecobius fasciatus
CTTCCTTCCTTCCTTCCTTCCTTCCTTCCTTCCTTCCTTCCTTCCTTTTTCTTTCAACACTTAGGGTTAAGTGACCTGCCAAAGTCACACAGCTAGTTAAGTATTGTGTTTGATTTGAATTCAGGTTCTCCTGTCTCCAGGGCTGGTGACCTATCCACTGTGCCATCTAGCTATCCATCAATTACGTTTTATTCTGGTTTAGGGTAAGTGTGTTTGACACTTCTGGCCCATTCAATCTCAGGCAGTGATAAGGTGCTCTCCTCACTTCCAAGCTGTCCCAAATTCCACTTCTCACTGCTATTACCCAGGGAGCTACAGTCCAAACCTTTGGGGATAACTTCATCTCCATTTTAGATTAGAAAGAACTGGCTGCTATTAGGTACCCTGTGGCTGGGCAGCGTATAGTCTAATCTTTCACCTGCCTTCCTCATGCGCTCCTTTCCTCTACCACGCCTTGCCAGTGCATGCAGCAGGACTGCTTGGCTGTTGTCCTTCGTTCTCGAGGAGGACCAAAATGACATCACTGTGTTAAGAGTCAAGTTACAGTATGTCCACCTATGGCTGAAGCTCAGAAGGTCGGGCGCAAATAGTCTCTGAACGTTTGGAGTGGATTCTCCAACTTTGTTCATCTCTTTGGGGCTACTTCAATTCTGCTTTTCTCACAGAGCACACAGCAGCTTCTCCGAGGAAGGTCTACACCATACTGAGCGGTTCTGTGCTAGTATTTCCCATGTCATGTGATAAACTCTAAATTTCTTAAGAGAGAACCAGTAGGTTTCAAGGCCCAAATTGAAAAGCACTGCTCTTGGACCAGAAGTCATGGGTTCAGATTCTGACTTGGCTGCTTGCTAGCTGTGCAACCTCAGGCAAATGACATCTCTTTAAGCCTAGCTTTGTTCACTTGTAAAATAATGATCGGATTAATAATAAAAACAATCTTTTTATAACTATTTAAGGTTTACAAAGTGCTTTATACATGTTATTTCATTTGTTCCTTACAACAAGCAGTGTGTGTTATTATGAAGTCCATTTTACAGCTGAGAAATGTAAAGTGATTTGCCCAAGATCACCCACTGATGGAGCTTTCCAACACTCTTTCGACTTCACCACTGCCTAGAAGTGCATGATTTCCATAGTGTCCGCTGGTTCTAAATCCTATGATTTCAGCCAAACCTTCCTTCCAGGGATCCATGATCTCATCAGCCCCCTCTGAGCCCAATCACCTTAGCTGTATCTTTCTGTGAATTCCCTCCAAGTCTGGTACCTGGTGCTCATCAATCTTTGTCAGGTCCTTGCTTTGTCCTCAGCTAGGGACTGATACCAACTTATCTTGTCCTTAGCCAACACAATCTGGCTGGGGAGATAGGACACACGTGCAATCAGCATTCCCCCAAAATGAGAAATCTAAGGATTTGCTTATTGGTTTTGAAGAAATGAAGGTTTGAACCCCATCTCACATATGCCCTAGATGTGGGACCCTAAGAAAATTATGTGTTTCATGATCATCAGTTTCTTCATCTATAAAGGGGGATAATAACACAAAGGGATAAAGAACATTCGATGCTCTTTACAGGGTTTCAGTGAGGATTGAATAAGAGAATGGGTGGAAGGTGCTTTGTAAACCTTAATTCTTCTATTACTCCATTAAGGTCATGGGAGGTCGAACTATATTCCAGCAGGTGGTATCTTGAAAGAAAGGGAAGGAGAGTTGGAAATTTTATGGGCAACTCTGATGAGCTTGTCCTGACTGTAGCAGAGAGTGCATATTGGGGAGGAGGAAGAACTAAGTCTGTTTAAGGACTTATTGGGGAGGATTAGGCAGCATGGGCAGGATGGCTTGAAGGAGGGAAGAAATAAGAGGCTGAGAGAACAGCTAGGAGGCTATTTCAACAATTCAGAGGAGGGGTGATAAAAACTTGGACTATTTTCACTCTAAGGCAAAAGGAGAGACAAATCTTGATTCCACCAAGTCGGGGGACCTTCAACAAGTCATTTCCCCTCCTTCCCTAGAACATTTGCATTGCCTATACTCTCCATAAGGGTTGCTGTGAAGAAAGTGCTTTGGAAATCTTGGATGGTTGTTTCCTCCTCCATTTACTTTCCCATTGTCTCTCCAATCCCTCCATTTTACCCGGATTTAAGCCAGGCCTTAGTGTCACACAATATTCCACCCAGAATCAGATGGAGGAGGAAATGGCATCAGACTCCCAATGCACTCATCAATCATAGAGCGCATCTCTTTGTTGTGGGTAGGTCAGATCGGCCAATGGACGTTACCGACATGGAGCCCCGCTAGTCATGCTCAGAGAACACTTGTTTCTGGACTATTCAGGCTCTGAGTTCCTTAGACCTGGGATTGCTAACCTGCCTTCACAAGCTCATCCACATATTACTTCTCTCTAAGCGTGCTGTGCTCTCGGGATGGCTAGGTTCGTCAGAAGGAGAAGTACCTATTTCAGAAGTTTCCATCTGCTTACACACTCAGACATACACAACGTCCCCATCCCCACTCCACCCCTGACCAGCTCTGCATTTGCTGCTTCTTTAAAAAATATCTTAATTTTTACCCAGTTACATTTAAAACAATTTTAAACATGTTTTAAAACTTTTGAATTCCAGATTCTCTCCCTTATCCCTACCTCTGGCCCCCATTAAGAAAGCATATGTAGGGGCAGCTAGGTGGTATAATGGACAGAGCACCAGCCCTGAAGTCAGGAAGACCTGAGTTCAAATTTGGCCTCAGACACTTAACACTTCCTAGCTGTGTGACGCTGGACAAGTCACTTAACCCCAATTGCCTCAGCAAAAAGAATAAATAAATAAAAATAAAATAAAATAAAAATGAATATATATATATATATATGTGAAGTTATCTGCATTTGCTTCTTAAAAGACGGTGTCATTGATATGAAAAGCAGGCTTTGTTTCATTGGTGCAAAAGTGGATAATTTTGCTAGATAAAATTATCAACATGATAACTTAACAGATTTATTGAACATACCTTGTACTGGTTGCTGGGATTGCAGAGACTAAACAGTCCAGTCCGGCCAGATGCTTCCATTCTACCAACGGAATAGAGCTTGTATGTAAAATCAAGTATGAGGAAAATGGAAGAGTGTGTCCATGACCACCTAGGGCTATCAGGGAAGACTTCACTGAAGGGAGAGTGCTGGAGCTGAATCTTGGAAGACGAGGAGCCTGAGTGAATTTCAAACATGGGAGCACAGTTTATGAACTTGCCCGAGACGCTGATCCCAATGTCTTAATTTGGGGGAATGCTTGCATTTTAACCTATATGCAGTAGAGATCCATGGAAAGTTTTTGAGGGAGAGAGTGCTGTCCTGTTATCACTGGTCACATAGATCAAGAATCAGCTTCTTTCTATAGGAAGCCTTTTTTAGCCAGTACATTTCTTCCTCAAACAACCTTTTATTCATTTTAGATTCATCCAGTGCGTATTTAGGCACATTCATGCTGTCTCTCCCATTAGCAGTGAGCTTGAATCTACACAGTACCTCCAAACACACCTAGAAAACGTACCAGACCAAAATCTGATAGGGAAATTCAGAAAGTCAGGGTCATTTGTTCTAGCCCAGCTCAGCAGAGGCAGATAGGCAGGGAGGTCTTCAACCAACGGGGACTGGATCAGGCTAGGAAGATGCAGCATGGGGAGCAGTCCAGTGCCCAGGGAGAGGCTGCACATCAGCACAAAAGCAGCTCTGACTTCCAGACTTACATGGAGCCCCGCCTTTCCACAGAGACAAGTGTAAACTAACAGCTTTGTTGACCATGGCCTGGAAGACAGATACATGGCCCACTGAGAAGAGGATCTGGGTAAGGGGTTGGCATCCTGAGTAGGAAAACCCTGGGCAGTATATGAGACTGGAGGAAGTTCAGAAGTCAGCAGCTAGCAGCGTGGCTTAGACCCCCCTCCCCCATCCCATCCAGCACAGGATTTCAGTTCTAAAACCTACCCCAGCCTGCAAAGGGCAGGAATCTGAGGAAAAGGGAGCCTAGAATTCTGCCACTCGGAACCAACAGTAGTTGACTTGCCCAAGGTCACACAAGCCAGAGTGTCAAAGGTCAGATTTGAATTCTGGAAAATAAGTCTTCTTGACTTCAGACTCAGCACTCTATAACTACCTGTGCTACCTAACTGCCCTCAAAAAAGAATCAGAAATGGAATTAACAGCTTGGCACAAGATGTGGAAAACGTGATCATTAGAATGGACCAAACAGAAGTTGGCTTCATGAGGCAACAAGAAATATTAAAACAAAATCATAAGTCTAAAAAGATAGAAGAAAATGTAAGTTTATCTCATAGAAAAAAACAACCAACCTAGAAAACAGATCAAGCAAAAAACACAAGTTAAGAATCAATGGACTATCTGAACTCCATGATGAAAACAAAACCAAAAGAATCTAGACACCATTTCAAGAAATCTTAAAAGAAAATTGCTCAGCTATCTTCGAATCAGAGGTCAAAGTGGAAATAGAAAGAAACCCCAAAATGAAAACTTCCAAGAACATCACAGCCAAAATGCAGGTTCCAAAAAAACCCCAATCACTGCAAGCAGTTAGAATTCCGGTTAACAAGGAGCCACGGATGGGATTACACACAATTTTGCAGCCACCATCTAAAAGGAGCAAAGGACTTGGAATATGACATCCTGGAAGACAAAATATATGGACTTACAGCCAAGAATAACTTAACCGGCAAAAGCTAGTAGTATAATGCTACCGAGGACTTCCAAGCATTCCTGATGAAGAGACCAGAAATTTGGTAATACTTTGAAGTTCAAACCGAGGAGTTAAGAGAAACATAAAAAGGTAAACATGATAAAGGATGAGACAAATATAAAGTACTGAAATTCAAATATGGGGGGAATGATATATCCTCCCTGAACCCTATTATCAGGGGTCAGAGAGAGTTTAATTAGAAAGAAGGTCTGGGAGTAGTTCTGTTATCTTTTGATGAGAATAAAAATGGAAAGAGGAATACACTGGGAGGAATAAGGTAGGGAGAAATGATCACAGAAACAGGGCGCACAAGTAGACTTCTATACAAAAAGGAAATGGTATGGGGGAGTTGCTGACCCCGGAACCTCACTCTCATCCGAACTGCTTAGAATACACACACACAGCTGAGTACAGAAATACATTTATTTCACTTAACAGAGAAATAGAAGACAAAGGGGAAAAGGGGGAAGGGCAAATTAGTACTATGCAAAACAAACTAAAGATATACCAAAACATTTATAGTTCGTTTTGTGGTGGTAAAAAATGGGCACCTGAGGGAGTATCCACAAAATGGGGAATGGCTAAGTTATGGCTTTTAAATGTGGTAGAATATTTTTGCTCTAAACTTGTATCAGTGTGATGAGCAATCATGATTCCAGGGCACTAATGATGCTACTCACCTCCTGAGAGGTAAATGGCTCAGAGGGCAGAGAGAGACAAATTTTTTAAAATGGCGAACATGGAAATTGACTCTCCACGTTTAGAAAAAGGCTTTTATTTCTCTTGTGTTCTCAACTGGAAGGTAAGGGTTGTTGGGATAGGGAGGTGAAAAGGCAGATTGGGCCGTTCAAAATTGAGTAAAACAAACTACCTAATCAAATAAGAGTAGACCCATAGTTGAAGTCAGTCCCAATAATCTTCCAGGAGCTACTAGGGAAGTTTTCATCTCTATGCCCACCTTCCCTTCCTTTCCTCTTTCTTTTTCTCTTTTTAAAAACAGAGCATTAACAAATTGAGAAGAGATCAACTTTATTTCAAGGTGCAAATACTTCAGAATTTTTCGGGATTCTACACCATTCGCAATGGTCTTGGGGTACATAGGGACAAAGAAAACATGGGAGGGTGAGCTGGATATAAAGTGTTGCTCTCGCCATTGCTGGCCGTTGCTTATCATTCCCAAATTTCACTTGCTTCACTTATTGCAGACTTCAATCTTCGTGGATGTTGAAGAGCTTGGCTACTTCATTAAGATCTTCATGTTCTTCTCCGTCTTTAATGATCTGAAGGATAAAAATAACACTGAGTCATTGGCCAGCTCCATGGGTATTTAGCCCTAGCCCACAACAACCCAACCATCCTCATTCTCCTCCTCTTCTCAATAACATGGTACAGAACTGATGAAAACAGATTTATGTTAACCCAGAGTTGTCTGTTGTCTCCTACCCCACCAGACCACGTGAGTGAAGAAGAAATGTCCATGAACCAGGACTGAGCTTTTGTCTTGCTTCTCTGTATGAACCCCGTGGGCTCTGCCCTGACCCAAGTGCCCTCCTAATGCCTCGGGAAGGCTTGGAGGCAATCCTGAGCTCCTGAAGCTCTACCACCCAAGCACAACCTCAGAGAAAGTTGGAAAGCTGTTCAGTACAAGCTTATGGAGACCAGTATCTGAAGATTAGGCTAGCTAGCTAAATGGGGAGGTTCATTGCCAACAGAGGATGGATTTCACTGGGTAGATAAATTCATGAAACCAATTCCTAAGGTCTGCCAAGGGAGTCTGAAACTGCAGCAGTAGAGGAAGTAGCCACTACTGGTGCAATCCTGAATTCTTTTGGAAATGTGGACTCGGAGAATTTGCAGGAATGAAGTTATGGAAGCATATCCTAGTGTATTCGTCCACTTCTCTCCTTCCCTCTAATGGCTCAAATCCACACCTACCTTCCTTGCTATTGGCATCCGGTTAAAGATGTTCCACAGTAAGATTCCCACCACAACTTTGTCCCTGAGATAGAAGATGACACCTTTGCCGAAGTCCTCCTCTGCTATGGGGTCCTCTGGGGCCTCTGCATCACCGGCAGGGATCTCAATGTCAGAGGCCTCTGACTCTGTCTCACTTTCTGAACGGATACCAGTCCCTGTGACAAAAGCACCCGGAGATAATCCAGGAATACTTAACGAATTCTTAGAGACCTACCCCAGTGAGCTTCACAGACAGGTGTGATCCTTGTTAAGAGGCCTTCTTTGCGGGGCAGCTAGGTGGTGCAGTGGTTAGAGCACCAGCCCTGAAGTCAGGAGGACCTGAGTTCAAATCTGGTCTCAGACACTTAACACCCCCTAGCTGTGTGACCCTGGGCAAGTCACTTAACCCCAATTGCCTCAGCAAAAAAAAAAAAAGGCCTTCTTTGTCACCAGTCACAGCAAACTCTGTCCTGCTATCTCTGGGGTGCTTCAAGAGCTGCCAAACTCTCTCTCACTTGCCACTTCATTTTATAATTCTGCTCTGGACATCTCCTTTCTTTAAATTCAACAGCTATTTATTAAGTGTATACATGCTAGGTGTAAGGCACTGTATGAACTGTACAGGAGCCGCTGCTGCAGCCTGAACAGCATTCTGGGAATGCTAGGGCCAGGGCAGGGGAATATAGGCAGAAATGGGGGTGGGGCAGATGGCTTCCATCCCCTGGGAATTCCTAGGCTCCTGCCCAGTGGGCAGAGAAATGAACTGGGACCCAATAATCCCAGTCCCCTTTTCTAGTGCTGCCAATAGAAAATACTTGTCTTTCTGCCTCATGGGAGAGGAGAGGTCAGAATCAAGGATCATGGATATAAATGTACTTCAAGTTCCCCAGGAAAAGAACCAAGCAAATGGTCTCGTTCTCTTCAGAAAAACAAAATCAAACCAAACCCAACCTGCCATTCTTAGAACACAAGAGCTGTGCTTTGGGTGATAGATGGCTGTGTAATTCCAGCCAGGGCTCTACAGCAGGGAACCAGGGCAAAGCTATAGGAGCTAATGAGAGCTACACTGGGGAGAGACCGCCATGCTAGATACATGTCTTCCATCGAAAGAAAAACTGACATCAGGGGCTGACAAATGGGAGGGATTAAGAGGCCATTCAGGAAGTAACCAGATTATTTTTTTTTCTGAGCCTGGAGCCCCCTGGTGGCCAATAGACACCAAACAGAGGTTTCCATGTCTGGTTGTTGGGTACTGAATGCAGTGGTGGAACTAAACAGCTTCAATAGGCCTGATTTTCAGCAGCCCTCACATCTTTCCTTTTACCCAGAAAAAATACAGGGAAGATGGAAGTGGCAAAAGCCTAGGTAGCCCAGGCAGGGGACCCATACTTCTTTCTAGGCCCCTGGCTACCAACTCAACAAGTTGGTTTCACTATTTGATCTACTTTGTTGAGCTCAGACCCACCAAGGATTTGGGGACTTGTGACCTAGTCTCCTTTAAAACTTAGCTTTAAACAAAGAGCTAATTCCACCGACAGCTCTTTATCAGAAATACTGTAAATCTTTTTCAGAGAAAGCCAGAAAAATCTGACATGGGGAAATAAATTCAGTATCATGCAGATCACAGCACACTGCCTCCCGATACTGTTCCAGGGCAAATGGTTGACACCTCTTTACCTGATTGTTCAGTTGCTGATTTGGGGGTGTCTTTTTCAGTAGCCTTGGCAAAAACCCCAACTGTGGGCAAACTACCATCCACAAGACCAATAGCTTCATAGCCAACATCAGGGCCCAGATCGCTCCTGTGAGAAAAGGAAAGGTGATGTCTGGCTGAGATATTACAAAAAAAAATGTAGTATGGGTGCTCTGGGACACTGAATTTTTACACAGGTCTGCTGGCTTTACAAATGTCGCACTGGGTTGGTCTAGTGGTGGAGTCTATCCACTTCAGTTTGGGGAAAATTCTAGCTATACTGTACATGAAATCGACCTTAAAAGTTGAGGGGACACATTCTCAAATTGTTTTGACTTCCCTTAGCTAATTCCAGGTTATTACTCCATGAATTTCCCTCAATTGTTCTTGAAATCTTATGATTTCAGCCTCTATCACCTCTTGGGGGTAATGAATCCCATAAACTGATCACATACTTTGCAAAATAATTCCATTTGCTAAGACCACCCTTCATGGATCAAGAGGGAAGTTAGGTATTTATAGCGTGATAAATTTATGAATTTATCAATAGGAGCAGGAACTGTTTCAGTAGTGCCCAAGTTTATGCCCTCTTGACTTTGCCTTTCCAAATGGAAAAATCCTTTTAAAAGATAAGTGTTTATTAAGTTCCCATATATGCAAGGCACCATGCTCAAAGGATTCTGTCTTTGTTCAGAAAAATCTCCATTGCTCCCACCACTTAATCTGACTTTCCTTCAAAAATTTCCAATTTCTGCCATGTCTTTCTGAGGTACAGGGGACTAGAACTACATACAGCACTCCAGAAGACGATGTGCCATGGTTCTGAGAGAGGGCAGCAGATGCTTTCGGCTTTATTTTCAACTCCCTTCAAAACAATACACTATATTTTAATGATCTTTTTTGTCCTAGTAGTACATTGGTGATCTTCGGGAAAAAGTCTACAGTGATTCTTAAGATACCTTTTCTGGGTCACAAAGGATGGCTAATCAATCAATAAAGACTTATTGTCTACTATGGGCATGGCATTGTGCTAGATACAAACATAATGAATGAAACAATCTCAACTCAAATTGAATTTATGTTCATGGGACTTTGGGCTTTTTCTCCTAAATTTCGTAGAAATTTAAAAAAAAAAATGTTAGAACTAAGGAGGACCCTTAGAAATCTAGTCCTACTCCCTGATTTTATAGGGAAAGCTGAGGCCTAGGGAAGGAAAATAATTTGCCCAAGTTCTCATGGCTCTTAGCCCACTTTCCCATACTTTTTCTTGTCTACTTAGCCTAAGGGGTAGTTTACTACCAGGAACAGTCTAGTGTCACCTATAGCCTAGGGATTTCAACCGGACATTCCATCTTCCATATTACCTAAGAAAACGCTACCTTCTTTACAATTTTAACAATGATAAGGGCCCACAATTACCATCCTATGTCTAACATGCACAACTATGCTCCATTTGGCTTTATTGCTTTGAAGGTTATAAGAACAAGCTGTTTTTTTTTTTTTAATTAATTCTTATTGCTGTTTTTTTTTTTTTTTAGGAATTTTAGACTAGTGAAATACTCATAAAGATGGACTTTAGTGGGGTTATTACACTCTGCACTGTCATGCAGAGCACAGTAATGCCATTCATATTTTCTCTTCCTTAGCCAAGCTCATAATAACTGGCCCAGGTGATCATGGGACTGAACTGTTCCTGATTAGAATGCTAACTGGTTCACATCAGGATCAAATCTACAACCCTGTGGCTAACATCATGTTCTAACCAACTGATCAAGAGGCCCAGAAAGTTCCCCAAACACACAAACATTACCAGAACATTGACTGATGCCAGTATGGTTTGGCAGCCCCAGTCATATTTTCTCCTGCTAATCTTCCACTCACAACAGCATGGTCATGATGCTCTACCCGTCGCCGCCCTAACTTGATGTCATAGAAACACGCAGCATCTCCTGCCTTAGAAACAGACACATTGTAAGCACAGGGAGAGGAAAAAGCAGAGTGCACCTAGGAGATCCTGAGAATCCAAAGTCCCCTGGAAGTGGCATCTACCTCATTCATCTTTCTCCCCTGCAGAAAGAACTAAACGCAGGATCATTTTGCAGATAAATTGAAGTCTGCTGAACTCAAGTTACCCAGGTCAGGATTTGAACCCAGTCTTCCAGCTGGAAAAATCAGTGGCCTTTTTGTTACACGACACCACCTCCAAGAGAGATGAAACTGAACTATCTTTAAAGTAGTTATTTCTACCATCATGCCCCAATACGTTTACCTCATTTGCTTAAAGCCACTGCTTACGATCAAATGACTGAGCAGATTCGCTCCCAGGCTGGTCCTGGTGTGACATACTTACCACCCAGATGTTAGAGCGTGCCTGGAGCTCTGCGTTTACCCGGAAACCCCCAAAATCAGAATCTACTTCCAGGCCACCGGTCTTGGCCAATTCAACATTGGGCTCCAATCCCACAGCTGCAACAATGTGATCAGTTTCTACCTGAAAGGGTAGAGGGAGATATTTGATCTAATGAATTTTCATATGTGGCCAAAACGTGCTTTAAAACAAATGTCTAGCTTGTCAACTAAGATTAAAGACTTTTGAACAGATCATTAACCAAGACCTCATTTGTAAACATGTTTGAAACTGGTAAGGAGACTTAGTGAGAGAGTTCTGTTACCCAATATGGGCCCAGAGAGATGAAATGCAGAGTGGAGCTAAGGGAAAGTGGCTCCTAGGTGTTTGCTCTAGCTCACTAGATGTCTTTTTTTTTTCTTTCCTTTTTTTTTTTTTTTTACTGGGAAGGCACATTTCCAGAGAAAACTATGGAAGGTAATCATGGCTGCCAAGAAACCATTCCATTAATGTTAAATGAAGGGGAAAGAAAAAGCAAGGACAAGAGCACAGCTTTCTCTCTTCTCTCTCCCCTCTCCCTGGTATGTGAGGTGGAAACTACATTACACTCTCCCTCTTTGGAGGTGCCCACGATTTCTCAAAGGCTCTGTTAGAGAGTGCAAGAATTAAAAATAAGGCTGTCACTTGAGAGGCAACTCATGTGTCAAGAGGCTCATCCCAAAGAGGGCTGGCCACAAAGGGACACATATTTTGGCTAGACTAATAGTAAGGTGTGGTGGAGGCTGGGATCCATACTTGCAAATTATGTGGATTATTACACATGAAATGTTCTAGTATGTGAGCAGAAGACACATTTTGTGCAGCTCTGATGACATCTTTTTCTTACCTTCCTTCCATCTTTCAGAGTGATGAGCAACTTGCCACTTTTGACACCAACTGACTGCACGACTGCATTGGGCATGACTTTAACCCCCTCTGTGAAGGAAAGAAACAGCCTTGAAGTGGTAACAATGACCAAGGCAAGTACGAAGGCAGGCGAGGTCAGATTTCGCTCTGAGGAAAATTAATAATGGGAGCCTCAGCAAGAAGGTGGCTTGGGAGGATCCAGCCCAAACCTATGGGCTCATTCTTAGTGGCTGTGAAAATTTGGCACATACCCTTCAGGTCACCTGTGAGAATCTAGAAACCAGGCAACTGTAGCTGACACACATGGAAGCAACACCTAAAGAAGTGAAGAAGTTCCTCAGGCCCAACCCAGAGGGGACCCGGATAAAAAGTGAACGTGGTACTCATAGGATCATAGGATTGAGAGCTATGAGAGACCTTAGAGATAATCTAGTCTAACTCCTGCATTTTATAGAGAATTAAAAGATCTTGAGTAGAAGGGATGCAAAAGGTCCTTTAGTTCAATTCTCCCACACTTGACAGGTAATGATGCTGAGGGCCCAAAGAGAAGTGGTACAGCTAGAATTTGAAGGCAGTCCCTTTTCTATGGAGCACACTGGTTATCCAAATGAATCCCACAAGGGAAGCACACAGGAAAGGGAAATGACTTGTCCAAGCTAACATTGGTAATAGGTAACAAAGCCAAGACAGATTTAATCCCAGTTTCCTTAAATCCAAGGTTTTTTTTCCCATTATAACAGACTAACAGCTACTTTTTACTCTTGAGAAAAATAACTCAGAAGCTTTGTTTAAAAAAAAGAATGCTTTATGGATGCATTGGGGGTCAATGCTGCAATCATTTCCCAACATGCGCCTCTCACTATCTATCTCCCTCTAACCCCATGCCCCAGGAAACCCTTTCCTTGTGACAACAAAAAATAGGTTAGCTAGTTCTCTGGATCCCTGGAAAGTCCTTCGTTACCTTGTCTGACTTTTTCTGTGGTCCAGTTGCTGAGGTACTCTGGAAGGATCTTCCCCATATTTCCTTTCTCAGGGAAGAGCTGAATAACTTCTGTGCCCAAAGTTCGAGCTGGGAAGTAAAAACAAAGGCTGAGAATATATCGATTAGGAGAGCACAACCAATTGTGTGTGTGTGTGTGTGTGTGTGTGTGTGTGTGAGTGAGAGAGAGAGAGAGAGAGAGAGAGAGAGAGAGAGAGCAGAGGAGGCTGACAGAGAAGAGAACAGTAAGACAGTGTTCAGTCACTTAAACTTAGGGAGAATCTATAGCCATAATTTGTAGAGTTGCAGAGTGCCAGGTATCAGAGCTCATTCACCAGTCAAACGTTAAGGCTGCTAGAAGGGAGCCGTCATTCGGTCCAATACTGTATCCTGATCTCAGACAATACACTCAAATGCACAAGCTAAGACTGACTGAGATTCTGGGCAAAAGTCCCCAGCAGAAATGCCATGGGGCTTCTGAATGGTGCCATTTCTGGGCCAACATCCTGATTTTACAGAGCTTTCACCTTAAGAGAAAAAAGCCAAGGGCCACATCTTATTATTAATTTTTAATAACAAGTAGCATGGTGTACATAATAGATGCTCAATAAATACTGGATGAATTGACCAAAAAAATTTATCGGATTTAAGCTCAGAGACTTGAAAATCTGCAAACCTATTCATCTATCAGAAGCAGTGTGGCATGTTTTGCACACATAAGCTCTTGAGCAAGAGGCCTAAGACATTTTTCTGTCTTCTACACTTCCCTTCCAACACTTTTAACAACCAACTTTCCTTAATAATTTACTTCTAGAGAGACTCAGTCCAAGGACTGGTGGTATGGAAAAAAAAAAGATGATTAATATTCCATATGCCAAAGTTGGAGATTCCATATTGCCTGCCATCCAAACAGAAAGAGAGCATTCTTGCTAAGTTTTGCCAGTCAGCTAGGGATCACAGACAGGAATTAGTCTCATGCTCAGCGTCGCTGGGTAAATTCCCAAGTCAAACAGAACTCCCCCCCACCCCAACTCTGGGTACTATCAAAGTTATCTCTGTGATTCTTGCCAGAAGGTGAGAAGGGAGAAGATGGAAGTGGCTTCTATAAAAAACATATTTTATTAGCCTTCTGGCTAATAAAAAGAAATGGAAATTCGTGTAGATACTTACCTTTTCTGCCAAGGGCACAGGCCAGCTCACTACCCAAGAAACCTCCACCAATAACTGTAATCGACTCGACCTCTCTTGAAATCTTCTCCAAGGCTCTAAAATCTCCAATCTATAAAATTACATCAGCTTAGTCCAATAATTTTCCAACGGGGACAAATGAAGTTATCAGGAAATATTTTTTCTCCCAAATTGTTACAGAAACCATTTTTAATTATATATATAAATTATAAATGTTCCTATAAGAAAGTTTAATTATACTAAGTTTCCAAGGTCAACTTTTTCATGTCCCCACCTAGAACACCCTTTTATCAAGAACCCCAAAGATCTTAGAAATATTACTGAATCGTCACCACTGAGGCTTTCGTGTTGTTGGCAAAGCATGCTGGGAGAACTGCGCAGCCTTTTGGCCATATGTCTGGATACGAAGTTTCCTTAACACTTGCAAGGAGAAATACAAAGAAGCGAGGGGCAGTTTTGATAACTTAAGCCATCAGGAAAAGGCAAGTGTGAAAGGAAAATAGGCAGGAGTAATGGAGAACAACAAAACCCACAGCTTTTTCTGAGGAGCTGAAGCCACCTGAGTGGAGAAAGGCATCGCCCAAGGTCAGAGAGCCAGAAATCAGAAAATCTCCCCGTTCCTAGATCATAAGGAGACCACGAGATTATCCTGCTTCTTCCAAAATAAGCAAGACGGAGAAACGATGAAAGCAGATGGTTACCTTTCTGAAAAGCGTTGTTCTACTCTTTACCTCCGGCCCAGCCCTATCAATAGCAGAAAGACTTCTTGGAGTGCCTCCTGGAAAAATGGGAAACAAATTCTTTTAAAAGAACTGAATAAAACAGGTCCAAACAGCATCCATCCCACCAAGATTTGCTCAGGACTGAGGTGTGTGCGCCCTCTGCTGGCAGCACAGGTACATCAACAGGACACGAGAGTCCTGTACCAGGCTGATCTTTCAGCACTCATCACTTTCTTTCCCTTGGCCTACAGAATACAAGAGTTCCTCTTCACAGGGCCCCATTTATCTCCACTCCCTCCTCCCCCATTAAAAAAAAAAGCCTTTTGTTTTTAGGCTCCCTTATACTTTTCTGTAAGGGTTTGCAGGATACTAAAGCTTCATTAGTATAAGCAATTACTTTGTCTCCCCTATCATACTCTCTGATTTGAATCCCTAATGAAGCCACATGGCCATATAACTTTCAGACTATGCCAAGAGAGAAGGAAGGTAATTTCTTTAATCAATATATATGTCCCTAATATGAAATAACAAAGATAATTCAGATACACTGCTATTCTGGGACATCTGTAGGCTCTGGGTAGGCTCTACTGAAGACTAAGTAAGGTTTGCACAAAGCAGAGGATCTGGATTTAACTTTTCCTGAATATAATTGACTAAATTAAATGACGCCTTCTACATAAAAGGCCCATCGCTGCAGCCTGGATGAGCTGTGCCAACAAAGGAAGCTACATCGGAGACCACTAACCTGTTGCAATCAAGCACTTTTCAAAAGTTATCTGAGAGCCGTCATTAAGTCTCACCATGTTGTCCCTCACATCCAGCTGTACCACCTGGCACACACAATACAGAGAAAGAAATATAGGTGGAGGTGCCTTTCATCTAAAATGATTACTTCAGCGATAACCTCCTAACTGATCACTAGCACCCAGCTCATGGTCCATGTATGATCCTTTAGGTGTTCTGAACTCCCAGGGCAGCCAAGAATTGCTCAAGCTAAGAGCAGGCCTGAAACACCTTTGAGATTTGTGAAGAAATGGGTATGTGTGTGCGTGTGTGTGGATTCGGATGTGTGTAGGGGGGATTCAGAGGAAAGAAAAGTGCTCCAACTGTGAGAACTGGATAAGGAAAATCTAAGCCATAAGAAGTCAGGCTCCTCCATAAAATAGATATTCTTTTTTTTTTTAATTTTATTTTATTTGCATAACATATGTGTGGGTAATTCTTCAACAATAACCCTTACATAGCTTTCCGTTACAAATATAAAATAGATATTCTATTGGACTCAGCCAGGTGAGAAAATGCTAGGGTCTAGCTGATCCCAATGCTACTACTCCTGGGTTTCCACTCACTCTGCCTCAGCTCCCCCGGAACTTGGCAGATTGTAGAACTGGGTTAGCACCTGCTCAGTTTTCTTCATGCCCCCCCATCCCACCATTCTTCCCTGTGACAATTTTTAGGTGTTATGTGCTCCATCTATCCTGACTGAGGAGAGAAAATAGTTCTCCCTTTTAGGGCAAGCACAGTAATCTGCACGCAGCAGGCGCTTATAAATATTTGCTCAAGTTCAGTTAAAGCAAGGTTGGAGTTTTTCAAAAGGAACTATGAATACAAAACAAAAGCATATAAATGGAATCATTTGCTTTTTGGCATTACTTATAGGGAACCCAGTAGTAGATCTTGTCCCTTGTGTTAATGGTCTCAGGAACTTGATAGTAAACTCCCTTGCATTCTGGAATATCTCCTATTTCCTTCTCACCTCCATCTTTCCCCATTCTCTACTTCATAAAGGTTGGGGCAGAACTACTCAGGCTCCCTAAGCAGACAGGCCAGCTGCCTTAGGATCTGTGGGCTACTGTTCCAAGTGGAGTCACCCATACATGCACATATATGGAGTGGGAACACACACACATATGCAAAGATCCAGGGGCCGTTTCTCTCCAGATATTTTCTTTTTGAAGTCAGAAGATGAGTTTCCTGAACTCTATTACTATTTCTCACCCAGGTCTGCACCTAAGGCATTCTCTGGCTCTGGGCAATCTGTATTTGGACAATCCTTCCTCATCAACAACCCCCAAGATCTCCTGGGGTGGGGAAAAGACTGAGGAGCTGGGAAGGAGACAACTTTTAGAAAGGCCTGGATGATCTTTGTCTCCAGGTTGGACAGCAACTCACTCCTGGAAGCCAGTACAGACTAAGCAGTGGACCCTGGCCACACGGAGCCATTTTTAGTTGACATGATCACACTGGTGGGACAACGTAAAGGAGAGGAAAGGGGACAGCACACCAACCTTCTTGCCGGTGAGGACAGCCACGCCACCATTCTCAATGTAAGGCAGGTCCTGAGCAGAAACATAGAAAGAAGGTGGCTGGAAATATATGCTGGAGAGGGAGAAAAGAGAGGGAACAGAGAGTTATAAAACACATCGGCCTTCCCTTGACTTGGTACCTCTGTAGTTAAAATGATCTCCAGCAGTTGCACAATTGCTCATTGGGTCATGAGAAGGCCGCTGAAGGAAATTTGGTCCCAGCTTACAAAGTGGCAACTACCCCGGATCTAGAATCATTCTTGAACCAGAGTAACAATGCCATCTTGCCCATGGGCAAAGGTCCCATCTAGTACAGGAGATGATTTTGCCTCAGACTCTATTAGCTGTGGGACACTGGATGAGAGAAATTATAATTTATATGGCCAGCTCAAAAATGGAAGAGAAGGCACTTGAAAACATATGGGATCACTGATCAAAAGTCTTCTGGAATTCCTGGTAGAGAGGATAAAGCAAGAAGTCCCTGGAGGAAATCTACTGTGGTTCTTGCCACTTGCTGTCATATGTTTAAGCTTTCTATGTTTCTCTGCAGGGTCCTTATAATACCAGGGAGTTCATTAGGGTTCTGAGGAGATGGACCCTTTGCCTTTCTACTGTTCTTATAGGGAGTTCTATATATGCTTAGTTTAACAGGATGAGCAAAAGACTTCAGTCACGTGATTCTTCACAGAAGTACTCTATTTTAAAGGCCAAAGGTAGAAGATGACGTCACGTAACCACTGTTGGATCTAAAGGAATGGAAATCTCTGGATTCTGTTTAGCTGATGCTCCAACCACTGGACCCCTCTGCATTCTAAGTTAGACCGTGGCTCTCGATAAGTTACCAAGTCATCCCATCTTCTACTTCCCCAAGGTCAATTCAGTGCTTTCCTATCCTTTGAGGGGTATGATCTAACTGCCTAGCCCCCTCCTAGCCAGAACCATTTCAGACACTCAAATGTACATACCTCCTCTCTTTTCCATTCCATTGTTTGAAGCGAAGAGTGTTTGTGACATTTGGGTCATCTGAAAACCACAGCTCTTTTGAAAGAGGGGGCCGCATGTATGGTAGTTCAGGATCTTCTGAGATAATTAAGACCTTTAGACATTCAAAAAAGTTGTATCAGTGCCAAGTCACTTCATGTGCAAATGTTAAAGTGTCCATGAGAGGCACCTGTGCCAAGCAGGAGAAGATGCACCTTACCCTGGCCCCAGGGTCACGAGCTCGAATGGATCTGGCAGCAGCGAACGCTGCTGTGCCTCCGCCAATCAATAAGAAAGGGGCATGAGTGGGTGATCTGAGCTGGGCAGCCATCTCTCTCTCTGGCTCTGTAAGCAACAGATCAGACATGGTGAACCTTCTAAATGACTCCAAGAGCCTTGTACAACTACCAGCAACAAAAGCATCATCTTACAACTATTTTCCTTCTTTTGCCTCAACGAACTACTGCATGCCCATTAATTTTACTAAACCTCACAATGTAATAATGATGGGAAAAGAAAGGAAAGGAAAAAAGAGAAAGGAAGCTTCATCTTTATTTTCTCTGATGGGAAAATGATAAAGAGGCCAATGAAAGGAAAATGATAAAGAGATGACTCTGTCTTGCACTGAAACCTTGGCTTGGAAATTCAGAGCACCCTTAAAACCATGTAGCTTTGGCTTTGCCCTCCCAATGAGGAAGGATAGATTAATAGAGCCATACTTCTACCTTATGCAAGTTGGGAAAATAAAACCAGATATCCAACCCGGCGATGAGACGTGCACCAGAAAGTAAGAGATGAAGAAAGCAATAGAGATCACTCACCTAAGGGTCATAAAAAGGGAGCAAAGGGGCCCAAATTACCTTATGTTCAACCACAGGCTTCATTGTTTTATGTGTGAACTTATACTTTCTCAAAGCTTCACAACCACATTTCTCTTCTAGTTCTGAAACACACCACTAATTTATAGAGGTTTATATTCTCAGATGCCACCAGATGTTCTTAAATATGGCAACCAAATGGCTTAGAGATTTCATTTCAATCGTTTGTGCTTCCAATTATGTTTTAAGTCCAAACAGAGTACTCACCAGTTAAGCTATCCCGCCTCTCTTTTTCTTCGGGGGTCAGTCCTAATACTGAAATTCTTTCATTGTATCTCTTTTGGTCCTCTTTCACAGTCATATAGGCCTGCAGACACAAACATATCCAGAACATCATTCTACCACATGCTTAGCTTGCACTATTCACACAGTACTGTTACCTTTCAATGAAATGATAAGCTTTTGTCCACATTAAGCCAATTCCTTTTAGTTAAAAACACTGAGGCAAAATGCATTTTCTCATCAGCAAAGAGAAATAAAACACTGGGTCTATTTTGAGTGTTAAGAACAAATGAAAACCTTTCTAGTTATAGGCTCTCCTGGGCTCTATTTTAGAGCCACAAATAAATATGATATTTTGTTCTTCAGGCGGGGGCTAAGTAAAGTGAAGTATCTTTCACATTGGGAGATACTAGAAACTCTCTCACATTTCTACAGCAATCTAGCATTTCCAAAGTGTTTTCTTTTCATTAACAACTTTGGATAGTACAAATCATGCTTTTTATTTTATATAATGAGAACATGAACTCTCAGAAGAGGTAAATGGAAAGCACTTGGGATATAAAAGGGTTTTTAGAATAAGCTAGATACTAGGCTGAAAAATCACAGTAGAGGTTCAGGACCTGGGTCATATCTTTTTCTGGCAGAATTTCCAGCTATCAGGGCAATTAGACAGAAAACAAATTCTTGAAGCATAACAGACTATAAACCAACCTAATTCACTCTTCTCCTAAATGGGCTTTTTTCCTAAAAGGACCAGTCAAGGAGAGTCTAAATAGGAGATTCCATGCACAGAAATGTATAAGAAAGGAATAAACAGGTATCTATTTCAAGCATTCCAATACAGAAGTAGTAGATCTTTCTGGCTAAAAAATGGGTCACTGCTCTTGCCATCGGTTGACTGCAACTCTGCTCTCCTCTGCCCCCTAGCAACAATTCACATTACTTAGAATTATTTAGAATATCAAGATTCCAGGAAATTATTAAGAACACCACATGTAAGAAATTTATCATAAATCTGATCCCAAGTTTACTTCATAATACAAAAAAACCCCAACTATTAGCTCCAATATGTTTTTATCTCTCCCCAAACATTCATTTTGGAAAAAAAAATTAGCATGGTACCTAGCACACAGAACATGCTCAATGATAGTAACAGCCAGATTTGCCCATGTATTTGCCCATGTAACAAATTGCCAAAAATCAATCAAATAAGCTATTTTTACTTTTTTAATTATTAAAGCTTTTATTTTCAAAACATATGCATAAATAATTTTCAATATTCACCCTTGCAAAACCTTGTATTCCAGGTTTTTTTCCCTCCCTTCCCCTCATCACCTGGGATCCCAGATAGCAAGTAATCCAATATAGGTTAAACATGGGCAATTCTCCTAAATATATTTCCATAGTTATCATGCTGCACAAGAAAAATCAAAATAAAAAAGGAAAAAAAAAGAGAAAGAAAATAAAATGCAAACAAACAACAACAAAAAAGTGAAAATGCTATGTTGCGATCCACGTTCGGTTGCCACAGTCCTTTCTCGGGGTGCAGATAGCTCTTTTTATCACAAGGCCATTGGCACAGTCTGAATCACCTCATTGCTGACAAGAGCCACGTCCTTCAGAATTGATCATCACATAATCTTATTGCTGCTGTGCACAATGTTCTGGTTCTACTCACTTTACTCAGCATCAGTTCATGTAAGTCTCCAGGCCTTTCTGAAGCCATGCTGCTGATCCATTGCTTATAAAACAATACTATTCCATAATGTTCATATACCATAAAAATAAGCTATTTCTTAACAGTTAAAATAGATTTCTTCTCAATGAGAAGATTTTACCTAACAAATCCTAATCCTGAGTGACATAAGGCCAGATCAAACAGAAAAAGTGACATAGAAACTTGAACTATACACAGACAAAAGGGAACCCCAAACACTTGAACATAACCCCAATCTAGCTCAAACCTCCTTCCAGATTCACATATCAGTAAAACCCAAGCCTAAAAAAAATCTAGAAGTTTAGTGGAAAAAAATGAGTAAAGAGGCTTTTCTTTTTATGTAGAAGTTCATTTATAAATGAAGTTTACAGAGAGTCATTTGCTAACCTAGCAAATTACTTTTTCCAAGGGTTTAAAGTCCTAATAATAAATACATTTATACAGGATTTACAAAATACTTTCCTAATCTGTGCGTTTCAAATCAGGGTCAAAAGCCAGGTTAGGAAAACTACAGGAAAAAGACTAGAGGCATATTAGTCTATTCGACTTGAGGAAGGCCTCTGAGAAGAAACATTTTCAGTATAAGGCGATGTGAACAATTACTGTCAACGACAGCTCAACAATGACAAATGGACCCAATTGGTAACTCAGGGCCCAAAGCTTAAATATCAACTGCACTGTAAATCTTGGCTCTGTACATCACTAGCTATGGGCCTGGGGCAGCTAAAGACCGAGTGAGGTTAAGTGCTTTGCCTAAGGCCCCACAGATAGTCACTAGCAAAGTAGTGATGATAACTCATATCTCTGCCAATCATGGTTTCAAATCTGCCCTCTAGGAAGCATTAGGTTTATTTTATTTTATTTTTTTTTTAAAGCTTTTTATTTGTATGACATGTATATGGGTAGTTTCCCAACATTGATCTTTACAAAGCTTTCCATTACAAATTTTACCCCCAGTCCCCTCCCCTCCCCTAGATGGCAGGAAGTCCACTACATGTTAATAATGTTGAAATGCTTGAGAAGTTAGCATTAGGTTTAAATCATAGAGTTCAAACAGAAATTTCAAAACAGTCCCAAGTCCACAGAACAGTTTCTTCCTTTGAGGGTGAGTGAGGTGGGAAGAAAACTTTCAATGTCTAAGTTGGGAATGAGAACTATTTGGAGGAAAAATTATAAGAATAAACATTGAATGGCCACCCACCAACAAATTTGACTGGGTACAAGAGGAGAGTGTTTTTGAGGCCGAAATAGGATGTGCATTTTATTTCCACTCAAGTCAAATTAAAAGTTAAAAAGCATTTTTAAAATTTATACATGAAAACACAAAAGCATCTTTGGTAAAAGCTGGAAACAGAGAGAAACAAAAGCTTATCACCTGAGCTAAGGTCACATCTGATTATGCTATTGACTACCCACTTCAGTGTTTACCCAGGAGCTTACAAAAATGCCTACACAGCCTGGACCCTTCCAGGAAGGGATACAGTAAGTATGGCTTGCTGTCCCTGGATACACTATTCAATGAGCCAGCAGCCCAAGAAAGAACCTGCCTGTCTGGCCTGATGGAGGTTGGCCAACCTTGCTTAGGGCAAGGTCTTCGGAGCACCAAAAATTCTGGGATCTAAAAGTAACCAGAAGGATTTATAAAGAAACACCGAGGAAATCCAAATTATAAATAAATTCTTCTTCCTTTGTTTTTTTTTCTGAAAGAGTAAGATAGGAAAAGTGAATGAGAAATGTGAAAATGCAAAAATTTCAGATTCAAGGGCATCTTCTGAAAAGTGGAGGGAGCCACTCAGGAAAATATTTTGCTCCATTCAGTTTACATTTGGTTTAGTTTAAATCAGGTGCCAAACTCCAAGGTAGAAACCAGAATAAAATGTCATTGGGGAATACATAAAAATACACATTAAAAATACAATAGAATCCAAATAATGTCAACATGTGATTTTCTGAGTTAATATGCAACCAGCACTTCTGATTAGTACTTCCAAAGGAAAACTGTCAGTTTTTAAAAAAGAGAAAGATGCATTTTCAATGGCTTTTCATATTTGCTCTGAATCATGCAATAAAATGCATTTGCACGATAAAGGATGATTTACTTTAAAGAGAAATGTCATCTCCCTAGAATTATTAAAGTCTCAGTAGCTGTTCTGCAGCTGATGTAGAGGGCCTGATGCATTTCTGTCTGTGGCCCTAGTGTCTATTCTAGCTTGGGATTAATTTTATTTCTTGTCTGTCTGTCTGTCTGTCTCTCTCCCCTGCCCCTGAAACAAAACAAAAAACCCGAAAACCCAAACTCAAATATATTTGTAACATTTCAAAAAAATTATGGGTACCAAATTTCCTCTGTTCCTCCTCCTCCCCATCCATAGAAAAGGCAAGAAATGTTATATAAATTATACATGTGAAATAAAGCAAAATACATTTCCATATTAGTTATGTTGCATTCAAAAATGAACTTAGACTTTCTGTTAGTACCACGGAGTCACTCATTAACCCCTGAAATGAATTTAGGATAAGCAGCTTATATAAATTCCCGTGACGACCATTCCTACAATGTAGGATTACCTACTAGGCTGCTGCCATCTTTCCCAGGAGCATCTAGTAACCTAGAAAGGGATCTTGTTGATGACAGTGCACAACTGCAGGTAAAGATAAGGTCAAGAGACAAAGATAGAAGACAGGACAGGTACTAAATATTAACGAGAAACCTTTTCTGGTCACTTCCCAGTTATTCCCAGCCACTGGTGCCACCCCCCCCCCTCCCTTGACTCTATTGATTGGCTAGGTTTTCACCAACATGTGCTACCTCCTCCATTATGATAGAAACTCCAGGAGAGCAAGACCTGTTTTTGCTTTTTGTTGTTGTTGTTGTTGCTGTCCCCAGTACTTAGTACAGTGCCTGGTACAAAGCAAGCAATGAATAAATGTGTGCTCATTAAGAAAACATTTCATTGTAAAGCCCTTTAGGAAAGGGGAAACAAGGCAATTTTGCCATTTTTGGTTATCTTGTTCTCAAAAAAAGGAGGTTGGCCAGGAGATGAAGCCTGTGTCTGTGTCTGACTGGAGTCTGTAATATGGCCAATCTCATCTGCCCAGAGCACCAGGCCTTAGAGTCAGGAAGGCCCAAGAACACTTACTAGCCCTGTGTGACCTTAGGGCAACTACTGAACCACTCTGGAACCCAGTTTCCTCCTCTGTAAAATGAGAAAGCTACATCTGATGACTTCTAAAGTCCCTCTCTCTTCTAGATAACAATTGAAGGATCCTATTACCTTCTTTATGGTGATTTTACTCACAAATACAAAGTTATCTGACTTCCCTCATGCATTTTAAGTTTAGAATATGAAGATGTGGGTTTCATGAGTAGTTTGGATTTTCCCTAATGATGTGGATGGAAGAATAATTCTTCACCGACTTAACTAATGACTTCTATTTGTTCTTAGCAGAGAAAACAAAAGGCTTCTTTCAAGCATGGGAACAACTAGGTACTAGCTTGGGTACTGCCCTGACCCTGGCATGAGACTAGAAACCGATCTGCTGAGTCACTATAATCACTGCCAAATTCACACAAACACCAAACACACACACACACCCTGATGAAAGTGTAATTGAGCATTATTATTATTATGACAATTCTTCAATTCTATTTTTACAATTAAACACCTTAAGCAAACTTTTAACCTAAAAAAATATTGGCATATATTAGGTTTTTGAAATTTCCAGGGAGGGTGTGGGAATTTTCCCTGAAGCCCCCCCCCCCCCACTTTGTATGAAGTATTATGCCTTTTAGTATCTGTGCATGTCAAGCAGCAACATGGAGAGAAGATTTGGCAATGAAGACTTTAAATCACAGATTAGGCCAAGAAGCTGCTGGAATTTCTGATCTTATTCATGGGTTAGTATATCTACTCTAATAAAGGGACAATGCTATGGTTAATCACATATATAAGAAAAAGTTAACTGAGGGAAAGAGAAAAGGGTCTGACAACATGAGCTTAAATTTCAGTAAATTTCAATTGGTACTCATGGGATATTAGATAGCAAGAATTTTAAAGGAGGAAAAGGAATTGTATAAAGTGGGAAGAAAAATAAAACTAAAAGAACAGCTATTAATGGAAGTTGGCAGCTTCTTTTCATAAGCTGCTTTTCTACTTACATATACACCAGCTCCCATGGTTGATAAGCCCACAACAATGGCTAACATCGATTTATTGATTTTGTTCCCTGAAGCACTAGAGCTGGTCATCTGTCTTGTCACCTGGATTTCTACAGGAGTATGCCATAGCTGCAACAGGTTGCCTAAGAGACACATTATATTAGACAAAACAATATAAAAAGTTATGACTGTTAATAACTCTAAGTCAATGTGAATCAATCATATTGATTGGGTTGTTGGTCAATGAGCTGAACAGTAATGCATTGCTGCATCACCAACATCCAAAATAAGAGTCAAATCTTATACAACTGGCATTTGACTTCTCACGTCTACATTTCTAGCACCACTTAATGTTAGTATTGTGAGATAAACCAATACTTTAAAAGTGTGTTCTGAATGTTGCTAATTAAAGCAGCTTTCTAAATAAGCCTGAACTTGGAAAAGACACTTCATCAATCTTCTTTCGAACCTTCTACAAGTATAATTGAGTATAAACGGAAAGATTACTGACACAATCCATAATGCTCACTATAGGGCTCACTAGAGAGACAATACTCTATTAACCTAGAAATCTAAAAATTTTGGGTAAGTTTCCTCTGGCCTCAATTTCCTCATCTATAAGATAAAAGTATCTCCCTCATAGGATTATTGTGAGGATCAAATGAAATAATATACATAAAACACTATATAAATACCAGCAATTCAAATGAGTCAATTTTCAACCATTACCAGAAAAAACTATACCTTAACATTTATTATTTCTGCTTTATTATAATTGGACATGTTTTAAGATTTTTTTTTCCTTTTATTTTTTGGCTAGAGGACAAAATAATTCAGCTTCTGACCTCATGGCTTTAAAATGTTCATTAAATTTATATTTCTACTGGAGCAGGCTTTTTTGGAAAACTGCTCAGAAATATACCTGACTTCCTAACTTAGAAAATCAGACTATTTATCGAGAGAATTTATCTATCTATATCTATAAAGATATAGACAGATTTACATATACATCAACTGCTTGTTAAGGAGTTTCACTGAAAGCAGGTAAAAGGTGCTAAGGGACAATTTTTTTTCCTGCTCATAACTAGGGTCCAGATCAGGACTTCTTAAACTTTTTCTACTCAAGATCCCTTTTTGCTTAAGAAATTTTTACGTGACCACAGGTGTACAGGTATATAAAATAGGTGTACAAATCAAATATTTACTGCTAATAAATCATGAAACTTATTTTTAAAAAATTCTTTGTATATATATCATTTTAGCATTTATTAAAGATGAAAGCAAACTTGCATACACATGAGATGGGTGTGCCTGTTTATTTTTACATAAAGAATTAAAATTTGGCTGAATATTTGATAGCTTTCACTGTTGCCAAATTTTCTGTCATCTCTACATTTGGTTACATGGGTCATTTTCTAATCCATTGCCTAAAGATAATTTTTTTTTCAATTGACTCATTTTTGCTTAATCCCTTTTATACTATCATAGACTACTACTAAGATAATACCGAAGCCTACAAACTCAAGATATTCACCAAGTCTTTTGCTAATTCTATTTTTTTTCTTTTGCTACTTCCTATGGGGTTCATTTTTTCTAGAGTTTTTCTGTAATGATAGGAGACATCCAACATAAAGGGGATGAATTTTGAATGAATGAATTTTGAGACCCATTGGTATCAGAATGCATGACCAAGTGTGAGCTGGACAAAACTGTTTGGACATGAAGGGAATAATTCTTTGGGGAGTCCACTGCACTACATGCCTCCTCTAGGAAATGTGAACACCAATTTATCCAACAATAGTTTTGTTGTCTGTTCTTTAAAACATGTTAAGATGTTATTATTTTGTGATCATTTAATACCAATTAACATCATCAAAAGCTAGGACACATTTGGTACTGATGGTTTATGTATGATCTTATACAATTTACTTTGTTTATGATCAATGTAGAGCAAGAATTTGGATACAGCCATGCTTAAAGAATGCTTCAAGAAAATTCAGGGTTATTCTACTATATACCATAGAGAAAGTCCCCTTAGTAAAAACAAAAGATTTAAACCAATGGAGTTTCAACTAGGAAGTTAACCATAAATCATTTTAATTTCACTGAAATTGCATAGGAATTCAAGAGAAAACGAAAGCAGTGTATACAGTATTAGACAGATGAGAACATCACAGAATGAGTAGAATATGTTCACCGAAAAAAAAAATCAAATGATCATGTGATTAATTAGGTATAATCAAGGGAGGTATCCAGGATGACTATGATAAGTTAGAAGATGATAAAATACAAATGAAGACAGAGCAATCAATGATGGTTAGGTTTTGATTTTTCTGTTTTGTTTTGGTCTGGTAGATCAAACACTGCAAGTTATAGTTTCAAAAAAAATCACCTGGAGGCACTTTAAAATTAAGTGACTTGCCCAAGGTCTTGAAGTCAGTATGTATTAGGATCAGAACTTGAATCCAGTTCTTTTTATTGATTATGTCATTTAATCTCTGAAATCTGAAATTAATGATTAGGCAAGAATGATGACAGGAAGGTGTCATTATGCACCCAGAAGAAAGCTAACAGAGATAGGAAATGAATAGATTAATAGCAAAAGTACCAAATGAACTCTTGAGAACATTTCTAGAAAATCCAATATCCCAGGACAATAAGTAAAAATGTTACTTGTCTTCTGTTTTGAGTCTAAAAGGTTCCTTCAGGAAGTCTGGGAGAAGCTCATTCTCTGTAATACAAAAACCCATTTAAACTTTTGGACCTCAGGTCAGGGGCCATTGATCAGTTTGCTCACATGGGGAACATGTTTGGCAATGAAACAACAGAACAGAACAGAAGCCAAACTCTATTGTGTAACCCACAGGTTCTTTAGCACTTACATACTGACACCTGTCTAGCAAGAAATGCATGCAGTGCATATCTCATTTCAGGCTCACACACTTGGTAAGTGGTAAACACTACTTTTCAGCACAAGAATATCTTTAGCATTAATATACTTAAAATTTTTTTTATTAAAATTTTTATTTGCAAAACGTATGCATGAGTAATTTTTCAACATTGACCCTTGCAAAACCTTCTGTTCCAAAATTTTCTCTCCTTCCCCCCACTCCCTCCCCTAGATGGCAGGTAGTCCAATACATGTTAACTATGTTAAAATATATGACCAATCCAATATATGAATATACTTTAAATTAACCTAATGTTGGTAAGAGGTGCAGAGCACTACTGAAATGTCAGTTATGTTTATAATCATTTATGGTATTGACAGGGGCCAAGTTCATTCAGTATTATAGGAGCAAGATAGGTGATTTGCTTGGCCCTAGGGAGCAAAATCAGGAGCAATGTTGGAGAGAGGCAAAATCTTGATGTAAGAAAAAAATTTACCAACATTTCAAGCTGTCCAAAAAGTGGAACAGGTTGCCTTGGGAAGTCAAGCATTCTTTATCACCGGAGGTCTTCAAGTAGAAGCTGTAAGATTTATCAGATATTCAGCAGAAGGGATTCCTATTATGTATACAGTGGAAGAGAGTGCCACCTTTTAAGGTCCCTTCCCAACAATGAGATTCAATGTCACATAGTCTAGTGTCTTATAGGAGAAAAGAAGGCTTAGTTTCCTTCTCTGTAAAGTGGAATAACATTTATACTTACTTCAAATGATTCCTCTGAGAAAAATTCTTTGTAAACATTAAGACAGCACCGGAATGTGAATTATTGGCAATCATAAATATTTTGCAAAAGATTAAAAAAAAACCTGGGAGAAATGTCTTTTTAAAAAAGTATGAAAAAGTCAGGATCCAAAAAGATGCCAAATCTAATAGGGAAAAATGAGTGCTAAATTAGTTTCTTAAAAATCAACTGCAAAATACAAGACAGGAAAGTTGTATACAAGAAAAGATTCTAAGGGTTTTTGCTCACCAGCAAGGTCAAGCAATAGGAGTCCACAGTGTGAAATGGTAGCCCCCCCCAAAGCTAACGGGATCTACCTTGAGTTTCATGTTGAGAAGAGTGTCCAGTGGGAGGGA
>JAJPUD010002321.1:36049-61478 GCA_023553655.1 Myrmecobius fasciatus
TTACTTTACTTGGGAAGTCATAAAATGACAGACTTCTTTTTGATGTAAAGGAAAACTCCCTGTCACAGGTGTCCAAATCTGAGATGAGCTGCCTTGGAAGGTGCTTTCACTCCAGGGCTTAAAGGTTGGTTGGGCAATTACTGGATATGTTTTAAAAGGGATTTTTCTTAGATATGGGTTAAATTATACGGCATCTGAGATCACTTCCACCGCTGAGATTCTATGAATCTATATAAATCTATGAAGAAGGAGCAAATATTAGGCAAGAAATCAAAAGTAGGCCATGTCTGAACAAGTTACTAATGGAGGGAAAACAAAACTAGCCAATTCTTTTTAGCACAATCTAGGTAAGTCAAGATAAAGAGCATAAGCATGAGTTAAGACATTTTCCCAAGGAGTCTACAATTGCCCAGATAAAATGACATTAAATTGAAGGTCAATTGACAAAAGGGCAAAAGAGTTATACTATTTGACAATTTTCAGAACATCTGAGAATGCCGTGTGACTTTATTGATGATACCATCATTTTGCGCAGATAACCCCTGAAGACCAGGGTATTTAACAAAACCCAATCTTTTTTTTTTTTAATAAGCTTTTTTATTTTTCAAAATACATGCAAAGATAGTTTTCAATATTCACCCTTGCAAAATCTTGTGTTCCAAGTTTTTCTCCCTCCCTCCCCTACTCCCCAAGGCAAGTAATTCAATATAGGTTAAACATGTGTAGAGGCCTTCAGATTCCAAATCTAGGATCACTTAAAATATTTGAACACTAAAACTTCATTTAGGAAGCACTCCTGAGGCAATAGCTCCAGGAAAACACTGCAAAAACTTAGGGAAACATTTTCATATCTCTTGTGATATTACCAAGAACTCATGATATGACCTCTGAGAGAAAGGTTGATTCATCTCATAAAACTGGTAATTTATTACAAGAGTTCAAGGGGGCAAAAAGTCCATGAACTCACACATGGTGTGTCTATAATGTACTAGTAAGAAAGGAATTAAGAAAGGTCAAGCTTTCTTAAACTTTTCCCACTATCAACCCCTTTTTGCCCAAGAAATTTTTATGTGACCCCAGATATATAAGTGTATAAAATAGGTATACAAATCAAACATTTACTTATAATCATAATTTTGAGACCCTCACATTCAGTTATAAGATCCCATGTGGGGTTGCGACCCACAATTTAGCTGGGGAGTTGAGCATTCTGAGTTGTAAGGAACTTTTCAAAAGATTTAATACAAACCTCTTATTTTCCAAAAGATAAAAGTGACCCAGAGCTTAAAGACTCAGACTTACAGTTAGTATCAGTAGCAGAAACAGAACTAGAACCAGTTATCTTTGAAATCTCAGCATACTGCTTTTGATCAGACAGCACTGTTAACTTTTTGAGGTCAGCTTCATGAAGGACAAATATCCTATTTTCCCAGGTGCTAATGTCAGAGCAGAATATTAGGCTGAACAGACCACTGATATGGCATTTACTTTTTAATAGACTCAGAAGATAATTTTTGCATTGATTAAAAAACAACTCTAGAAATTGGCATCTAAAAATTGACCATATTTTTCTTTTTTAAAAAATTAAATAACAGCTTTTTATTTTCAAAATATATGCAAAGATAGTTTAACATTCACCCTTGCAAAACCTTGTTTCAAATTTTTCTCCCTCCCTTCCCCCACCCCCTCCCCGATAGAGCAAGCAGTCCACAATGTTAAACATGTACAATTTTTCTATGTATACTTCCACATTTCTCATGCTGCATAAGAAAAATCAGATGAAAAAAGGGGGAAAATGGAAAAAAAAACAAAAAGCAAGCAGACAACAACAAAAAAAGGTGAAAATACTATGTTGTGATCCACATTCAGTTCCCACAGACCTCTTTCTGGATGCAGAGGGCTCTCTCCATCACAAGTCTATTGGAAAGACCATTTTTTAAATTTACCTTTGGCTTGCCATTCCAGCTATCTGGTATTTATCTCGTGATTTATATTTACAGTTATTAGAATAATATTTAACATAGAATTTTCTGGAGTTTCAAAGTGCTTTTCCATTTATGTTCTCAACTTGAAGATAGGTAAAGTAAATAATCTGTTCCCGATGAAGAAACCAGGAAAAAACTACACTAAGTGGCTTAATTATGTCACATCTATAACAAATGGCAGAGATCCAGGGATTTTTCCATTAGATTTGCCACCTTTCACGGCCTAATATTTCTGAACTTCCTTCTTCTTATGTAGTTGAAATCTTATCCCTTCTTTTTGGGACTCAGGTAAAATGCCACCTCCTCCCATGCAATAGTATTGCCGGCTCCCACTGATCATAAAACAGTTCTTTCTCCTCTAAACTCTCACTAGTTTCTTTGTGTCGGTTTTTTTTTTTTTTTCTTTCTGGAGCTTCTTGCTTTCTGCCCACTATTATCCGTTCTCTGGGGTCGAATTTTAGAGCTCTCCCCGACTAAATGGGCTCTCCAAAAGCTGGAACTAGGACTTCTTTCTGATTTATGTTCTAGTCTCCCCCGGGGCCTAGCTCGTTTAAACACTACATAATACACGTGGGTCTCCAGAAGTCCGCTACAAAGCATTGAAAAGAAGGAGGGGGAGGGTCGGGGGTGTGTTCGGATCCTAGTCCTGGCAGCTAGAAAGCGAACAGGCACTGCTGGACTTGCAGGAGCTGGGCTGCAGGGATCCTAGCCTGCAGCCCATGGGCTAGGGGGTGGGGGTGGGAGGTGTTGCCTCTGAAGGTCAGGCCGGCAAGTCCTGCCCGAAGAGTTTGGAGCGCTCCCAAAGGAAGGCAGGAGAGAGCGTGCGGAAGGGGCTTGGCTGTGGAGGTCAGGACGGCGGAGACGAAAAGTGCCCGGCAGGGGTTCCCAGGGGTCTGGGTCAGGGTCAGGACCAGGACCTGGGAGGGCAGGGAAGAGGAGATAACTGCAGTAGTAGCCACAGGCAACTATAACTTACCTGGAAGCCGGTTCTTCTGCTTCGGGCCACAGACGCTGAGAGTCTGTACCAAAGGCGCCAGTTTCTGGCCCAAGCTCACCACGGCGGCGCTGCCACATCGGAACATGACGACGACTAGAAGTCCGGACCAAGTACGGCTGAGATCGCCAGCCGCCTTCGC
The DNA here is from genome assembly GCA_023553655.1 of Myrmecobius fasciatus. Taxonomy (NCBI): domain Eukaryota; kingdom Metazoa; phylum Chordata; class Mammalia; order Dasyuromorphia; family Myrmecobiidae; genus Myrmecobius; species Myrmecobius fasciatus. The sequence continues at coordinate 39,171 of JAJPUD010002321.1, forward strand.
CCCTTGGCTTTCTCACACAGCTTCTGACCCGTTAGCCACCTACTGCCTCCAACTGCTACTCTTATATTCCAGCCCACCTTGCGGGCGGAGTCTCCCCAGAGACGCAGTCTCATTGGATCACTGTAACCGCCTGCGCAAAGCCTGCCCTCCAATTGGACACTGAGTAGCGGGGGGGAATGAAACCGGCGTTGCCCTTAGAACTGCGCAGCCATTGGCTAACGAAACGACGGTAGAGAGCCATTCCGCGCATGCGCACGTTTCAATTTTTATTTATTTATTTATTTTTTTGGCCCGGGGCAGTAATGGTCCCAGTTGGCGTTCCGGGGGCATAGGTCACTACCTCCTTCTTTGGATGGGGCTGCTCCTTTATCCGGGTACTTCGGTTGTCCCCTCCGCTTCAGTGACGACGGCGGAGGCGGGAATTCCGAGATCCAGGGGTCCGTCTGGTTTTGCTGCCAGACGCCCAGGCTCCATGAGAACAACTCTGAGCCGCTTCTCCACAGGTCAGAACCTGCCCTCCTGGGCTCCCTAGGCCCTAGTGATCTCGGCAGGTTGTGCCGCCGGCTCTCTCCTTTTGCAGCCCCCCGGTCTTTTCCTTCCGCCATTAAGCGAATTCTTTTAATGAAGGTCTCATCCTACTTTACCTCTAATTGTTTGCGTTACCTTGACCAAGTCCCTTGTTGTCTCTGAAACTCAGCTTCCCTTTAGGTCAAATGAGGTTGTCTTCCATTATTACTCCAAAATTCCTCTCAGCTATGACTCCCTCTCATTGGGGTCTCCATACTCAAATGGAGTGGGGAGCAGCAATAACTTGGCTTCCCGTGGCTGTGTTGTCAGAACTGTAGAATGAGAGGGGCCGAATAGAAATGAATATTGCCGGGCAGTTGGAATATGAGCAGAATTGGGAAGCTCATCTTTGGAGCTGCACGGAAAATTAAAAAACAAACAAACAAACCTGCAAATACTACTAGTAAGTAGTGAGTTTTACCATTTAAGCATTTTAGTAATGGACTTCATGTCTCCAAATTCGATTTTTAGCATCCTAATGACAAGGACCATGTATTATTTTTATCTTTGTATTCCTTACATCCTGACAGATCTAGAGTTGGAACCATCTTTAAACACTGCCTAATCCAACTCTTTCATTTTACAGAGGCTCTCGTAATTTGGCCAAGGTGCCACAGATTCTAAACAGTAAAAGCAGCGTTTGACCCAGGTTCTCTAACTATAGAGCTGCAGTGTCTTCTGGTCCCTAGTACACAGGAGGCGGGTACTCATTTTCTTGAATTGTTATGCTAGAGATCTTTCAACGACATCTTGGGTTCTAATTCCCCTTTTGGCCAGGTAGCTTTTTCCCTACCACTCCATAATCATCAATAAGGTTTATCCCACCAGTTAGGTTGTATCTGCAGGTCTCCTGTACAAAGTATTCTACAGTGATTCCCATTATATTTGTGACATATACTTTTTTTTTTTAAACTGAGCATATTTACCTTGACATCCTGACTCCCAAAGGATCATAGATGAATGGTGCACTTCAGTGCTCTTGGAGATCAAATACTGCTTACTTTTCCATGATATGAAGTTGAGAAATGTTAGGTTTCTTTTTTCTACACATGCAAATTAACTAGATAATTGGTTCTCAAAGTATGGTCCCCTAAATTCTTTCAGAGGTTCCTTGAGGTCAGAGCTACTAAAAATAAAAACTAAAATGTTATTTAAAATAGAATTCCTTTTTTCAACTACATATCTGTGTGAGGCTAGATTTTCTTCAAATATTTAAACATATAACAAAAAATTGGAAATTCAGCTATCATCTATTAAACCAGACATTAAAAGGACTTACAAAAATATGTAAAATGATACCACTTGTTAACTTTTTTTTTTGGACAACAGTTATTTTTCATGAAAATATATAATGGGCTTGTTACTTTTAAACAAATAATTAAAATATATCAGTTTTTATTTCTAATATAATAAATATTGATAGATATAACACATATAAACAAAAATTCTTTGAGGCCTTCAATAATTTTTAACAGCATAAAGAGGTCCTGAGACCGAAAAGTTGGAAAATGATTGATACAGATATGTAAAAAAATCAATGTAGAGGAGGCCAAGGACTGATAAAATGTGGATGGGAGAGAGGGATACTCTGAGTACACTTTGTAGTTTATTTACTATTAGATTCTGGTCTGGAAAACCCAAAAAGACTTCTGATGCACAGTGAACAGAATGAGACCATTATATAAAATAACAGCCATATTGTACAGTGATCAATTGTAATGACTTAGCTATTCTCAACAATACAAAGATCCAAGATAATTCTGAAAAATACTATCCATTTCTAGAGAAAGAAGTAACAAAATCTGAATGCAGATAGAAACATGCCGGTTTTTTACTTTATTATAATTTTTTGCTTCTTTTTTTGTGTTTTTCTTCACAAGATAACTAAGAAGGGAATTTTTTCCTGTCTGCACATGTATAACTTTTATCAAATTTCTTGCCTTCTCAATGCGAGAGGGAAAGGAAGGAGAGTGGGAGAAAGTTTGAAACTCAAAATTGTGGGAAAAAAACCCAAGGTTAAAAATTTTCACAAGTTATCTAGTAAGTTTGTTAAAATCCCATTTATTTGTTGAGTCATGCCAGATTCTCCATGACCCCATTTGAGGTTGAGAGAAATAATTCATTTTGGACCCTTACTCTATTCCACTCAGTATTAATCAATTTGATATCCTCATGTCAAAGTTCTATATGTTAGGCCCCAGAACTGTCGCAGAACTGCAGATTCTAAGTTTACTTGCTTAACTGTAAGAAGTTAACTAAAGACCCTCCACCCTTGTCTTGCCTTGTGATGATGGCCAAGTCCAGCATGACAGAGATCAAAGAAGGCAGAGAGAAGTCTGTCCATGTTATGTGAAGATATTTCTTGCTTCACACAACTTGTGACCCTGCTGACATGCTATTTTGCTTATTCAGTGGAATTATTCTGTATTTGGTATGGCTGTTCTGGAATGACTGGACATCTAACCCTATAAAAATAGGCCCTGGAAGGAGGGAGCATCTCAGATCATGAGGAAAATTTTAGGGGACCGTGGACCCTTTAATAAAGTGCCATTGGCTCAGACCTCTGCCTCAGTCTCTCTTATTGTAGGTGGGATAATGTTAATCTTCAGTGTTGGCAACCCCAGATGGTCATGCCGGGTTGAATTTTTACCCGTGGCTCCCCATGAGTACTGACCCTGGGAGGTTGCACCCAAATTCTCTGAGCCTGAGGTAAATCTCAAGATTGGTGAGTCTGTTTTGATTTACCCTAAACTCATTTTCACTAAAAAGGGGCACCAATTGGGCTAAGGAATGACTACTTGAGTTTGTGATTAGTTTATCTAAATTTATAAGCTCTATTTTTGTAAAAAAAATTCTATGGCAATAATTTCAATTTTTTTAAACACAGATTACTGTTTTCTTTTTTTCCTCCATTTTTCTTACTGTGGTGGTTAAAACTAGGGAGATTCAGCAGTGGAATTGCTAGTTCCTCATTTTCAGCCAGCTAGCCACAAAAACTTCCTGCTGGTTAAATAGATTTTTTTTTTTGCTTTTAAATTCTTTTAACAAGGAGCAATTAAATCATTTTTGTCATCAATAGAGAAATCTCTTAAATTGGTTGAGGGGGAATTTTCTGTGGCTCAGAGTGGCAAGGAACCCATCTTATGATTAGTCCCTTGATGAGTAAGGTTTAAGAAAGAGATTCCCCTCTCTAATGCTCTGATATACCTTGAGAGAGCAATAGTTTGGGTAGAACTGACAACCTTAGGGGACGAGATTCCCCACCACAACAGTAAGCTGTCAAGGCACGTGTCCATCCTGGGAGCAGTTCCACCCTCTTCTGACCTGAGAAAAAGTATAAATTTTGACCTTTAGGCCCTGTTGACCAGTCTTAGTACTCAGAGGTTAAGCACAAAAGTTAAGATTTAAAAGTATTGGAGAATTTGTCAAAACAAACCCCTGATTATTATAGTGGTGAGTGTAGGAAAGATGCCCATGTAGGTGGGTTTTAGGCAGATAGGAAATTGCCTCCCCTTGCTTCATATTTGAGGGGGGTAATCTTTATTTATTTATTTTTTTGATGTAAAAATTTTTATTTTTATTTTTTTAAAGCTTTTTATTTGCATAACATATGTATAAGTAGTTCTCCAATATTGATCCTTACAAAGCTTTCCGTTACAAATTTTCCCTCTAGTCCCCCCCCCAGATGGCAGGAAGTCCACTACATGTTAATTATATTAAAATACTTGACAAGGTGAATATATGTATACATATTTCCATACTTATCTTGCTGTGCAAGAACAGTCGTATCTACATGAACAAAAAATATCTGAGAAAGGAAACCCAATGCAAGCAAACATCAATAGAGAGCATGAAAATGTTATGTTGTGGTCCACATTTCACATCCCTCTCTCTGGGTGTATGTGGCTTTCTTCACTGAACAATTGGAACTGGTTTGAAACATTTCATTGTTGCAGAGAGCCATGTCCATCAGAATTGATCATCATATAGTATGGTTGTTGCCGTGTATAATGATCTAGTTCTGCTCATTTTGCTCAGCATCAGATCATGCAAGTCTCTCCAGGCCTCTCTGAAATAATCGTTTCTTACAGAACAATAATATTCCATAACATTCATGTACCATAATTTATTCAGCCACTCTCTAATTGATGGGCATCCATTCAGTTTCCAATTTCTAGCCACTACAAAAAGGGCTGCCACAAACATTTTTGCACATGTGGGGGACCCAATAGAAACACTGCTGGGTCAAAGGGTATGCATAGTTTGATAACTTTTTGAGCATAGCTCCAAGTTGCTCTCAAGAATGGTTGGATCCATTCACAGTTCCACCAACAGTGCATCAGTGTCCCAACTTTCCCACATCCCCTCCAACATTTATCATTATCTTTTCCTGTCATCTTAGCCAATCTGACAGATGTGTAGTGGTACCTCAGGGTTGTCTTAATTTGCATTTCTCTGATCAATAGTGATTTGGAGCACCTTTTCATATGACTAGAAATGGTTTTAATTTCATCATCTGAGAATTGTCTGTTCATATCCTTTGACCATTTGTCAATTGGAGAGTGGCTTGAATTCTTATAAATGTGAGACAATTCTCCATATATTTTAGAAAGGAGGCCTCTATCAGAACCCAAGGGGGATAATCTTTAATGAACACATTCCATTCAGAACTTTTCAGAGGAAAAGTCCTCTGGATATTGTCCAGTTCTCTCCGGAAGTTTCTCCTAAACAGTTGCAGCTCCTGGTCAGGGATGCCCAAAGGAAAAATAGAGTTAAGCATAAGGGGAGCAACGAATGCATCCTACGGGATCCCAGTTAGGATAGGGGTGGACTCCCTGTTGGGGGATGACTAAAGAAAGAGTTATCAAGCTGTGTAAAGTTTGCTTTGAGAACACAAAAGGTTTAGGGGATTGTGTTGGCCAAAGCATGGGACTTTTTTTTTTAAATAATAGTTTTTTATTTTTAAAATACAGCAAAGATAGTTTTCAGCATTCACCCTTGCAAAACTTTGAGTTTCAAATTTTTCTCCCTCTCTTAGACAGCAAGTAATCCAATATAGGTTAAACATGTGCAATTCTTCTAAACATATTTCCACATTTATCAAACCATGGAACTTTTGATTACATAGAAAGCTATGGAATTTTATCAAACTTTAAAAAAAGGGGGCTTTTAGAGAAATGGAGCTTTAACCAGTTGTTAGGGACTAAATAGAAAGTACACTTAAAATGGGTAAATCCAATTGGCGAATTACACTAAAGCCATTTTGAATTGTTACTAAATTATATTTTTTGAGATTTTAAAAGTACCAAATAATTAAGAAACAGAAGGATTATCCTAGTCTGACAGATTTTAAATTAGGAGACAGGTAAGATCTTGAGCAAAATCTAGAGGAAAAACTTAGAAGTTCAGGCCTGAGTCTTGTCATATGCTCTTTGTGTGTCTGTTTGGTAAATGATGAAGCCAAGTTTAGAAATAGTGGGTTCTTTACTTCAGATAGAAAAGGATCTTATACAATCAGGAAAGTCTTTTAAGAGAATGGGAAATATGTGTCTGTTTTGTCTATGCTATTTGTGCTTTGTGCTAAACCATAGCTAACAGCTGTTTTAAATAAACCCTTTCTTTTGGCACGATCAACCAAAAGATACAAAAAAATAAACTTTCAAAAAAAGGCTTAAAACTCTTTTTTTAGACAAATTTCTCTTTTTTTCTGTTTTCAAACCTGGCCATGTTGGTGATTGATGAGAGGAAAGACAGATACAGAAATTAATTGAAAACTAAAGTACAAAAAAAGATTGGAAACCAAATTTATGGAAAAGTATAATGAAATTTTCTTTCTAAATTATAATTTCAATGACTTCATGAAGTAATTTGATGAGCCAATGGGACACTACTAAACTCTGTAGAGTTTAATGAAAACAACAACAAAATTCAGAAATCGGTTATTCCTTAAAGGGACCTTTTAAAATGACTAGGGATTGATTTAAAGCTAAAGTTTGCATTTTAAGAACTTTTTCTTTTAGTCATGACATATGTCTAGGGAAGATTCAGTGAAATATGAAATCAGGGAAGTATAAAAATAAGAAAACCTTAGGAAATATAGAAGAGGGGCAGCTAGGTGGTACAGTGGTTAGAGCACCAGCCCTGAAGTCAGGAAGACCTGAGTTCAAATCTAGTCTCAGACACTTAACATTCCCTAGCTGTGTGACTCTGGGCAAGTCACTTAACCTCAATTGCCTCACCAAAAAAAGCAAAAAAAAAAAAAAATAAAAAAAGGAAATATAGAAGAAATTTGATTGAAAATCTTATGAGCTTAAATTGTATTACAACTCAGAATTTTAAAAGGAAGCACATTTGCTTTTTTTTTAAGCTTTTTATTTGCATAACATATGTATGGGTATTTCTTCAACACTGATCCTTACTGAGCTTTCCATTACAAAATTTTCCCCCTAGTCCCCTCCCCTCCCCTAGATGGCAGGAAGTCTACTACATGTTAATTATATTAAAATACTTGACAAGTCAAATATATGTATACATATTTCCATACTTATCTTGCTGTGCAAGAACAGTCGTATCTACATGAACAAAAAATATCTGAGAAAGGAAACCCAATGCAAGCAAACATCAATCAAGAGCATGAAAATGTTATGTTGTGGTCCACATTTCACATCTCTTTCTCTGGGTGTATATGGCTTTCTTCCCTGAACAATTGGAACTGGTTTGAAACATTTCGTTGTTGAAGAGAGCCTTGTCCATCAGAATTGATCATCATATAGTATTGTTGTTGCCGGGTATGATGATCTCCTAGTTCTGCTTGTTTCACTCAGCATCAGTTCATGCAAGTCTCTCCAGGCCTCTCTGAAATCATCCTGCTGGTCGTTTCTCACAGAACAATAATATTCCATAACATTCATATACTATAATTTATTCAGCTATTCTCCAATTTATGGGCATCCATTCAGTTTCCAGTTTCTAGCCACTACAAAAAGGGCTTCCACAAACATTCTTGCACATGTGGGGCTCTTTCCAGGAAGCACATTTGCTAAACGGAAAAGTTTCAGCTTGCTAATCTTTAAATCTGAAGTTTTGGGAATCATTCTGTGAAATTGGTTTTAATTTTAATATAATTGTATATAATATAAAAGTGTACTTAAAGTTGGGATAAGTTTATCAAAGGAAGGAATATTTATTATCAGGAACCAAAATAAAGACATTTTAGACCATCTTCAGAAAAGGGTGGAATTGAAATTCATACAACTTTCCATCGTTTGCTGTTTTTAAACAACCAATCTAAGGGCACCAAGCAAGCCCTGATTGGGACTCAGAAGATGAATCCCAAAGTGCTCTAAGAAAAAGAAAAAGAAGGCAGGTGAAAGTCAATGATACCTTTGCAGTTTAAATCAATCATTTAGGTAAATTAGAAACAGTGAAACTTGTGTTGAATCAATTGGTTAATAAATATAACTCTAAAATGTATAATAAGCCTATAAAGAATTACTGAAGAAAGAATTGAGGAATATGTATAAAAAGACAGATATGGAAATAAATTAAGTGCACCTAATATAGGGTGCTCAGATTAGCAAAAATTCAAATTAAATTTAAGTTAAATTGAATATGTGGCTTATAAAGGTATAAAGTACTGAAATTTTGAGAGAAAAAAGCAGAACTTGCAAATTATTTAAAGAACAAAATAAATGGACTTAGTTTTGAATGAGTTGAAAAGAAATGAATGAAAAGTTACATTCTGAGTTCTTCAGAAAAGTGTAATCTTATCAATACAGTTTTCCCGTAGTACAATTCTTGTTACATTTCTGTACCATGGTGGGACTTTGGCTGAATCCCTCGGGTACTGCCAAAATAACTGGATAAAAAAGATTAATTTGGAGGAGATAGATGACTTCTTCTCTAACGTTATCTTGCTAGGCAAAATCTGTGACACCCTGCAATGAGCAACTTGTACTGAGTTGTTTTTGAATCTTATTTATCTTTTTCTTAAAAAAAAATAAAACAGAGCAAAATTGTGATTGCAACTAAGATTGCCTAAATACCCTTAAAGATATTGTCATGAATTGTGCATTTGTAACCATTAAAGCACCAAAAAGGATTTATTTACTAGAGAGATTAAGTAGAAGAAAAAGTAGTGTTACATAAAGAACTAAGAAAAGGTTATATAGAAAAATTGGAGTTTGTAATGGCAGTGTAAATTCAGGATTTGGAAATAAAGGGTTTTGGAGTTTTGAAAAGGAAATTTCAGAGAGGGTCTTAACCCCACTAAAATAGAAAAGATTTAGTAATGTTCTTTTATTTATTTTTTTGTTTGTGAAGGAAGTTTAATGTATACCAAAGGGCTTAGAACCCATACCAGTTAAATCACAAGCATTGGAAATTTTGAAGCAATTGTTACATACATTTATCAATTTTTATAAAATAGCAGTCTTTCAAAGTATTAACAAGTTTTATGAATATTCTTAAGCAATGTCCTTTTGATAGTTGCTACATGAGTTCCTTCCCCAATCAACATAAGACTACAAAATACATTTTATAAAATGCATGTTAATTAGTTGAGTGATAGAGAAAGAATTCTTTCTGTGCTCTGGTTTCAATAGTTATACTAAAGGGTTGGTCATTTAGAAAATTTAAAGGAATTGGTTTGTGTCTTTGGGTAAGTCAAAGAAAAAAAGAAGCAGTAATGGAAAGTTGTGAGTAGCATCATGAATCTTTTTTTTTTTTCATTTTTGCTGAGGCAATTGGGGTGAAGTGACTTACCCAGGGTCACACAGCTGTTAGGTGTCTGAGGCCAGATTTGAACTCAGGTCCTCCTGACTTCAGGGCTGGTGCTCTATCCACTGCGCCACCTAGTTGCCCCTTAAGCATCATGAATCTTAAATATAAACCAACTAAAAATAATGGAACCTTGTGCAAAATGAAGTTTAGTTCTTGCCACTAGTAATTATAAATCAAAATTGACTGGGTTGGAAATACTGTCATGGAGTAAATTAAAGAATCCATTCATTCCTTGTATGTACAAAGGGAATAAGTATTTACACCTATTTCCTAGGGTTGGGAAACACAGTTAAATGAAGTGCTTACCACAGTGGCTGGCTTGTATAAAGAATAAGGGCTGTACTATTCAGACCTTGTGGGAATACTCTTGAGCAAAATGCTATCCCATTTATAGGTACCTCTTCTGAGTGCCATAGAATATTAACAAAATTGAGAAAATATAGGCTAAACATTAAAATATTACTAAAAATAGGCTTAAGCAATTTTGAAGGCATAGAAAAAGCCTGACATGTGGTGAGTACTGCACGAACTATTAAGATTAGCATGAAAATGCCAGGGAGTGATAAGATAAATGACTTTCTATGAATTGATAAGTTTAAAAGGTATTTAACTAAATTATCATATGCTTGCTGAAGTTTTAAATGTGAGAAGGTTAAGAGAAGCTGCTAAAAAAATTTCTTCCTCTTTTCAATTTGAATATTATTAATATATTTTTATATGAGTATTGGAGCATGTTTTTAAAAATCTAGAAAATAATAATAATAATAACAATAATAATGACTTGTTGGGAGAAAAGTATGGTAAAATCCTCTTAGGATATCTTTGCCTGTAAGATTCCTTGGGATGAACCCTATTGACAGGGTATTGTGAAAATATAGCACTGCATTTTAGGAACTAAGACCTTTCCCATCCAAGTGAAGACTTGATATTTTTGAATGGTAAAGTGGATGCCATTTGGGATCAGTTGGAAACTCATGTATCTTTTAATGCCATTATTGAATCAACTATTCACTATGTCTGAACTTGTGATGAACTAGAAACAGCAGTATGATGCTAAATAGGTCTCTTGGGTCTGGGTGATTGAGGAAGATAAGGCACTCCTTCCCAAAACTTCCATCACCAGCTATACCTTTTTAGTTCATAAAGAGGTGTTATTTTATCACATATGGGATAATAGATTTAATTAAGCAAGAGTAAGTTACTTCAGATAACTTGAATGACAGCCACTTATTCAATTTGTGAAGCTTTTAATCAGTTTGTCTTTCAAGTCACATTGATCATCTGCTAGCTTGTAACCCTTTGAGCACTTATAGAAGATTATGATTTTTGCCCAAGTCAATCCTTGACCATGGTTGAACTATTCTCTAGTTCTAAAGCCAAAGCTACCTTTGATACTATAGCCTTCACCAAGAAAATTGTGCCTAGGTATGACCTACTCCATCTACATAGACTCAGTTGAGGGAATCTCATCCTAGTCTTATCCCAAATCTATTCCAGAAACAGTCTGATATTCTCCCTTTGCCTCTATCTGCAGACCAAAGTGGGGCATGATAGTTTAAAAAATCCTAGATGAGATTTTGAGGCTAATATATGATAAAAACAATAATTCCCTGGTCGTAAGTTATAATTAGTGAAAATTTGCTGTCTGAGGAACAGTTTTTTGGGACTTCAGTTTGCTGCTATTCTGAGTCTTGAATCCAGGTATAAGTGTCTTAACCCTGCTGGTTCATCATTAAAGAGAAAAGCCATGTGTCCCTGTATTCTGAGGACTGCCATAAGTGGATGTCTGCCTCTGGGAAAATCGAGAGAATGACCTTTCGAAGGTGAAGGTTGGATTCTCATGACCTTTCCCCATATTGGTGAATAAGAAATTTTCCTACCTGGCTAATTCTGAACCTGGCCATGAGATCCTGTCATGTAACTGGCTGCTTATAGCTCATACCTGAAATCAAACAGAATTAATGCTGCTCTGTCCTTGCTTTCTCCTCACATAGCAACTTGTCATTTGAATCACAGTTAATAGAGACCATGAAGTCTTACGATTGGTAAGTTATTTAGTTTATAAGATACCATCCCATAACATTCTTTGATTATGATAATATGATTAGTGAGAGATGTCACAGTAAAAACAATGTAACACAGTTTCTGAAATTAGATTAAGAATTTTACAAGTAAAATATTGTTTGAATCTAATGATATTGAGATAAAGATTCATCTTCCAATTCAGGCACTTACCATGTAACAATTAAAATTCTCTGAAGCTTTAGGTGAATTTTTTATTTTCAATATACTAATTGTTCCTATAGCTCTACTTTATATTGAGTTTGAGTTAAGTCTTGGCACCTGCAACACAGACCTAGAAGGAAGAAGCCCCTTTAGAACTTATCTAAGAACATAGCTTATTTTAGAAATGTAAAATTAAATGCCTTGCACTTTTCATCTACATCAAAGATGTGATCCTTAGTCATTGAATCCACCTAAAGTTATGAAGCTATGAGCATTGGAACTTGCTGTTAGAACACATAGGACTGTAACTGATATTATTTTGAGTCTTATTCCAGGATTGATCATCAAGGAATCCTATTAGGCCAATAATATGTTCATATTACTACTATTAAGGTTTGAGCTGATTCTCAATACCTGACCTGATTATTGTAATAGCAGACCAGTATCGTATTTAGATCTATTTTGTCAGGAATTTTTAACAGAGAATGGGACCTCTGCAAGTGACCTTAACTGGAAAACCAAATGCACTGGAAGATGCTCAGAAGATTATAGGACTGGATCAGAGGCCTCGAATCACCATCATTATAATGGAATGATTGTTTGTCAAAATTGCTTGAATCTTTTTCATAAATCCAGAAGATTTCCAGACCTCATATGCAGGGCAGGCAATGCTGGAATTGCTGTGCTTGATCAAATGCCTTATGGATTCCCAATTTTCCTATCTTGTAGGCCATGTTTTACTAGGAGGGAACTGCTCCCTCATGATTCTTGGTCAGTGAGTATTCATTGTATATTTAGGATATTTTGAGTTAATGTATAATCAGATGGAACATAATCAGTATGTTTAAAATTGTGCCCATTTCCCTCTTCTCTAATGTCACCTATGAGCTTCAGTAAGAGGATCGTCTCCCGGTTTTGTGTTGCCCTTCATGCATTTAAATTGTAATGATTTATAGAAAGACTGGTGTCCTTCTGTGGTTTGAAGGGGCAGAATGAGAGAAATAATTCATTTTGGATCCCTACTCTATTCTACTCGGTATTAATCAATTTGATATACTCATGTCAGAGTTCTGTATGTTAGGCCCCAGAACTGTCACAGAGCTGCAGATTCTAAGTTTACTTGCTTAACTATAGGAAGTTAACTAAAGACCCTCCGCTCTTGTCTTGCCTTGTGATGATGGTCAAGCCCAGCATGGCAGAGATGACAACCACATGGAAAGTCCCCCAAAATATTTTTGTACCTCTGGACCAATCACTTGCCCAGTAGGAGCAGGTGACCATCTTATGCCCACTTAGGTCACTGACTGTGATAGCCGGTACTGTTTCCTCCTGTCCAAATTAAGGAGATGTCTGTCCATCTTACATGGAGATATTCCTTGCTTCACCCAACTTGTGACCCTGCTGACATGCTATTTTGCTTATTCAGTGGAATTATTCTGTATTTGGTATGGCTGTTCTGGAATGACTGGACATCTAACCCTATAAAAATAGGCCCTGGAAGGAGGGAGCATCTCAGATCATGAGGAAAATTTTAGGGGACCGTGGACCCTTTAATAAAGTGCCATTGGCTCAGACCTCTGCCTCAGTCTCTCTTATTGTAGGTGGAATTATGTTAATCTCCACAAGCTTTTCTTGGCAAAAATGCTGGAGTGGTTTGCCATTTCCTTCTCCAGTTCATTTGCCAGGTGAGGGAACTGAGGCAAACAAGGTGAAGTGACTTGCTTAGTCTCACACAGCTAGTAAGTGTCTGAAGCCAGATTTGGTTTTCCTGACTCCAGCCCAACTCTCTTATCAACTACGCCCACTAGCTAAGCTATTTACTAGATGTGTGACCTTGGGGAAGTCTTTTCCTTCCCTTTTCTAGTCCCCAGTATCTTTATCTATAAAATGAGGGATCAGATCACTTCCAGTTTTATTGTTCTATGATTCTGTAACCTACTGAATAGAAAACTAGCACTATTGAGAAAGCCATCCTACTACAGCAATTCTAAATTTATTTGAAAAGTGAAGAGCAGAATGTAAGTGCTGTAGATGATTATTTTTTTCAATTAACAAGCATTTTTTCTTCTACTTCCCTCCCCCCATTATAGAAAGCAAAAATCCTTGTAACAATTTCCCATTATCAAGCCAACCAGATTTCCATGCTGGCCATGACCCAGAATATATGACTCATTCTGTATTAGGAGGCCACCACCTTTCAGGAGGTGGGGAGCTTGCTTCATCATAGGTTCTCTGGAATCATGGTTGATCATTTCATTAATCAGAGATCTAAAGATTAAAAGACGGTTTTGAAAGACTGGCTTTATAGTTTTATTGCATAAATTGCTCTTTTGATTCTGCTTATTTCATTCTGTATTAATTCATACAATTTTTTTTTTAGTTTCCTCTGAATCTACCTCCTTGGCCATTTCTTATAGTGTATTTAATTGTAGTCATATTATGCAGATATCATAATTTGTGCAGCCATTCACTATTTAAGGCATACCGCCTTAGTGTCCAGTTCTTTGCCACCACAAAAAGAACCGCTATAAATATTTTTGTATATTGGGGTTCTTTTTCTCTTTGGGATATAGGCGTGGTAGAAGTATTACTGGGCCGAAGGGCACACACAATTTAGTGACTTTGGGTTCCAAATTGCTTTCCAGAACGGGAGGACCAACTCCCAGCTCCACCAACAACACATTAACATGCCTGTTTCCCAAAGCCCCTCCAAATTTTGTTGTTTTTCCATTTTGTCATCTTTGCTTGTCCAATTGGTGTGAGGGGAATCCTAAGTTTCTTTAATTTGCATTTCTTTAATTCATGGGAATTTGGAGCACTTTTTAATATGGCTATTGATAGTTTAGATTTTATTCTTTTTTATGATTACATATGAAAAAAGTTTATTTTTAAATTTTTAATAGTATTTTATTTTTTCCAAATACATGCAAAGATAGTTTTCAACATTCACCTGTACAAAACCTTGTGTTCCAAATTATTCTCCCTCTATCCCTTCTTTCCTTCTTCCCTACTCCTTAAGACAGCAGCAAGCAATTCGATATAGGTTAAACATGTGCAATTCTTCTAAACGTATTTTGGATTTTATTCTTTGAAAACTACCTGTTTATACTCAATTGCAGAATAAAGAGCCATAGACTTTTTTTTTTTTTTTGGAGGGGGAAGGGAGGGATAGAGGCCATTGGGGTTAAGCGACTTGCCCAGGGTCACACAGCTAAGAACTGTTAAAAGTCTGAACTCTGATTTGGACTCAAGTTCTGACTTCAGGTGCTCTATCTACTGCCCCATCTAGCTGTCTTGAGCCATAGACTCTTTAGGGACGACCTTCCAACTCTTTTAACTCCTTGCCACTTTACCCAAATATTATAGATGAGGAGAAGGGTCCTAAATTGAACCACCTACTCTTGCAGTTGTTTTGGAGAATCTGAAATGGATTGAAAAGTAAGTACTCCATAAATGTAAGGGATTATTATTCATCAATCTTAAAAAAGATTGGCTTAAGCCTTTCTTTTATCTTTGAGTCCCCCTGGGAAACTTAGCTACCAAGCCCTGGACTTAGTTCTAATATCCTTGGGATTTATTTGCCCAGCCAGGTGCTGTACTGACTTTAAAAGGAAAATGGTGGTCAGCACATGACTTAAAATACAAGCATAGGGGCAGCTAGATGGTCCTGTGGATAGAGCACCAGCCTTGAAGTCAGGAGGACCTTAATTCAAATTTGACCTCAGACACTTAATGCTTCCTAGTTGTGTGACCCCAACTACCTCAGCAAAAAAAAGACAAGCATAGGAATAGTCAGATCAATATAGTTTTTGGGTTATTTATAGAAAATATATCGGGTGTGCTGTGAGAAATGATGAGCAGGTTGATTTTTAGAGAAACGTGGAAAGACTTGCATAAAATAATGAAGACTGAAATCTAAGAGAAATGTTATATACAGTAATAGCAGTGTTGTTTGAAGAATAATTGTGACTAAATTATTCTAAACATTATACTCAAATCAACAACAAAGGACTTATAAAAGAAGATGCTATCTACACCAGAGAAAAAACTGATAAATAGAATTATGAGTAGTATGATTTTACATAGATATTACATATTTCTATATCTATATCAAATGGTGACCTTCTTTAGTGTGGGATGGGGAGGGAGGAAGAAAGATTGGAACTTAAATTGTAACAAAATAAATTTTAAAAAAGAAAGTACATTGGGTCAAAAAGTTTTTGTAGACCAAGTTAAGTAAAGCTGTTAAGCACTGCTGTATAATTCCTTCATCTAAATGAGGGCATATGGACAATTTTGTAAAAATGTTTCAGGGAAAAGGTTGCCCCCATCTTTGGCCCAATACTAAATGAAAAAGCAAAAATATTTGCTTTCATTTAATGAGAAAATGCATTTGTATTTCACTTGGTTATGTTTAGCTTTTGCTAGGTCTCACTTTGAAAAACCAGTGCAACCCATTGGAAAATACAAGTAGCAAAAACTTTTATGTTTTTTCCAAAGAGCTTATTTCTTTTTTCTTAATTTAATTTAATTTTTAAATAATAGCTTTTTATTTTCAAAATATATGCAAAGAGAGTTTTCAACATTCATCCTTGCAAAACCTTGTGTTCCAATTTTTTCTCCCTCCCTTCTCCCCACCTTGCTCCCCTAGATGGCAAGTAATCCAATATATATTAAACATATGCAATTCTTCTATAAACATTGGCACATTTATCATGCTGCATAAGAAAAATCAAATCAAAAAGGAAAAAAATGAGAAAGAAAAAAAGCAAGTAAATAACTGTTGCTAACTACATTCAGTCCCCATAGTCCTCTCTCTGGATGCAGATGGCTCTCTTTATCACAAATCTGTTGGAACTGGCCTGAATCATGCCATTGTTGAACATTGAATGTAATCTTGCTGTTGCCGTGTACAGTGTTCTCTTGGTTCTGCTCACTTCACTTAGCATCAGTTCTTGGAAGTCTCTTCAGACCTCTCTGAAATCACTCTGCTGGTCGGTTCTCACCGAACAATAATATTCCATAACATTCATATACCATAATTTATTTAGCCATTCCCCAACTGTTGGGCATCCACTCAATTTCCATTCCTTGCCATGATAAAAAGGGCTGCCACAAACATTTTTGCTCATGTGGGTCCCTTTACTTCCTTTAAGATCTCTTTGGGATATAAGCCCAATAGAAACACTGCTGGGTCAAAGGGTATGCACAGTTTGATAACCCTTTGGGCAGAGTTCCAAATTCAAAGAGCTCATTTTTAAGCACGGTTTGTACCTGGAATAGATTTTTCAATACAAATAAAACTGGTTGGTTTTGTTCATGCTTGGCAGTTTCTGTCCTTATGATGAGGTATGGTCTTTTTGACCTTGGTCCTTAGCAGAATGACAATTTGACTGCTCCTTCATGTGCTGATGGTATAGAATCTCATGAAATAAGACTGCTGGTGATTGTTATCAAGCTTGTCAAGATGGCACATATTGTTGCTTTCATGTTGTTTGGTCATTTTAGTCTCTGTGATCCTATTTGGAGTTTTCTTGGCACAGCTGTTGGAGTGATTTGCCATTTTCTTCTCCAGCTAATTTTACAGTTGAGGAAATTGAGGCAAACAGGATTAAGTGTCTTGTCCAGGGTCACACAACTGTCTGAGGCCAAATTTGAATTCTAAAACTAATGCTTTATCTACTGCAGTCTGCCATCTTTTTGTACTTTCCTTGAAAAATCATTTTGGAATCAAGGGCTTCCTGTTCCTTAGAAGTAAGGAAGCACCCAAAGGGCTATCAGATTGTACACATGGCAGTACCACACCACACTAGGTGTGTATTCCAAAGAGATCAAAGAAAAGGAAAAAGAACCTATTTGTAGAAAAATATTTATAGCAGCTTTTTTTGTGGTGGCAAAGAATTGGGAATTGAGGGGATGCCCATTAATTGGGAAATGACTGATCAAATTGGGGTTTATGATTGTGATATTGTGCTATAAAAAAGGATGAATGGCATGGTTTCAGAAAAATCTGGAAAGACTTATATGAACTAGTGAAATGAGCAGAACCTGTAACAATAGCAATATAGAAAGATCAACTGTGAAAGACTTTAGTTACTCTGATCAAGGCAGTGATCCAAGACAATTCCAAAGGAGCCATGATAAAAAATGCAATCTACCTCTATAGAGAGAACTGATAGGAGTTTGAAGCATATTTTTAAAAAACTTTTTTTGGGTAAAAACTATTTTCTTAGGGTTTTTTGGTGTGTTTTCTTTGCAACTTAGCTGATATGGAAATATATTTTGTATAACCACACATATAATACATATATTACTTGCTTTCTCAAGGAGTGGGGGAAAGAAGGGATAAAATTCATAATTTTAAATGAATATTTAAAAATTTTATCTTTGACCGGCTAATTTTTTTTTATTTTATTTGCATAACATGTGTGGGTAATTCTTCAACAATAACCCTTACACAGCTTTCTGCTACAAATTTTCCCCCAACTCCCCACCCCTCCCCTAGATGGCAGGATATCCACTACATGTTAATTATGTTAAAATATTGGCAAATCGAATATATGTATACATATTTCCAAACTTGTTTGACCGGCTAATTTTACAGAAAATAAATATTTGTTGTATTGCCCAAGTCCTCAATATATATATATATATATCCACAGCCTTGTCACATTGTCCAAGAGATCATCTAGTGTATATGTTCTAATTATCTATCAAAAAGTAGCAAATAATTAAAGATCAAAGTGACAGAGACTTTGTTTTCTTTTCGTATTTAACTAGAATCTTTTATTTTCACATTGGGCATAAGAGACTTTTCCTAGAAATTGAGTTGTCTCATACCATCTCTATCTTTGCCACCCACATGTGTAGTATAGATAAATGACTTCCCTTTCTAGGATCTTAGTTTTCCCTTCTGTAAAATGGGTGGATGAGACTTATATGATCTTCAAAGTTACTTAACAGAATCACCAGATCTGAATTGGAAGGTACTTCAGAGATCATTGAACTTGAAAAAGAGGCCTTCTAGCATATATATCTATATATCTATATCTCCAAGGAGTGGTCAGCCCACCTTTGCTGGGGGATCATTAAAGAGGGCTTACTAACTTCTCTTTTCTACTTTTAGACAGCTTAAATTGTCCGAAAGTTTTCCCTTCTATCCAGCTTTTATCTGCTCCTCCTTGGACTGCAACCCTTATACATCATTGATCACCTAGTAAATTTATTTACTTTTTAATACATATTACTTTATAAATCAAGTTGAGAGAGAAAAATCAGCAAAAGGGAAAAACCATAGGAGAGATTAAAAAAAACAGAAAAAAGAAGTGAACATAGCATATGTTGATTTATGTACGTCAGTGATCTCATTAGTTTCCAAGATCATCTTTTTGCACATGACACCCAGGTCTCCATATGTATATCTCCACACCCTCATCTCCTAAGTTCCAGGTTTACATCACCAGCTGCTAGACATGTGGGTAGGTGCAGTTTAGTGATTTTTTCTAGCATGATTCCAAATTTGTTTTCCAGAGTGGTAGAACCAATTCACAGCTCTGCCAACAGTGCACCAGGCTTCCTGTCTTCCCACAGCTTCCCTAACATATACCATTTTTGTCTTTTGTCATCTTTGCCAGTCTTCTGGGAGTGTAGCTTTGATTTTTCATTCTATCTCTTTTCCCATATCCAATTAGTTGTCAAGACTTGTTGATTCCACTTGTATATTTCTTAAATCTGTTCTCTTCTCTCCACTCATAGAGTTCAGGCCTTTTTTTATCTCTCACCTAGACCAAAGCTTCTTAAATTGTGGGTCAGGACACCATATGGGGTCACATTTCTTATAGAACAATCATATTCTATTACCTTCATATACCATAACTTATTCAGCCATTGCCCACTTGACAAGCATCTACTCAATTTCCAATTCCTTGCCACCACAAAAAGATGCTACAAACATTTTTGTAGAGCAGAACTTCTTAAACTA
The DNA here is from genome assembly GCA_023553655.1 of Myrmecobius fasciatus. NCBI lineage: Eukaryota > Metazoa > Chordata > Mammalia > Dasyuromorphia > Myrmecobiidae > Myrmecobius > Myrmecobius fasciatus. Next base: position 58,726 of record JAJPUD010002321.1, read on the forward strand.
TGGGTCACTACCCCATATAGAGTTTCATAACTGAATATGGAAGTCATGAAAAATTTGGCAACAGTAAAAGTTATCAAATATTCGGCCAAGATTTCTTTATGTAAAAATAAACCATCTCATTAGCATGAAAATTTGCTTTCTCTTTAATAAATGGTAAAATTACATATATATCAAAGAATTGAAGAATTGTTTTAAAATAAATTTCTTTATGATTTATTATCAGTAAATGTTTGATTTGTATACCTATTTTATATATCTATATAAATATAAAAATTTCTCAGGCACAAAGGGGTTTCGAGTGGAAAAAGTTTAAAAAGCCCTGGCCTAGACTATTGTAGTAACTGTCTTCTAATTGGCCTCCCTGCTTCCATTCTCTCCCTTTTCCAGTCCATCATCCGCTCAGCTGCCAAATCTAATATCATCCCTAAAACCTACATCTGATTTTTTTGCTCTCCTATTCAAGAATCTCTAGTGGCTTTTTCTTGCTTCTAGAAGAAAATCCAAATTCATTTGGCATTTAAAATCCTTTCTAGTCTGTCTTTCCAGATTGCTTCCATATCATTATTCTACATGCATTCTGTATTCTAACTACACTGGTCTACTTATTCTCCATCTTTGGCATTTCATCTCCTACACAGGCTGTCCCCCATGCCTGGAACTCTTTTTTTTCAGCTCTAGCTGCCATCAAGGCTCACTTCAAGACCTACATCTACATAAAGCCTTTTCCCAGTTCTTCCATTTAGCACTCTTCCCCCTCCCTTCAAACTTTCTATTCACACCATCATATTTTGTATTGACTTAACTGTAGATTTGTTTCCCCTTCCCCAGTAGTGGGGTAGCACTCCAGGAGGGCAAAGACCCTGTGAGTTAAGTAGAGCAAGTGTTTATTCCCATTTTATAGATGAAAAAACAGGGGCAGAGATAGGAAGTGAATTGGCCCTGTTCACCCAGCTAGGAAGTGCTGGCGCCAGGAGATAAAGGGTTTGGGTCTCAATTCCATATCAAGTTTTCTTGCTGCTGTACTCTGCCAGAAACACTGAATTTTTTTTCAGCATACTCTAGCAAAATGTGAATGTGTATATTCTGTGGTAAATACTCTATTAAAAATGGCTAAAATGCAATCTGAGCCCTATAGGAGAAAGGTTCTTAAACTATGGAATGGACTTACTGAATGTGGAGGTGGCAGAAAATTTGGCACTGGTAAAAAGTATCAAATATTTAGCCAAGATTTAATTGTTTATGTAAAAATAAACTAGCACATCCATAGAATTAGTGTGCAAATTTGCTTCATCTTTAATAAATGGTAAATTATTTATATATATATGTATATATATATCTCAAAGAATTGTAGTAAAATTTTTATTTATTATCATTAAATATTTGATTTGTATACCTCTTTCATATATGTATATATCTGGGGTTTTGTAAAAATTTGTTGGGCAAAATGGGGCTGCTAGTGGGAAAAATTTAAAAAGCCCTGCTATAAGATAGCTAAGGAAAAGATGTTTGTCTTCTCAAGAGAGAGTCAGGGCAGGGGGCGCTACTGGAGTAGAATGTCACTGTCAGACCAGGTCATTTTATCTGTCACTTTGGTTGAACTATTTCTCTTTGTTTCAAGAGAGAACTCAAGGAGGGAGGAGGGAGGAGGGTAAGAAGAGGAAATATCTGTGGTGTAAAAAACAAAAGCTTCAATACAGCATTTTAAAATGACTAAACATCTTAGTGTTTTACACACACACACACACACACACACACACACACACACACAAAGGAATGAAGCAGTTTATTTCTGTACAGTTCTAAATAATTGCTGTGTGTGCATAGAACTAGTGTTAGACTAAGATATTCAAGGCTCGGAGAAATCGAGCTTGAAAGGGTCCTCAGAGGCCTTTGAGCCTCCCTCCTCCTTTCCTGCTCCCCGCTTTTGCCAGGGGAGGAAATAAGAATTTTTATCAGCCAAGTTCTTTTTATAACTTCAATTTTAATTTTTTTATTCTGTACTTGCCAGATATCAAATATGAACATTTCCATATACCCAGAACAAAAACAGATTGTATATGAAACCGTGAGTCTATTATGTACAGTTTGCATTAAAAAAAGAATATAATCCAACATATTAGTTTCAAAGCTGTCCTGCATATCTGTGTCTCCTAAACCTCCTTCCATTCTAATTTTTGCATTTAAAATGCTCCAGTAACTCTCTCTCTCTTTTTGGGGGGCATCCCTATTCCCCTCTTCCTTTGAAGTCTCTTTTCCCAATTTAAAAAGAAATCCTTCCAGATCGCAAATGGGCATAGTCAAGCAAAACAAATTCACACAGTGGCCATGTCTAAAAATGTCTATCTCTACCTGCTCTTGTATACTAAACTCTCTGTAATAGGTCTCAACAGTATTTACTTTTCATCTTTCTTTTAGGCCTGTTGGACACAAGTATATTATAGGTCCTGACTACCAGCTTGAGAACGCTCTTGAGTCTTGACCCCCATTCCTGTCAACCCCAGACTTCACTGCCCTCCTGCTTAGAGTGCTTAGAGGAAGACTGGCTAGCCTTCTCGATCTCCTTGGTGAGTAATATGAAGTATCCCTGTCTCCTGGGGCTCCATGCAGAGGAGGACTGTGTGGCTGGCTGCTCTGATCGACACTTACACAGTGATAAGCTATCCTTTTTTTTTTTTTTTTTTTTTTTGCAACTTGCAGTTTGAGAGGATTTTTATTTATTTATTTTTTTATAAAGCTTTTTATTTACAAAACAT
>JAJPUD010002321.1:75822-113936 GCA_023553655.1 Myrmecobius fasciatus
AGGGACCTCAGAGGACACCTAGTTCTATCCATGAACAGGGACCTCTGCAACATTCAGTTTCTTTTTGTTTTTTAAAGATCATACCCCCTTTTTTTTTTTTGAAGATTTTCACTAATGAGGAGTTCATCCTCCCCAAACAGTCCCAGGACCTTTAAAAATCAATGTTTTCTTGATGACTTTCATTTTTAAAGTATAGTCATCTCTAGACTTTCCACCCCACCCATAACCCAGCTGAGACTTCAGTTGTAACAAAGAGAAGCAGTTAAGTACAAAACTCTGACAGCAGCCACCACATCTGAAGCAGATACAACACTCAGCTCCTGTAGGCCCCCACCTCTCTGATCATTACAACAAAGCTTTGATTTTAGTGTGGGGGGCGTATGTTTACAATAACAAAGCTTTCATTTTAGTGGGGAGTATGTTTAAGTTGTTATTAATTGTGTTTATTGTCTTCCTAGTTCTGTTTTTGACCTGCACCAGTCCATGTTACTCTGGATCCCTCACATTTATTATTTCTTTTTTGTCAGGCCATTCCCTAACTAAAGGACACCTATTTTCCTTACAATTGTTTGCTGCTACAAAAAGTACATTTTACCTGCTCTATCTGCATATACTTGACTTCCTTGGGATGGCTGGGATCATTTAATTTCACTTTGCTGCTTACTAGTTGTGTGATCCTGAGCAAGTCACTTCCTTCTCTGGGACCACAATGGTGGCGACTGTTGTCTTTGCACTCACTCCTTTGCTGGCTTGGGAGGAAATGCTTTGTCAGCCTGAAAATGTTGGAGAAATGGGAGTTTTTCTTATGGTTCCAATCACCGGAGGTGAAACTCTTCAAGTCCCTCACTTAGTACAGGGCATTGTTCTTCCTTCCCAAAGTCAGGCTGGTGATTTGGGAGAATCTGGCACATGCACATGAGAAGGATTTCAGACTTCTCATAGTGGCTCAAAGCACAAACAGCTTCTGTTTCTCCAGGGTTCTGACATTTACAAAGCCCCTTCCTGGACAATAGCCCAGTGGGGAACTCTGATCAATGCAGTGACCAACTGTGACCTCAGACGCTTGACAGTTAAGTGTGCCCTCTATGGCAAAGGTACTCAATGAGGCATTTATTGCCAGACAAGGCCAGTGTGTTATTCTGCTTTGTTTAATGTTTACTTCCTTCTTACAAGGGAGGCTTCTGGTTTGATGGTCCTGGTGAGGCTATGTGTTGGTGGGGGCCAGTGAGTCATTGGAAAATGACAGTGATAATTTAAAAAACCGCATCAACAAACACGTGTGTATGTGCGTGGGGTGTGTGTGTTTGTGTGTGTGTGTATACATTACACATACATAGCCCTAGGAAGGAGTAGAGGGATTATTTTCTCATTTTACAAAAGAGGAAACTGAGGCTCAAGGATAGGCTACAACTTGCTCGTGCTCCCATCACTGAAACCAGAGCTAATAAGTAAGAATTTCAACGGACTTCAAGTTTAATCTATGTCCTGTTCTACCACAAACTACCACAAAAGAACCGGGAAGACTTTCATATCAGGGCTGCTGATCATTGATTGCAAGATCCTGATCCTGGTCTCCTTCTGGGCTTTATTAGCTTTGAGTATCAGCAGCTGCACAATGAAAGGGGCCACTGGCAGGTTGGAGACGTTGGCATGGGAGGAGAGAGATGACTGGGAGAATAGAGAAGTTCCCATTAGAGAGGGTGAGAGGGCCAGTCCCAGGACTATAAAGCAGTCTTTTGGTGGCCTTTGTACCATTTGTGTGTGTGTGTGTGTGTGCATGTGTGTGTATGTGTGTGTGTGATGGAGAAAGAGTCTCATGCCTGCAGCAAACCTCTGTCTGCTATTGTCCCCAAAGGAACTTGAGAAGGGGAGCTCTGACCTTGCCTCTTGGGGGCCTCTGAAAGGCCTGCATGCATGAATGAAGGTGGCAGAAAACAGACCAGCTGGAGTACTCTGAGGTTTGGAGAAGATAGTTCCTTGGCTATCCTTGCCCCCACCCTCCTCCTCTCCTACTTTGGAGCTTCTCAAGGAGCGAGTGCCCAAACCACCCAGCTAGGGGGTTACTGTCAAAGGTTCCCCCTTTGTGAGAGAGATTCTGCTGGCTAATTCTGAGAAGGTACTGATCTAGCCCTAGAAGAGAGACCAGAGTAGAAGGCCCTGTTTACTATAGCTGGAGGCTCAATATTAAAGATTCATAGGAATATTGGAAATCAAGGTAAAATAAATGAACAGAGGTCTGAGGGTCACAGCAGATGTGGGTCCTGGAGAGTCACAGAAGAGAGCATGGAGATTGGGGTGGGAAGCACAGTAGAGCTCATGATAGAGGTGGACGGAAGTGAAGGATATCATGGGAGAGAAAGAAATCTAGAATGTCATGAGAAAAGTGGGGAAGAGTCCTGGAGGTCCAGTTCCTGCTCTGGCCCAAAGCCTCTCCTATTTGGTCTCCCAGAAAAACATGTAGATCATCCCTGGATCTGGGGTAAAGGGGTGAACAGTGATTTGATGATAGAGACTCTTTTATGGGCTTTAAGGCTTACAAAGCACTTTTATCAACAACCCCCCCTGGGAGATATGGAGTGGAAGTCGCTGTCCATTGTTCTCCTTTCACTGATGAGAAACTCAAAGCACAGAAGTGAGGAAGGCGCCCAGGGCCACACAAACTACTTTCCTTTTTTGTTTAATTGATGCTCTTTAAAAATATCAACCCATAAATGTCACTTCCCATTGTTTTCACCCCTCCCATGTAACAGACAAGGACAAGTTGGCCATGTTTGATTATCTATGTCTCATTCTGCACCTGTAGTCCACCACCTCTTCTACAAGCGTTTGCTTCCGCCTCAGTCTGCTGAAGTCAGGATTGGTCACAGCATCAATCAGAGTTCTGATGTCTTTCCCTTTGATGTGCTATTTCCTTTCCCAACAGCCTGATTATTATATAAATTGTTCTCTTAGTCCTCCCCTCTCTATTCTCTATGTTCTGCTGGTCTCTCTCTTGGAGAGGGTGGAGCCCTAGCCCTCACTGACAGCCAGGTCATGTGGGGGGGGGGCTGCAGAACCAAGAAGACCCCTCCCCCTTCCAGAGATTGGACTCAGCATCTGTGTGCCTTTGGCTAGGTTTAAAAATTATGCATAGGCTATCCCTTCCACATTTGAAAATGATGCTCCTTGAGTGTTGTTCCCTGGAGGCTTTGAGAAACACACGTGACTTATTAAAAAATAAATCCCAGGGGACCACAGAGAGCAGGATTTTCCAGACTTACCGATAAGTGCATTTCCAGCAAAGCATATGAAGAAGTATCCTTTGTCTTTAACCCCGCTCTCCACAGTAGAGTACTGGAGGTGTCTGCCTCTGCTCCCTCTCCATCCCAGTATTTTCAGCCAGGTACAACCTGGATAAAATGATTCCCATCTTGACCCTTGCTCAGTGAGTGCTTTTGGGCCAATCCCATCCTCTCTGTGGACCTCAGTTTCCCCTTCAGTGAAATTCAAGGGAGCCTTACACTAGAAGGGTCCTAAACCTGAGGGCCCTTAACTTAAAAACAATCTATTGATCGCTGTATTTCAATAGAATTGGTTTCCTTTGTAATCCTTTGCATTTTATTTTATGCATTTAAAAGCATAATTGTGAGAAGGGAGCTTTGGGTTTTAGCAGCCACTGCCCAAGGCCTTCAAGGAGCTTCCCAAAGGTAGAAAAGTCTCTGAGCTCTAGGAAACCTAACCTATGAATTCCTGGGGTAATCTGGAAGGGGGGAATTAAGGAGGAGGAGGGGTCCTAAAAGGGTGGGGGCACTTTGGTTACTAGGTAACCAGGAGCCCTTCTGTCTCCCCTCACTTAATGTAGTGGATGACTGTTTTAGCACCTCCTGGAAGACTCCCCTTCCCACCCAATCTCCACCTGAATGGGACCTGGTCTCCTAGATCTTGGGGACTTGGGAGAGGTGCCATCCATTGCTTTCTCCTAAGAGAGAATACCTCTGGAAGTTGGGAGCTGAGAGAACATGTTTCCCCATGATTCCCTGAATCCCTTAGAATGATCCAAGAGAAGGGTGTCAGGGAATTCCAACTCTTTGGGTAGTCAGAGTTGAAAAGGGTGTATGAAAGGAGGCTAGTGCAGTGGGAATAGGCAGTGGGCCTGGCTTTGCCAGATCAGTATCTATTTGGTAGGTAGGATACTTCACTGAGTCTAAGCTTTCTTGTGTAAAATGAAGAGATAGACCTTTCCAGCCTAGAATTTTCCTGTGATTCGGATCTCCAGACAAAGACTGGGGGAGGCCTGGGATGTCTTTTTTTTCAGTTGGATCATGGGATTGAGAGCTGGGGAGAGCTCCCCTCTTTACAGATGAGGAAGCTAAGGCCCAGAATATTCAAATGACTTGCTCACATCATCCAACTAACAAATTTGAAGTGATCCAAATGCTTTTGTTTCCAATAATAATCCATTGTGAGTCAGCCATCCATGGGTTTTGTAGCATTCAGCCTGTCAGGCTTCTCATGGCAACCAACCAGTTCCATCAGTTTTTTCCATTAAGAAATAAAGCTACTTTTGAAATTATTCAAAGCTGACATCATTAGTGTTTTAAGAAGAGGGACCCAGCCCTAATGTTGGAGAGCCCATTTCCCCGGCCATGTCCTGGAAAGTATACTGACCAGGTAGACAAATGAAATTCTAGGGCCATCATCCTCCTTCTTGGAAGGTTTTTTGAGGGAGTTTGAAAAGCTCGGTAGGCATTATATCTTGCTTTATAGAGTCCAAATTCTCCTTCCCCTCCCCACCTCCACATGCCCTTGACAATAAATAATAGAAATACTAAAATCTTTACACAGTACAAATGGTCCCCAGCTTATCCATGTTTCAGAAAATTTTATCATGAGTAGGTTGTTTGAAATTTGGATCTCTTTTTTTATGGAAACATTGTAATATGGACTGATGTGATTACCAGCCCGGCCCACAGTGGCCTGCTTAGTCCACAGTGTAGCTGAGATGGAGTACTCATTGTATTTCTTCAGGATATGGGAAGATAACAGAGGAGGAAGAGGAAGAAGACAAAGTTTCCATTCTTGTGCTTAGATTCAAGGCTGGCCCTGGGCAAAATTTGGAACTAGGTGGCATCCGGACTTGGCAGCCCTCACTTTCTCCCTCCCATTTCGATGGCCCCATTGAATCTCCTGGTGACCTCATGCTGCCCATTGTAGCACCCTCCCTTCCAGACCTGCCTTAGCCCTCATGCTCCTCAGTTAATGGAAATATGAATTGAACTTGGGTTTAGAAGGTTTAGGTTTCATATTACCAATTGGGCAACCCCTGGAATAAATCTCTTCTCTCCAAGCCTTTTGTTTCCTTGGAAGGAGAAGCCAGTACTCCCAGTCTAGTCTCGGAGGGCTCTTGGAGCAATTGTCTCCCATTTCTTCCTCCCCCTTCCCCATTAGAACTGCTATTTCCAGAGGGAAAGCAGATCTCAGCAGAGTGTTAGGAGGAAAAGGGCTTGTTTTATATTTAGGTAAGTATGACTGATGGTCCTGCAATCCTCCAAAAATTATCTGTATTTTTGAAAGAAAAGGCTTGTTAATCCCAGTGAATCTAATACATTTTACATTTCCTACAGCCTGGACAAAGTGAAGAATGAAGAGAAACAATTGCCAGCTGCGGCAGGAGGAGGAGAGAGAGATTTGGGGGCTGGTGATGGTCACTTTGATCAACAAGCATCTATTAAATGTCTGATCATGTGCCAGGCCCAGCTAGACACTGCAGATGTGAAGATATGAAAAAACCAGACTCTAGGGGTGTTATAGGTCATCCAGTCAGGGCTTCTTCAACTTTTTCCATTGGCAACATCTTTTGGCCTGAAAAATTTTTACGTGACCCTGGGTGTATAGATATAAAAATAGGAATACAAATCAAACATTTACTGAGGATAAATCATAATTTCATGACCCTCACATCCAGTTACAAGACCACATGTGGGGTCACCAACCATAGTTTAAGAGCTGAGATCTAGTCCAACTGTCTCATTTTACATCTGTGGAAACTGAGGACCAGAGTTTTGTCTCTTGCCCCATATTGTATAGATAGAGACAGAACTAGGATTCAAATCCAGGACCTTTGTCTTTTTTTTTATTATTAATACTTTTTATTTGCAAAACATTTGTATGGGTAATTCTTAAACATTAACCCTTACAAAGCTTTCTGTTACAAATTTTTCCCCCCTACTCCCCACCCCTCCCCTAGATAGCAGGATATCCACTACATGATAATTATGTTAAAATACTTAAATCGAATATATGTATAGTTATTGCCACACATCATTTTTTTGTTCAGGAGAAATCGTATCTATAAGAGGGAATAATCCGATAAAGGAAATACAATGCAAGCAAACATCAATAGAGAACATGAAAATGCCATGTTGTGAGGACCTTTGCTTTGAATCTAGCACACTTTACATTGTCCCTCTCTTCTCATGTAATATTAGGTTAGTTAGTATGTATTGTATGTTAGTATGTATGTAACTTAGTTCCCTACTAGATTATGAGAACAAGGACTGTATCTTAACCTAAATTTGTATAGCCCTCATTGCCCAACACAGTGTTTCATACACAGCTAATGCTTAATGTTTGTTGAAAAGCTACACTAACAAAGAGAAATCTTAGCTTGTCTTGGAAGATAATTTCCAGATATTGAACCAAGCCAGCCCCATCTCCCACCCCCCACTCGGAATGCCAGGATTAACCCAAGCAAGGGAGAAGGAAAGGTCCAGCCTTCCAGGATGAGTCCAGTTAGCTCTGGGAGATCTTTCCCCTCCTGGGTCTAGGGACAGGCTGGGGCCCTGGAGCTACTCTCCTGAAACCATGAGGCTCCAGTCCTGGCTCCCTCTACGGTTGGCCAGGACCTTTGAGTCCCAGTTTCCCCCATGTGATCTCACTTTCAAGGTGTAAATGAGAGCACAGATGTGAGAGTACATAGGAGGGAGGGGGGTGTGTGTGTGATTTTTGTAGCAATTGTATAAAAGGTATGTTGGGGAGAGGAGAGACCAAATGGCTTTCAATTACATGAGAACAGTGCCTAGCATACGGTAGGCACTCAATAAATGCTTATTTCCCTCACCCTTTTCAAATGTGGAGAGGAATGTAATTTTTTGTGTGCTCTCAGCTGCTTGCCTTTTTGTATTGAGAAGGCTGTTGCAAGTAACTGGGGGGGGTATGGGAAATCAGGGCAGAGTTTAAATTGGAACAACAATATAGTGACTTGTGTATCTAATTCTATGAACCTAAAAAGCAGTTTCCATGTCACAGCCCTGTGAGGTAGGTAGTGCAAATATTGTTAGATTCATTTTGCAGATGAGGAAACTGAGACACAGAGAGGTGAAATAACTTAGCCTCAAATCCAATGTATACTATCTATTTTACAAAGCAGGAAACTGAGGCCCAGAAGTAATATTACTTGGTCTTTAGTCACAGACTAGAACTTGGGTCTGGTGAATCCCGAACTAGTTCTTTCTATTTACTACCCCAAAAGGATCCATCCATTTTGGAAGTAGCAAAGCAGGCTTCCAGAAGGGGGCCACCCTCTTGTCCTGATACAGTTAGAGTATCACAATGAGGAAACCAAATACTTCTTCCACTCCCTTTCCACCACCACCCCTTACCACCCTTGCCAGGTATTTTTAGAGCCTTAGTGTTAATGCATCTCTTTATACTTTGGGGCTTTTGGGGATTCTGCCTCTTGGAGTATAAAAAGTAACAGGGCCACAGAGATCTACTTGAGAATTGTACCCGCTAACCTCCTCCTGCTCCCCAGCCTGATTTGGGCTTCCCTTGGCCTTTCCTACTGTTGAGGGAGTAGTGGTCCCTTCTACCGGGAAGAGACCACAGTCTTTACTCTGCTGTCACAAGCAAATTCTCTACGGGGGCTGGATGACCTTCTCCAGATATAACTGCCTTGGACTCAATGTAATTAAGCACCCATTGGGTGCTAGGTGTTAGGTGATCTCTAAGGGTCATGGAATATTTTTTTTTAACTAATACTTTTTTTTCCCTGAGGCAATTGGGGTTAAGTGACTTGCCCAGGGTCACACAACTAGGAAGTGTTAAGTGTCTGAGACCAGATTTGACCTCAGGTCCTCCTGAATTCAAGGCCGGTGCTCTATCCACTCCGCCACCTAGCTGCCCCCAGGGTCATGGAATCTTGAAGCAGAAGCCTTCAGGGATACTAGAGAGGGAGGGCGTTTCTGAACTAGATATGAGCTCATATTTGGATCACTCTCACTTGGATCACTCAGAGGTAGGGGGAACCCCTAATCCAAATACCTTATTTTACAGATGGGGAGACTCTGAGAAGAAAGGTAACTCCCCTTAAATCCTGCAGGAAGTAAATAGTAAAGCTGGGGTTCAAAAGCAGGTTTTCTGATTCTGAATCTTAAACTGTCTTTATTCCACTACATATTCAGCAGAGAAGTTGGGAATTTAAAATAATCCTTTTGGAAAGTAAATGATCACTACCTAATTTAGGTGTTTACTAAATACTAATTTTTACACATTACAGATTTGCTTTAAGTGGATCACACTGTATATTTCCGGCAACACATTATCTCTATGTGTAAATGTCAAAAAGCATTTATTAAACACTTAATATGTACGGGTACACTTGTGAAGCCCATTCAGTAGAATGGTTTCTAGATACTAAGTAGGGCCACTGGTTTGTCAGTTTCTGGGAATGGTTGCTCTTGATTTCCCATCCTTTGAGCTCATACCATTTTCTGGCTTGTGTTTGTTCAGCTGACATTTGGAAGAATCTGGTTGATCCACATTTCCTCCACTCCCAAGGGCACTTTCAGACAAATATGTTCTTTTACTTCTTCACCCTTTTCCATACAGATTTCTGGACAGCTGGGGATTCTTTCTTTGGGCCCCAGGAGGGAGAGACCTCATTTTCCAAGACTATTGATGAAGAACAAAATCCTTCTGATGTCATATCCACCAAAGCACAATTTCTTCATAGAATACAACCTAGATTAACTACTGCTCTCAAAGAACCTGTCCCATAGTTCTCAGTGTTTAGGAGAAAAAAGGCAAAAGGAGAAAACAAGCTTAAATAAGAGAGCCAAGAAAAAGAGGAAAAAAATGACTTCTGATGGGTGTCTTAGGGACTGTCCATTCATCTAACTAATTGGTTTTTTTCTTTATGTATTTACCCCAATCATAAGCTTCTAGGAAGCAAAAGTGTTAGAGAAGAAAGAGACCTCAGAGATCATTGAGTCCAGCCCTCTCATTTTACAAAAGTAAACTGAGCCCCATACAGGGGAAGGGATTTGGTTCCTGCCCTCCTGGAGCTCACATTCTAGAGTAAGCACCCATGTACCTTCAGTCATTTCCTGCATCATGTTATTCCCTTATCCACCTTAAGGTGATTTTGAAATAAAATAGAGGGAAACTTTGATGAACTGATATCCCCAGGAAATGAGGAGCAGGTCAGAGGGAGGAAGTTTTTTTTAAGTTAACCAACAATAAGTTAACAATCATTTTTTCAATAATAAATTTTATTGCTATCTTACATCACCTAAATTTGTTCCCTTTCACAGAACCATATAATAAATAGTTTTTTAAAAAAGAAAAAGGCAAAAAGAATCCAGCAAAACCAATCAGTACCTTTTAAAAAATATGTCCTTCTGGGGAAAAATCCTCACACTCATGGACCATTCAAGGTACAAAGGAAGGCAATATCTTCTTATATCTCTTTTTTGGGACCTGGCTTGTTTCTTCAACAAGTATTTATTAAGCAATTACTATGTTCTAGGCACTTTGCAAAGTACTGGGGATATGGAGAAAAGCAAAAATAATCCCTACCCCAAGGAGCTTACTTTTTAATAAGGAGGAGGAGGAGACAACATAGAAACAGATCGAAACAAGGCAGATGGATGGCCCTTGGAGAGGGGAAGCCAATAGCAACTGGGGATAGGGGCAGGAAAGGGGAACAACAAAGACTTCCTGAAGAAGATGAGATTTGAGATGAGTCTTAAAGAAAAATATTTGGAAAAAGGTCTCAGCCATTGATGACAATCTTGGTGCTAATGTTGGAATCTATTTTCCCCTTCTTAGTAAGTAGAGGCAACATAAGGAAGTAAAAGAAACCTTAGATTTGGGTTTAAAACATAACTTCTGCCACTTATTAGCTGTGTGACACTGGCTAAGTCACCTAACCAGCCTCTCTGGGCGGAGGGTTGGAGAGGCAGAGATGAATTGTTTTGAAGGAAGAAATGACGAGATGTGTAAGGGGAATTCCTCATCACACAAGCAAATACAATTAGATTTGTTAAACTGGGGGAGAGGAAGGGAGAAACAATAGAAACATAAGCTTTACTTAGCCATTAAATGAACCTTTCATGGAGCTTTTAAAAAGTGGGGAATTATTTTCTTGATTTCATTTAACTCAGTAAAACTGCTTCTAAGTAAGTTTTGTCAAGCCTCAAATTAAGCTTTCTTCTGTACTTTGGCAAGCGGCGTCACTGATTTGAAAATGGGCTGCTTTCTGTGAGGTGTCGGTAACTGTCCAGCTTCTTCTCTATTTGCAATGTCCACAGGCCATGGTCCTTTTTCTGTCTTTGTGTCCTCCTCCTTCTGAGTCGAGATCCCGATTCTCCTATCTTGCAGGTGCAAGTTTGGGATACTGCAGGCCAAGAACGGTTCCGAAAGAGCATGGTGGAACACTACTACCGAAATGTGCACGCTGTGGTCTTTGTCTATGATGTCACCAAAATGACTTCCTTTATCAACCTTAAGATGTGGATCCAGGAATGCAATGGGCATGCTGTCTCTCCCCTTGTCCCTAGGGTGCTTGTAGGCAACAAGTGTGACTTGAGGGGACAGATCCAGGTACCCTCCAGCCTGGCTTTGAAATTTGCCGATGCTCACAACATGCTCTTATTTGAAACATCAGCCAAGGACCCCAAAGAGAGCCAAAATGTGGAGTCAATTTTTATGTCCTTGGCCTGCCGTTTGAAGGCTCAGAAATCACTGCTGTACCGAGATCTGGAGAAGCAGCCAGGGAAGGTGCAGAAACTGGAGTTCCCACAAGACCCAAATAGTAAAACTTCCTGTCCCTGTTGAAGCAAATGGTTTCAGATAAGCTACTGTTACAGTTTCTCCCCTTTTCCTGTGACTCCACCAAACTGATGAACACAACTTGTTTCTGTACAAGTTGACATTAAAATATGATTTATATAGATTATCACTTGGATTCCTCTTTTGTTTTCTTTTTGGTGGGCATTTGGGTTTTCTAGATTCCGGGATAACTTTACACAATAATAGCTGTCTTTTCCATAATGCTTTGATTTTGACAAAGTGTTTTCCTCACAGTGATTGTGAGGTAGAGAATGATAAGAGTCAGGGGGTGTGTTTGAAACTTGGAATTATTTGCACTAGGATTGAGCTATGGCAGTAATGGGATGGAAGGAGCTCACTTGGGGTGGTCCCAGCAGGGTGAAAAAGTAGATCCCAGAATGAGCTGATATTTCTATGCCACTGAATTGTATTTCTCTATGCCAGGGAAATGGGGGATGATATAGGAACTAGAGTCCAGGAAGGAGTCCAAGTGTCCCCTGCCTTTACCTAAGGCTTTATCACTGAGAATAGGGCTAAGTGAGGTGAAGCTGCTGGGGAAAGGGAAGGGAGGGAGGAAGCCTTGGGATGAGGCTGTCCATACATTCTGAATTTCAGAGCCAAGGAGGAAAGCACTCACTATCCTGCCTTAGTTATGATTCTGAATAAGAGGTTAACTTTTTATAACGCTTTACAGACATGCTTTCATTTCTCCTCATAACCAATCTCCCTTTAAATAGCAAGTTCTTGGACATCACAAACTGCCATTCTTCATCTCAATTCCCCAGAAACCTAAACACAATAAATGCTTAATCAATATTTGTTGAATAAATGAGGTAGATTGTGTTATTATTCTCATTTTTCAGATGAGGAGACTGAAATTTTGAGGAAAATTACCTGGCCAAAGTAACATAGCTAGAAAGTAATGGATTTGGCGTTTGAATCCAGTTCTTCAAATTATAAACTCATTCCATTAGACAAAATGTGTCTTATCTAACAGTTTTAATTATAGCCTCCTTTCATTAGATTGATTTTAGATTAGCCCATGCCTCAATTATCCAAGCATGTCTATAAGAAAATCTGACAGGTATTTTGTTCATCAGAGGATATATTTATGGATAGAAGTAGAAATAGAATTTTGCTTTCTCATCATGGGAGGAAGAAGGTGCTATGATCTCTACAAAGGCTCACTCACCTTCAGGTAAAGCACACTCGGCAAAGTCCCAAGAAGTTTGGAAAAGACCTTCATTACATTAATCACAAAATATTAGGTCTGGAAAGAAGTCTAAAGACCATCCTGTATAACTTCGTTGTTGTACAAAGCTTGGGGAAAAGAAGGGAATTGTGGTGTTCACCTATTATTTCCTACCTCTAGAAGTAACCATTGGGTATCATCTAAGTAGAAAGTGGCCTAAGGGGCTTGCATCTTCCCTATACTTCCCAAAGCAGCACCTGGGAGAACTGAACACCTCACACCCACCATGCTGCTATTGCTCCCTTTTCTAAAATTCAAATGTGGATTACTTTACAGGATACTTGGATCCTGCTCCCCATTCTTCTAACTAACGTCTTAGGACAATGAATCTTTGCTATATTGCCTGAGTGGGGTCCCTCTTCCTCTTAGTTATACATGCAGGTACTGGAAGCATTTGCAGACACTTCCCCTCTTCTTCTCTTTTGGAGATCTTTGTAAAATCTGTAGGTGTAAAAGAAAGGAAAAGGCAAATGGAAAGGGTTTTTCACTTCATACCCTTAAACTGCTCCCCACCCCAGACTTAATGGGAGATTATGACTACGTAGGATGAACACTGCTGACACATTTGGGGAGGGAGGAGACAAATGGGACAAAAGCGCCTTAATCCACCAAGGAGGAAAAACCAGTAACTTGGATTGTGGAAGAGAAATAGAGATTTTCACAGTTGGTTGGTTGTCACCCTTTCTCCAAGATGATCAAAGTGACATCACTATGTTGAGGTTAAGGAACAGTGTGTATGACTAGTTTATCTGACCAGTACAAGATCAGAAGCTTGTGATGCTTCCATAAATTGGGCACAAATAGTCCACTTGAACATTTGAAATGGAAGTGTCTCTAACTTTGTATGCTCTTACTTTTCCTTTGAACTACCCCAATTGCTTCTTTGTTTTGCCTTCTTTGAAGTGAACATGCCATGCTGAACTGTCCCATGCCACCATCTCCCGTGTCTCCTGATTTATTCCAAAGTTCTTTCATTAAAATTTTTTCCTCTCCTACTTCTTCAATCTTCTCTCCTCAACAAAAGCTGGCTCCTTTCCGATGAACTTTCACTCATTTTCCCAATTCACTAGTTGAAGTGAGAGAGTTGGTTTATGCCTTCCTACTGATTGTCATATCCAAGCTTTCCCTCTACCACCGTTACATAGTAGCTCTCCTCCTCTGAGGTTCACTCATATTTACTCATATTTACCACCCAATAAAGATTCTGTTAGCTGTTATCTATCTATTCAAGTTCATACCCCTTCTTTTTGAATGAGTTCACTACCTGACTCAGTCTTTTTCCCCTCCCCAATTTCTGCCCACCTTCTAAGGCACCTCAGCATATATACTGATACTCCCTCAAATACCCTAACCTCCCAGTTCTTCAACTTACTAATTTTCACCGTCTCACAGAGATGATCATAATTATGATGTTGCCGTCATCCTAAATGTTTCACTTCCGCACTCAGGAATTCTGAAATTCCCTCATATAATCACAATCTCTTGTCATTCTTTTTCTCTCTTTGCCTTATAGCTTCAACTTTTAGATTTCCATCTCTGCTATGACTTCTAAAACCTAGATTCCATAGTTCTTTCCCAGATAATCACTTCTACACTGGCTATACTTTCCTTCTTTCCCCATCTTGATCCCTTGGTGATTGAGTTAGACTTTACACAATCTTTTTCTATTGAGTCCCTTGCTCCCTTATCCCATCAAGATTTTGCCCCATCAAACCTCAGTTTTGTATTATTCTTACCATCCACTATCTTTGTTCCTCCTCAGCTGCTACTAAATGAAGCTGGAGAAAATTGTGAAACCATGCTAAGTCTACCGCAAATTTAAGTTCTTAAGCTCTCACTATGGCAAGGCAATCTTTTTACACATTCCTAATGGACACACTGCACTATTCATCACAGTGACTTTTCTAAACCTTTTTTTCCCATTTCAAACTTCCCATTGCTTCCCCTTCTTACCAACAAAGTTCTCATCTGAAAACTGTCTCACATTTCACTTAAAAAATTGCTACCATTCTCCAAAAACTTGCTCATCTTCCCTCTTATCTCACATTACTCATATGCCTTCCTTCAGTATTTTACCCTTGTCTGGCATGAAAAGATAGACCTTTTCCTTGCCAAGACAAACCCCTCTACATGTAAAAGGGATCCCATTTCATCCCATCTCCTACAATAGATTGTTCCTTCTGTCATTCCCATTCTCTCACTTATCTTGAATCTCTTCCTGTTTACAATATTTACAAATATGTTCATGTATATTCCATGCTCTAAAAGCTATTGCTTAATTTCCCTATCCTTAATAGCTATTGTACTATATCTTTTATTATATAATCCTCTCTTTTGTGGCTAAAATCCTTTTTTTTTGTGCTAGAAATCTTTATTTAATAATAGCCTTTTGTTTTGAAAAAAACATGCGAAGATAGTTTCCAACATTCACCTTTGCAAAACCTTGTGTTCCAATTTTTTCCCTCCCTTCCTCTCTTTCTGTTCAAGACAGCAAGCAGTCCAAATAGGTTAACCATGTGCAGTTCTTCTAAACATATTTCTATATTCATCATGCTATGCAAGAAAAATGAGATCAAAAGGGAAAAAATATGAGAAAGAAAAAAACCCAAGTAAACAAACATTAGTAACAACAAAGGTAAAAATACTATGTTGTGATCCATGTTGAGTCTCTGTAGTTCTCTCAATGCAGATGGCTCTTTCCATCATAAGTTTATTGGAATTGTCTTGAATCCCCTCATTGTTGAAAAGAGCCAAGTCCAACAGACTTGATCATCACATAATCTTGCTATTGCTGTGTGCAATGATCTCCTGGTTCTGCTCACTTCACTTAGCATCAGCTCACGTAAGTCTCTCTAGACCTCTCTGAAATCATTCTGCTCATCATTTCTTATAGAACAATAATATTCCATTACATTCATATACCATAACTTATCAGCCATTCCCCAATCGATGGACATTCACTTAATTTCCAGTTCCCTGTGTGGCTAAAATATTGAGAAGGATACAATAGGTGCCTCCACTTCATTTCCTCTTATTCTGCTTAACTCTCTGCAGTCAGGTTTCTGACCTCATCATACTCTCTCCAAAGTTACTAATGATCTCTTAGTTGCCTTTTCTCAATCCTGATCCTTACTGAATTCTCTGCTGCCTTTCACACTGTTGACCACCCTTTCCTTCTTTATACTCTCATCTCTTTAAGTTTTCAAGACATTACTCTATCCTAATTCTTTTGCTACCAGTCTCCTTTGCTGGATCTTCACCCAGGATACACCTGCTAATGGAGATCCTGGGCCATCACCAGTCATCTTGACATTTGTCCTGCCACTGGACTTTGATGACCCTGGAAGAGAGAGTGAGGCTGATGATGACTTTGCACAGCTCTGCCTCACTTAAATACAATTCATGAGCAGGTCAGAACCCTTGTGATGTAATTGGTCCTCTTTAAGAATGAAAAACTATCAACAACAATCTGCTAATGATGGATGTCCCCCAAAGTTCTATCCTGAACCCTTTTCTTTTCTCCTATACTATTTTGCTTGATGATCTCATAAGCTTCCATGGATTCTATTATCTCTATACTAATTATTCTCAGATCTACTTATCCAGCCCTAATCTCTAGATTCATATCTCCAACTGTCCTTTGGATGTCTTGAACTGATTATCCCATAGACATCTTAAACACATGTTAAAAACTGAACTCGTATTTCCTTCCTCAAACTCCCCTCTTCCTAATTTATTATGAAAGGCAGCACCATCTTCCTTGTTACCCAGACTAGAAATCTAGGTCTTATCTTTAGTTTTTTACTCTCTCACCATGCCCTTCTACCCCACCCCCATATCCAATCTTTTGCCAAGTCCTATTAAATCTACCTTTGTAACATCCAGGTATCTCTAGTATCTCTCTTCTGGCCCTACTATCACCCAGCTGTAGGCTTTCATCACCTAATACCTGGACTATTGCAATAGGCTGTTAGTTGGTCTACCTTGCCCTATTTGTCTTTCTTCCATTTATCAAAGCACAAGTCTGATCACAAAACCCTCCCTCCTATTGAATAAACTCTAATGGCTCCCTATCACCTCCAGGATCACACATGAAATCATTTTTACAACCTGATCCCCTACTGCATTTTTATTCTTCCTGTGCCTCGCTACCCCCTTGTACAATGTGATGCAGTGACACTAACCTTGTGGTTCCCCTCACAAGATACTCCATATAAAAAAAAACTTACGTGAGGACAGGCACTATCTTTTGCCCTTCTTTGTATCCCCAGAGTATAGCACAGTGCTTGGCCCTGTTATCACTGAACTCAACAGTATTACTACTAAGCCTATATCCTAAAACAATCAAACAAGAAAGGACTCATCTGTATAAAGATATTTTTAACAGCTTTCTTTGTAAGTGTCAAAGAATTGAAAACTAAAAGGATATCTATCAATTGATGAGTGGCTGAAAAAATATGCTATATAAATGGAAGAGAATACTCTTTTTTTATACAATATGATCAAAAGTATCACTGGTTTCAGTGAAACTTGGGGAGACTTATGTGAACTGATGCAGAGTAAAGTGAGAAGAACCAGGAGAATTATTTATATACTAACAGCAAAACTGTAAAACATTTTTTAAAATGAATAGTATTTTATTTTTCCAAATACATGCAAAGATAGTTTTCAATATTCACCTTTGTAAAACCTTCTGTTGCAAAATTTTCTCCCTCTCTCCCCAACTTTTTCCCAAGACAGCAAGTAATCCATATAGGTTAAACATGTACAATTCTTCTAAATATATTTCCATATTTATAATGCTGTGTAAGAAGAATCAGATCAAAAGAGAAAAAACATGAGAAAGAAAAAAAAAACCAAGCAAATAAAAAACAACAAAAAGGTGAAAATAGTATTCTATGATCCACATTCAGTCTCCATAGTCCTTTCTATGCATGTGAATGACTCCATCCCAAGTCTATTGGAATTGTCTGAATCACCTCGTTGTTGAAAAGAGCCACATCCATCAGAGTTGATCATCATGCAGTCTTGTTGTTGCTATGTACAACATTCTCTTGATTTTACTAACTTCACTTAGCATCAGTTCATGTAAGTCTCTCAAGGCCTTTCTGAAACCAGCCTGTTTATTGTTTCTTATAGAACAATTATATTACATTACATTCATATATTATAATTTGTTCAGCCATCCCTCAACTGATGGGCATCCACTCAGTTTCCAGTTTCTTGCCACTACAGAGTCGCTACAAATATTTTTGCACACGTGGGTTCTTTTCCCTTCTTTATGATTTCCTCAGGATACGGACCCAGTAGAGACATATAGAAATGCCGATGATTTATGTGAATTTATTTTATATACTGCAACTTTCTAAAGTCGTTAATTGTTTCTAGTAGTTTTTTAGTTGATTCTCAAGAATTCTCTAAGTATACCATCCTATCATCTTCAAAGAGTGATAATTTTGTTTCCTTATTACCTACTCTGATTACTTCAATTTCTTTTTCTTCTCCTATTGCTAAGGCTAACATTTGTAATACAATACTGAATAATAATGATTATAGTGGGCAACCTTGTTTCACTCCTGATCTTATTGGGAATGCTTCTGGTTTATGCCCATTACATATGGTGCTTGCTAATGGTTTTAGATAGATGCTACTGATCGTTTTAAGGAAAACTCCATTTATTCCTATGCTCTCTAGTGTTTTTAATAGGAATGGGTGTTGGATTTTGTTTAATGTTTTTTCAGCATTTGTTGATATAATCATATGATTTCTGTTAGTTTTTAGTTTGATTATTGATATAGTCAGTTATGCTATAGTTTTCCTGATATTGAACCAGCTGCATTTCTGGTATAAGTACTACTTGGTCAATCACCTCATTGTTGAGAAGAGCCATGTCCAACACAATTGATCATCACATAATTATGCTGTTGCCGAGTATAATGATCTCCTGGTCCTGCTCATTTCACTCAGCATCAGTTCCTGTAAGTTTTTTTTCTCCAGACCTTTCTGAAATCATCCTGCTGATCATTTCTTATAGAACAATAATATTCCATAACTTGTTCATCCATTCTCCAACTGATGGGCAGCTACTCAGTTTCCAGTTTCTTGTTGCTACAAAGAAGACTGCTGCAAACATTTTGTTGTAGGAAAATGGTAAGAAAAATAAAGAAAGTGAAAACAATATTCTTTATTCTGCACTCAGAGTTTCTTAGTTCTCTCTCTGGAGGTGAATAGTATTTTTCATCATGAGTCCTTTATAATCATTATGGATCATTGTATTGATCAGAGTTACTATGCCTTTTACAGGTGATTGTTACAATACTGTTGTAATATAATAAAGTTATAACGATCAAGCGAGACTCAAAGGAAGAGATTTCAGAAGACAATCCCAGCACACGTCTTCATGGAGGTGAGAGATCCATAAGCATTATACATGCTTTTGGACTTTTTTTTGACATATCAATCAGTTGTGTTGACCTCTTTTTCTTCCTTAAAATACTACTTACCATATGAGATGGCTCTCTGGGAGAGGGAAGGATATTTGAGATAATTATAATGATGTGAGAAACAGAAAGTATCAATACAATTTTATTTTTTAAAAGATGGACTCATAAGGAAACATCAGATTTGTTCTAGGAAGTTAGGAAGAAGGGGAGGTAAAAAAAAGAAGCAGGAAATTTTAGGAGTAGAGAACAATGTAACCAAAGATATGAGCATCAGAATAAGCTGGATGTATGGAAAAGCCAAAGGGACTAGCTAGGGCACAATGGGAGATAAAGTTGAAACAGTATGCTGGAACAAAATAATGGCACTCCTTGAAAGTCAGGCTGAGGAGTTTTAACTTGATCTGTAAAACAGTGGCAAACCAGCCATTATAGGCTCTTCATCAGGTAATTCTTAGTATATCTGGATGTGATTTTCCCGGTTCTAATGTCTAGAAATTGTTAAAAAAATTTCAGAGATGCTCTCATGTTATAAAGGACTCAGGTCTATTTTAGGGAATATTCTTCTTTTCTTTTTTTCCATTTTATTAAAGCTTTTTATTTGCAAAACATATGTATGGGTAATAGATGGCAGGAAGTCTACTATATGTTAATTATGTTAAAATACTTGACAAATTGAATATGTGTATACATATTTTTACAGTTATTTTGCTGTGTAAGAAAAATTGGATCTACAAGAAAAAAAATCTGAGAAGGGAAACATAATGCAAGCAAACATCAATAGAGAGCATGAAAATGTTATGTTGTGGTCCACATTTCATATCTCTCTCTCTGGGTGTATATGGCTTTCTTCACTGAACAGTTGGAACTGGTTTGAAACATTTCATTGCTGAAGAGAGCTACATCCTTCAGAATTCATCATCATATAGTCTTGGGTTTTTAAATTTTTTTTATTAAAACTTTTTATTTGCATAACATATGTATGGGTAATTCTTCAACATTAACCCTTACAAAGCTTTCTGTTACAAATTTTCCCTCCCTAGTCCCCACCCCTTCCCTAGATGGCAGGAAATCCACTACATCTTAATTATGTTAAAATACTTGACAAATCAAATATATGTATACATATTTCCACACTTATTGTTGTGCAAGAAAAATCGTATCTACAAAAAAAATCTGAGAAAGGAAACACAATGCAAGCAAACATCAATAGAGAGCATGGAAATGTTATGTTGTGGTCCACATTTCATATCCCTCTCTCTGGGTGTATATGGCTTTCTTCACTGAACAATTGGAACTGGTTTGAGCCATTTCATTGTTGAAGAGAGCCATGTCTATCAGAATTGATTATCATATAGTATTGTTGTTGCTGTGTATAATGATCTCCTGGTTTTGCTCATTTTGCTCAGCTTCAGTCCATGCAAATCTCTCCAGGCTTCTCTGAAATCATCCTGCTGGTCGTTTCTTATAGAACAATAATATTCCATAACATTCATATACCATAATTTATTCAGCCACTCTCCAATTGATGGGCATCCATTCCGTTTCCAGTTTCTAGCCACTACAAAAAGGGCTTCCACAAACATTCTTGTACATGTGGGTCCCTTTTCCTCCTTTAAAATCTCTTTGGGATATAGGCCCAGTAGAAACACTGCTGGGTCAAAGGGTAGGCACAGTTTGATAACTTTTTGAGCATAGTTCCAAATTGTTCTCCAGAAGGGTTGGATCCATTCACAGTTCCACCAACAATGTATCCCCATCAGTGTCCTAGTTTTCCTACATCCCCTCCAACACCCATCACTATCTTTTCCTGTCATTTTAGCCAATCTGATAGGTGTGTAGTGGGATCTCAGAGTTGTCTTAATTTGCATTTGTTTGATCAATAGTGATTTGGAGCACCTTTTCATATGACTAGAAATAGTTTTAATTTCATCATCTGAAAATTGTTCATCTCCTTTGTCCATTTATCAATTGGAGAGTGACTTGAATTTTTATAAATATGAGACAATTCTCTATATATTTTAGAAATGAGGCCTTTATCAGAACTCTTAAATGTAAAGATGATTTCCCAATTTATTGCTTCCCTCCTAATCTTGTCTGCATTGGTTTTGTTTGTACAAAAACTTCGTAACTTAATATAATCAAAATTATCTATCTGATGTTCAATTAAGAGTTTCAGTTCTTCTTTAGACACAAATTCCTTCCTTCTCCACAGGTCGAGAGGTAAACTATCCTATGTTCCTCTAATTTGCTTATAATATCACTCTTTATGTCTACATCATGAACCCATTTAGATCTTATCTTGGTATGTGGTGTTAGGTGTGTGTCAAGCCCTAATTTCTTCCACACTAGTTTCCAATTTTCCCAGCAATTTTTGCCAAATAGTGAGTACTTATCCCAGAAGCTGGGGTCTTTGGGTTTATCAAAGACTAAATTGCTCTAGTTATTGCCTAGGTTGTCCTGTGATTCTATACTATGCCACTGATCGACTACTCTATTTCTTAGCCAGTACCAAATGATTTTGATGACCGCTGCTTTATAAATACAGTTTTAGATCTGGTACAGCAAGGCCACCTTCATCTGCCTTTTTTTCCCTCATAATTCCCTTGAAATTCTTGACCTTTTGTTCTTCCAAATGAACTTTGCTACTATTTTTTCTACATCTGTAAAATAATTTCTTGGGAGTTTGATTGGTATGGTACTAAATAAGTAAATTAGTTTGGGTAGTATTGTCATTTTTGTTATATTCGCTCAGCCTACCCATGAGCACTTGATGTTTTTCCAATTGATTAGGTCTGACTTTATTTGTGTGGAGAGTATTTTGTAGTTTAGTTCGTATAGTTTCTGACTTTTTCTTGGTAGATAGATTCCTAAATATTTTATAGTATCGACATATTCTTATTTTCTTATCTCAGTCCCTCTCCCACCAGGAAAATTAGCAAAACGTATATAGGATATAAAACATATGCCGTATGCTCTCTGGTATACTGAGACCAATTCCCCATTATACTTGTAAGAATGAAATTTATAATGACACAGAAGAAGCTTTTATTAAGAGAAGGAAAATAAAATATAAATTCTAGAATAAGTAGCCATTAATTCCAAAGATGTATGTAAATGCAATAGTTACTTATAGTCACTTATAGCCACTTATTGAGGAGAATTGTTTGTTTGGCAAAGACCCTGCCTTAGAAGTCTTGCCTTAATCTACTGCTGACAGCTGTTTATAGCAAGGGTAGGGTAGGGGGAGCAATGTTTTGTTCCTTTTCTCCTTCTGCAATTTCCCATGGCTTCATTGTCTGTCTCCCAGTTGCTCAGGCCAGGATAGTTAAAATATAGGTAGAGGCAGAATGGAGTCAAGATGGGGAAGCAAAGGCAGGGACTTGCCTGAGCTCTCCCAAATTCCCCTCCAAAAATATTAAAATATGAGTTCTGCAGTGGTAGAACCAAAAAAGTTCAAGGTGAACAATTTCCCAGCCCAGAAGACAACTTAAAAAGTTGGCAGGAAAAGTCACTCTC
Source organism: Myrmecobius fasciatus (assembly GCA_023553655.1). Lineage (NCBI taxonomy): Eukaryota > Metazoa > Chordata > Mammalia > Dasyuromorphia > Myrmecobiidae > Myrmecobius > Myrmecobius fasciatus. Next base: position 98,125 of record JAJPUD010002321.1, read on the forward strand.
ACTGGGATGGGTGTGGAGTGAAGTCCAGCACAGGTCATGCCCTGGCAAGCCAGCAGCAGGGATGGAAGTGACTGAATCAGTGGCCCACAGATGGTAAGGGAGTTGGACGACTCTTCAGAAGGAGATTGTGGGGAACCCTTTGCTGGTACTTGGAACAAAATTCAGCTCATACATGGTTATGGGGCCCAGTCCCAGGCTGAGGTGGAGCATTAGTAGGAGCAGAGACACACAGCAAATCCCAGGACTTAGACCAATCAAGAATATGAAGGAAGACACAGAAGCCATGATTATGAATGTATGAACATAACAGCACATCTGTTAGAAGTTAGAGCCCATTCTCAAAGAGGGGTAGAGTGTGGGATTGTGGAACGAGTGCCGGATCTGGCATCAAGAAACCTGGGCTTAAATCCCACTCTGATATTTACTGCCTCTGTGGTCATGGGTAGAACAACTTACCAAAATGAAGAGGGTGAAGTGAATGACCTCTTATGTCTAAACTCTAAATCAGTGTAAGGGCAGGAAATTGAATGGGGAGGCATATTGGGAAACAAATACTATGAAAAGAATGAAGGAGAAGGATTTGAGGGCTGGTAGATAACTGTCACTGGGAAATGGATAAAGGAGGAGGCATCTTGATGGAGTGGATCTCAAAGGAAAAGCAGATATGGCCTGGGGCATTGGAAGGAGAATTGGCTCCTGGGTTTGAATCCTGCCTCTAACACATTGGGCGGGTCAGCCAACCTCCTAGGCCCCAATTTCCTCACCTGTAAAGTAAGGATATTTTTGGGGGGGCTTCTTTAGCTCTATGTCTCTGAGCTACGAATAGCTCTGATAGTAGCAGAGGAAGGATCTGGGAGCGGTGCTGGGAGTATGTGCTCCTTTGTCTCTGCCTAGTCTAGGCCAGTGGTTCTCAAACTTTTGTTCTCAGTACCTTAATGCTATTCAAAGTTATTGAGGATCTGTCCAAAGAGTTTTTGTTTATGTGGGTTATGTTTGTAGATATTTGCATATTAGAAATAAAAATTAATTTTGAATTTGTAGGCCCCCTGAAAGGGTTTTAGAGACTTCCTGGATTCTCTGGATCACACTTTGAGAACCACTGGACTAGTGTTTCAGAGGACATGAGAGAAGCTGCCTGCAGTACAGGAGAGGGTAGTCAGGGAAGCAATATCTTCTGATATGTGTCTATGGGAAGAGAAAGGCGAAGAGTGAGCCAGGCCATCATGAGTGCCAGAAGACAGAAGGCATAGAGGAAGAAAGGGTCTAGTTTCCTCACAGTGGAACAGGAACATCTGAGGGCACAATGGAAGGGGAAGGCATGGGCCAATGGGGATTTGGAAGGCAGAGTTGAAGGGGGCTTGGGAAGGTGAGGAATGGTAGCAGGGGACTTGGGGGTTTGTTTGGTTTGGTTTTTGCTTAGGCAGTCAGCTACAGCTCTGTGTCCCTGGGAGGATGAGAGGAAGAAGTATCCCATTCCATTCTTCTTCCAGTGATTTCTATGATGCTCAGAGGTATCCCTTCTTGCCTGGCCCTCTTTAAATCACTCAGTCATCCCTCTGGAATCTCTTCCTTTAGTTTCTGTTGACCCTCATTCTGCTATCATTACTGAGCACCACGGTAACCCCTGCCCCTGTCTCTGGACAAAGGCTCAAGCTTCTTGCACATACTGTTCTTCCTCAGATTTGGAGCTCAGTCTGGTTGTGTTTTTTGGCAGTAGCCATAATTCTTCCTCATTATCTCTTTTTTCTCCTTTTCCTTTTGTTAATCTAAGCCAGCTAACTAGTTATCAGTCCTCAGAATGTAGCCACATCTCCTGACAAACAAGGAACAGCACAGCTCTTTTGGCTTCCCTTAAGCTACCAGGTGCATTGTCATACGTTGTGTCCTTGGACCCAAGCCAGTTCTGGTCCATATTACTCCAGCCCTCAGTTAGTTTAACTCCTTGGTTGCCATAACAATCCAGGATATGTATGATCAGTAAAAGATTTGTATTATTCATGTTGGGAGAAGAAGAAATTAAAGTGGGCTATGCTGGTATCCTCAGAGTGTCGTGTGTGTGTGTGATTACATGCATATATATATATATATATATATATATATATATATATATATATATATATTTTAACTACCATTGACAAGCAGAGAGATTCAAAATATAACAGAGCTTGAGAAAAGAAAAGGCAATGTAGTATAGTGGATAAAGTCAGTAAGACTTGAATTCAAGTCTTTCTTCTGATCCTTACTACTTATGCTATCTTGGGAAAGTCACTTTGTCTCTGGGCCTCAATTTCCCCATATGCAAAATGCATAGGTTGGACTATATAATTTCTGTGATTCCTTCTTATGAATTTATGATCTAACACTTACTAGCTGTGTGAACCTAGGATGGAAATCTCTGATTCTCCCTAGGATGGAAATCTCTGATTCTCCCTAAGATACCTCATCCCTCTGAGGCTCAGGAAACTCCTTTGGATTTATTTGCTAAGTCATAGGCCAAATGGGGATCTGCATTGCTGGAAGGATTTTCCGCATGAAGAGTTCCCTCCCTTGACAGAATTGTAGCTCTTTCTAGCATTTTCATGGGTAAGAGAATAAGAAAAAGGAAATACAAGATGAAGCAAAGATCAAGAGATTACAAATGGCTGCACATGTGTCTGAGCACTTGTTGTTGACACACTGGTGTGGTACTGTGGAGGCAGAGAACCCAGCTTCAAATCCTGTTGCTGCCTTTTCTTATTTGTGAGAGCTTGGTCAAGTTACCAAACCTCTTGGAGGCCCAGTTTGTTTTGGAGAGGACCTTTAAGGTCCCTTCCACCATGAAGTCTATGATTTTGTGAACCTCCTCCCAGAATATATGCAGATATTCACTCTCTTTTATAATCTTCTTTCTCGTGTTTGTAATGTGGTTTGATTGTCATTTTTGTCTTGTAGTTAGTATATACATGTTGTTTTTATGGCTCTGCTTTCTTTACTCTATTATTTCATGTCTTCAATATTTCTTTGAATTGGCCTAATTTATATTTTTTTGTAATAAGTCAATGAGTGTTTGTTAAGCATGTACTCTGTGCCAGGTACTGTGCTAACAGGGACAAAACAGTCCAACCTTGGGGAGCTCACAATTGAATGGCGAGACAATATACAAACAATTGTGTCCAAACGAGATAGAGGTATAGGGTAAGTAGGAGGTAAGAAACAGAGGGAAGACCCTGGCATTAAGGGAGATGGGGAAAGGTCACTTGCAGATGATGGAGTTTTAGTTGAGTCATGAAGAAAGTCAGAGAAGCCAGGGGGAGGTGAGGAGCAGAAATGGAGGACAGTCAGTGCAAAAGCGTGAAGATGGGGGATGGAGTTTGTTCAAGGAACTGCAACAATTCCAGTGTAGCTGATTCAGACCTGACCTGTTGTTCACTTATTTGTCATGTCATGTCAGGTCAGATTTGAACTCAGAAAGAAGAGTCCTCTTGATTACCCAGTCCAGTGCTCTATCCACTGAAATACCACTTAGCTAGAGTGTATGGAGGATAATAAAGTAACAAAAGACTGGAAAGTTATAAAGGACTCAGGTTTTGAAGGGGTTTGGATGCCAAACAGAGGATCTCATATTTGATCTGAGAGATAATAGGGAGAAACTGATATTTATTGAATAGGGCGGTGATATGATCAGATCTGTGATTTAGGAAGATCACTTTGGTAGCTTAGTGGAAGATAGATCGGAGTGGAGAGAGAAAGCCATTGTAATAGTTCAAGTAAGAAGCAAGGAGGGCTTGTATCAGGGAAGGGGCAGTGTTAGAGAAGAGAAGGGCATAAATAAGAGAGAGGTTTGGAAAGCAGTATTAAATGGACTTAGCAACAGATTGGATATGAGGGTTCAGAGTGACAAGTTCAGGATGGCACTTAAATTGTGTGCTAAAATTATATCTTGTTCTGGTCTCCTGATTTTGTCTCTTTTTAGTCAGTATAGGAAGTTTAGTAACAATACTAGCAAGTGAGGTTGTACAGGGGAACCCTGAAGTCACATGTGAACTTTGGCAGAACCAAGAGAACATTGTACACAGTACCAAGATTATGTGATGATCCACTGTAATGGACTTGGCTCTTTTTTACAGTAAGATGGTTTAGGCCAGTTCCAATAGACTTGGGATGGAAAGAGCCATCTGCATCCAGAGAAAGAATTAGGGAGATTGAATGTGGATCAAAGCATAGGCTTTTCACCTTTTTAATATTGTTTTTTGTTTGCTTGGGTTTTTTTTTCTCTTGGTTTTTTCCCTTTTGATATGATTTTTCTTGTACAACATGACAAATATGGAAATATGTTTAAAATATTTACATAGAATCTATATCAGATTGCTTGCTGTCTTGGGGAGGTGGAAGGTAAGGAAGGGAGGGAGAAAAATTTGGAACACAAAATTTTATAAAAGTGAATGTTGAAAACTGTCTTCACATGTATTTGGAAAAATAAAAAAAGAAAATTTAATGAAATCAAATTTAAAAAAACTACATCCTGGTAATATGTACTGAAGCAAGGGAAGCCATCTCTCAGGATTTTTGGTCTTATGAGATATATCTATCTAGCTTGCCTTGATATGTATGTATGTATATATCGATCTATCCTGTCTTTCTGTCTATCTATTTATTTATCCATCCTATCTATCTAATCTATCTCTCTATCCTGTCTATGTATGTATGTACTTATCTATCTATCCAGCTAATCTGTCTGTTGGTATCTATTATCTAATCTGTCTATCTGTCCTGTTTGTGTCCGTCTGTCTATCTTATAGACAAATTTTAGATACCCACAGTAAGACCAGCAGAACATCAAATGGTGCTGATAACTCTAAGATGACATGGACATGTTAACTTTAAAGTTTTACCAACAGTTTTGAGATGATTTAGATTTAATAATGAACTAACCCCAAGGAGATACATATGAGTTAGTTTGTTCCCCCCCAAAAGCCTATAAAAATGAGACTTCAAACTCCTGACCCTTGAGTCTTTTTCCTTTTCCATTGGGTCCATTCTGCCAAGTCCACCCAACTCCAATTCATGGTTACTTGAGTGATCATTCATGCCTCTCCCTGACCTTATCCTCTTCCCACATTGCCCTCCTTTACCATCCCATCCACTCCTCCCTCACAGTCATGCCTTTGAACCCCCTTTCAGTCCCTGAACTTTCTGTGCTGTTTATGCCATTTTGATCTTACCTGGCAAGTACTCAGAGAACCAGGTGTGCCTGTCTTATTTCATAAATTAATCAGCAATTCAGGGTATAAGCCTTGTGGACTGGGAGGATGGTGGTGCCCTGGATAAAATAATACCATTCTATTGAATTCATATATCTTAAGTTCTCCAGAGAAATGCCAAGAGCAGAACAGAGATCTGTACACATTTGTAGATCTGACCAAAACCTTTGATACTGTCAGCCACAAGGGTTTATGGGTAATTATGTCAAAATTTGGTTGCCCCAAAAAGTTCACCAGTGTCGTACCTAATTTTTACACTAGCTTGCTTGCCCAGGTTCTGGACAGTGGACAGTGCTCTTGCCCTTTCCCAGTAGAGTAAAACAAGGCTGTGGGTTCAATCCCATGCTTTTTTGGCCACATTGTCAGAGAGAATGAACATGGCATCGAGGTCAGCAACCACACTAATGATAAATTCTTTAATTTGAAAAGGCTACAAGCCAAAAATAAAGTGGAGGGAGTGATGGTGAATGGTTTTTTTTTTTTTGTTTGCAGATGATTATGCTCTCAATATAGCCTCCAAAACTGAGATGCAACAAAGTGTGGATAGAGTCTCGGTTGCTTGTGCTAATTTTGACCTAAGAATTAACAACAAGAAAACACAGGCCCTCCATCAGCTAGCCTCCATATGTGAAGTTTTGAATGCTGTGGATAAGTTCACTTTCCTTGGTAGTATACTTTCCAGGGATGTCCACATTGAGAATAAGGACACACATATTGCCAGAGCTAGGTGAGTGTTTGGGGGGGCTCCAAAGGAAAGTATGTGAGAGAAGAGGTATTAGCCTGACTACCAAACTGTAGATCTACAGTACCATCGTGCTGACCTCATTGTTGTATACCTATAAAACCTAGACAGTTACCACCACCATGCCAGGAAACTTGAGTTGTTTCCATTTGAATTGTCTTAGGAGACTCTGAAGTTCACCTGACGGGATAAGATATCAGACACTGAGATCCTTTCTCTAGCTAAACTGCCTGGCATTCCAGCTGTACTGCAGAGAGCACAACTCTGTTGGGCTGCCCACATTGTTTGAATGCCAAATGTACATTTGCCAAAAAAAAACTATTTTATGGAGAACTCACACAAGGCAAGCACATGGTAGTCAGAAAAAGTGATACAAGGTCTCTCTTAAGAACTTTAGAATTGATTGCATGACAGGGGAGATATGGCACAGGACCACCCAGCATGGCGTGCCCTCCACAGAGAAAGTGCAAAAATGAGCAAAGCCAAATTGAAGTAGTCCGGAAGAAATGGGAGATGCACAAAGTTAGAGCATCCACCCCAAATGTTCATATGGACTATTTGTACCCAACCTGTGGCAAAGCATTCCAAATTCATATTGGTCTGATCAGTCACAGTTGGACACACTGTGCCCCGACTCTAACATAGTGATGCCTTTTTGGTCCTTTTTGAGAATGAAGGTCAACAACCAGTGGTTACCTAGTTATTTACCAAGTTTTTGCTATTATAAGTTGTGCTGCTGAGAGTATTATTGTACAAGGAGATCCTTTTTCCCCTCTCAATAACTTCTTTGGGGTTCCAGAACCAGTGGGTTTAAGTGGGTAGATACATCCTTATAACTTGTATTGAATGATTATTCCATATTATTTTCCAAAAAGGTTGGAGCACTTCAAAATTCTATCAGCAACATAATAATGTGTCTATATTTACCATAGCCATGGAAGGAACTATTTTTTTCATCTTTTATTTTACCATTATCATTGTGACAAATATTAGGTAAGATCTCAGAATTGTTTCAATTTGCATTTTTCTGATTTTCTATCAAACAACAAGCTCCTACTGTGTGCCAGCCATTGTTTTGTGTACTAAGATACAAATACAAGGAATGAAATGGTCTGTAATTCAAGCAACTTATATTCTAGCAGGGGAGACAACAAATACATATATGACTATAGAAAGAATAAATATTCAGAGAATAACTGCAAATAAACACAAGATGGTTTGGGAATGAGAAAGGAGAGCCCTAGCTGATGAGGTGATCAGTTAGAAGATGGGATTTGAACTTCATGTTGAAGAAAGACAGGGGATCTATGAAGTCTAGGTGAGGAGGAAGTGAATTCCAGGCAAGAACAATAGCCAGTGTAAAGGCTAGGAATGGGAGATGGAGTACTGTGTGCATAGAACTGAGAAAATTCCATTTTGCTTGGTTGTAGAATTCACAAGCAGGAGTAATGCATGATGGGACTGTAAACATAGTAGGGGGCCAGGTTTGAAAGTCTTTAAAAGGAAAAGGGTTTAGATTTTATGTGAGAGGCAACAGGGAGCTACTTGAGGTTACTAACTAGGGGAATAAAGTGGTCAGATCAGAGATGATGTAGTTATTAGATATTTTGAAAATTTTTGTGGGGTTGATGAGAATTTTTTTCTTCTTAGAATTATCTGTTTATGTAATCTGTTTTCTAATGTAGTAGACAAGGGCTTTTGCTCTTATATCTCTATTTCAATTTCTCATAAATTTTTGGATGTCAGACTTCTCAAAGGTGTTTGATGCAAAGGTTTTCCTCTCCATTTTGTTTTTGTATGGTCTGTGATGCTGGCCTGCTTCCATTTTTTATCAAACTGCTATGCGGTTTTCCCAGCAATTTTTGTTGAATAATGAATATTTTCTCAGCATTTTGTGATCCCGTGTTTATCAAAACTAGACTATTAAATGAATGTGGCTCTGGCTCATTAAAATCTACTTCCTTGATAAAATTTTCTATTTTGTATTTAGTTTTGATAAGTACTGCTTCAGAGTGTAATTTGTAATCTGGGAACACAAACCTCCCATTTTGGTTTTTTACTTTAAACTATTATTTACTTTTAACATTTAAAAAATGTTTGAGTTCCAAATGCTCTCCGTCTCTCATGTCTCAACCCACTAAGAAGACAAGCAATATGATATCAGTTATAAATATGAAATCATGCAAAACATATTTCTACATTATACTTAAATTTACACTCAGAGTTCCTCAGTTTTCTCTGCAGAAATGGATATTTTTTCATCATGGATCATCTGGAATTGTCTTGGATCATTGTATTGACCAGAGTAGCTATGTTTTTTATAGTTGATCATCATTACAACATTACTGTATAACTGTGTACAGTGAACTTCACTTTACATTGGTTCATATAGTTCACTTTACATCAGTTCATTTCCCGTGTTTTTTTGAAACAATCTTGTTTGCCATTTCTTATAGCACAATAGTATTTCATCAAATTATATACCACAACTTGTTCAGCCATTCCTCAGTTGATGAGCATCTCCTCCACTTCCACATCTTTGTCACTATAAAAAGAAATGCTATAAATATTTTGTACAAATAGGTACTTTTTCTTTTCCTTTGACCTTTTTGTGGTATAGATTCAGTAGTGGTATTTCTGAATCAAAGGGCATACTCTTTGTTTCTATACCCATACGATTGGGCGTAGTTCCAAATTGGTCTCAGCAGTGATTGGACCAGTTCATAGTTCTATCAATATTTACTGTTTATTAATATATGCATGTTCCCCTGTCCCCTTCAGAATTTATCATTTCTGATAGTTATGAAGTGGTTTCTCAAATTTGTTTTTAATTCTATTTTCTTTAATTGTGATTTAGAACATTTTTTCATATGACTGTAGATTGCTTTGATTTCTTCTTCTGAAAACTGCCTGTTCATATCCCTTATTCATTTATCAACTGGGAAATATCTCTTCTTTTTATAAATTTGACTCAATTTATATTTGAGAAATGAAGCCTTTATCAGAGAAACTTGTAAATTTTAAAATATTATTTTGTTTTCTAGGGTATCTTTTTTTTTAGCAGAGTGTAGTTTCCTGATTATCTCTTAATTTCTTTTATTTCAAGTTTTCTCCTGAAGGATTATACTCAGTTTTGTTGAGTAGGTGATTTTTGGTTGTAATTCCAGCTCCTTTGTCTTCTGGAATATCATATTCCAAGTCTTTTCTTTCTTTAATGTGGAAGTCACTACATCTCATGTGATCTTGAGTGTGCTTCACGATTTTCAAATTGTTACTTTCTAGCTACTTGTAATATTTTCTCCTTGATTTGGGACCACTGAAATTTGGTTATAATATTTCTTGGAGTTTTCATTCTGAGATCTCTTTCAGGAGGTGATTAGTGGATTCTTTCAATTTCTTTTTTACTCTCTGAATCGAAGATATTGGGGTAGTTTTCCCTTATAACTTCTTGAAATATGATGTCTAAACTCTTTTTTTGATCATAGCTTTCATGTAGTCAAGCAATTATTAAATTATCTCTGTTTTCTATGTCAGTTGTTTTTGCAATGAGATATTTCACATTTTCTTCTGTTTTTTTCATTGTTTGATTTTGTTTCATTTTTTTCTCATGGAATCTCATGAAGTCATTAACTTCTAGTTGCTCAATTCTAATTTTTTATGTATACATATTTATACAATTCTCTTGCTGCACAAGAAAAATCAGGTCAAAAAAGAAAAAAATGAGAAAAAACAAAATTTAAGCAAACAAAAACAGTAAGAGTGAAAATGCTATGTTGTGATCTACATTCAATTCCCCCAGTCCTCTCTCTGGGTGTAGATGCTCTCTTCATCACAAGATCACTGGAACTGACCTCAATCATCTCATTGTTGAAAAGAGTCATGTTCATCAGAATTGATCATTGTATTTGCTATTGCCATGTACAACGATCTCCTGGTTCTGCTCATCTTACTTAGCATCAGTTCCTGTAAGTCTCTCCAGGCCTCTCTGTAATCATCCTGCTGATCATTTCTTATAGAACAATAATATTCATAACATTCACATATACCATAACTTAGTTATATAGTTAGCTTTTTTTCATTCTCCAACTGATGGGCAGCTATTCCATTTCCATTTTCTTGCCACTACAAAAGGGCTGCTGCAAACATTTTTGCACATGTGGGTCCCTTTCCCTACTTTATGATTGCTTTGGGATACAGACCCAGTAGAAACACTGCTGGATCAAAGAGAATACACAGTGTAATAGCCCTTTGGGCATAGTTCCAAATTGATCTCCAGAATGATTGGATCAGTTTACAACTCCACTAACAATGTATTAGTGTCCTAGTTTTCCCACATCCCCTCTAACATTTGTTATCTTTTTCTGTCATCTTAGCCAATCTGAGAGGTGTGTAGTGGTCTTAATTTGCATTTCTCTGATCCATAGTGATTTTTAGAGCACCTTTTCATATAACTAGAAATGTTTTCAATTTCTCCATCTGAAAATTGTCTGTTCATATCCTTTGACCATTTATCAAATGGAGAATGGCTTGATCAATTCTAATTTTTAATGAATTATTTTCTTCAAGTGAATTTTTGTACCTCTTTTTCTGTTTGGTCAGTTCTGCTTTTTAATGAGTTCTTTTCTTCAGTGAATTTTTGTGTCTCTTTTACCAAATAGGCCAATTCTGCGTTTTTTTAAAGGTGTTATTTTCATCAGTATTTTTGTGCACTTCTTACCAAGATGTTAATTCTCTTTTCATAATTTTCTTGCATTACTCTTGCATTTCTCTTCCCACTTTCCACTCTACCACTCTTATCACTTAAAAAAAAAACAACTCTACGAAATGCAAATCAAGACAACCCTGAGGTACCACTTCACACCTGTCAGATTGGCTAAAATGACAGGAAAAGTTAATGATGAATGTTGGAGGGGTTGTGGGAGGGCTGGGACACTGATGCATTGTTGGTGGAGCTGTGAATGGATACAGCCATTCTGGAGAACAATTTGGAGCTATGCTCAAAAAGTTATCAAACTGTGCATACCCTTTGACCCAGCAGCATTTCTATTGGGCTTATATCCCAAAGAAATCATAAAGGAAGGAAAAGGACCCACATGTGCAAGAATGTTTGTGGCAGCCCTTTTTGTAGTGGCTAGAAACTGGAAATTGAATAGATGCCCTTCAATTGGAGAATGGCTGAATAAATTATGGTATATGAATGTTATGGAATATTATTGTTCTGTAAGAAATGACCAGCAAGATGATTTCAGAGAGGCCTGGAGAGACTTACATGAACTGATGCTGAGTGAAATGAGCAGAACCAGGAGATCATTATACACGGCAACAACAGTACTATATGACGATTAATTCTGATGGACATGGCTCTCTTCAACAATGATATGTTTCAAACCACCTCCAATTGTTCACTGAAGAAAGCCATATACACCCAGAGAGAGGGATGCGAAATGTGGACCACAACATAACATTCTCATACTCCTTGATTGATGTTTGCTTACATTGTGTTTCCTTTATCTGATATATCGTTTGTGTAGATAAGATTTTTCTTGCACAACAATAAGTTTGGAAATATGTATACATATATTTGATTTGCCAATATTTTAACATAATTAACATGTAGTGGATATCCTGCCATCTAGGAGAGGGGTGGGGAAGTTGGGGGGAAAAATTTGTAACGGAAAGCTATGTAGGGGTTGTTGTTGAAGAATTACCCACACATATGTTATGCAAATAAAATAAAATTAAAAAAAAAAAAACTCTACCAGGAATTATTGTTGGGCTTGGGGCCAATTAGAATTTTTCTTTGAGGCTTTGCTTGTGGATGTTTTCACATTGTTGTTTTCTGAGTTTATATCTTGGTCTTCCCAGCCATACTAGAAGCTTTATATGATCGGTTTTTGTTGTTGTTGGCTCATTTTCCCAATCTATTTCTTGACTGAACCTATGTTAAAATTTGCCTCTGCTCACCTGAAGGTAGGAAAGCACTGTTCCAGGCTTCAAGCTTTTTCACCCTGCTGTTTTTAAGGGCTAGTTCTGGAGGTTTGTGAGATTTTTGTGTTTCCAAGGTGGTATGATCTGGGGAGATGTTGTCACACTGTGTTCTGGGTTCTGGTCTTTACCCAGGAAGGGCCTCTGCTCCCCTGTAGCTATAAGTCATAGTACCTCTCTTGGCCTTGGAACTGTTATGAGGTCCCTTGCTTCCTTGTGATGGACCAAAAGTGCTCCTCCATACCCTGGAACTGTGAGCCAGAACTGTATATGGATAATAGAGTTGTCAATCTTCAGCATCTGCACCCAGTAGCAGCAAAGGATTCCTTGTAATTTCTTTCTGACCAGAAAGTTACCTAATGCTCTATCTCCTTGCTGGGAGCTCCTAAAGCTACTGCTGCTGCTATCATGGATGCTTCCAAGATCTCTAGCTGGTGCATGTGTTCCTGGTGGGCCCCCACTCCAGTGTCACAGACTTCTCTTGCTGACCTCCTCCATTGCCTTAGACTAAAAAAATGTTTCACCCTGATCTTTTGTTGGGTCTGCCACTCTAAGATTGAGGTGTTACTTTAAAGTTGTTTGATGGAGAATATTGGGAGAGGTCATCTGGATTTCTGTATCTGTCCTACCATCTTGGCTCTACTCCCAAGCTTTCCTTTAAAAAAATACACAATAGTTTGGGTTTATTTGGGTTTGGGACATTGTGTTTGTTCTTGGGAAAAGAGAGAAATGTTTTCCATTTTAAACTCCAGGTATTACCCAACTCTCCCTACTTTCCTTGTACACACACAGCCTAGCTCTTTTCCATCCTCAAATCTCCTTTTTTTCCCTTCTCAGCTGGTATATGTGATCTGAGTCCTATGCTCACTCTTGTATACTTTGATCACATAGGCTATCCATAGCAAGGTTTCTGGAGATCTTTGATGGTCACCATATGTAGGATAGTGAAGTTCTCTGGTTCAATATTCATTGTGTATTTCTCTGTCGAGGGCTTTAGCTTATAGTTGAAATTGATCACATTCTCTCAGAAAGGGAACCAATAGAGATCATAGGAATAATGGCCATTCTCAGAGCAGGCGTACTCTATCTCCATTTTCTCTACCACCTGTTTGCCAGAAAAGCAGCCTTTGTGGAACAGTTGATGATTATGTACTCAGGATTCTGGCACTAACTAGAGACCCCATAAAAAAGAGCTGCCTCAGTGTTGGTTTTGAAGTAATCCTGAACCTGATGAGGAAGAAATATTGGGAGATTCTTGTTCCAAGAACTCCTTTAGTGTCCCAGGATTTTTTTATAGATCTGGTGGATATCTACAACTTTGAGGAACAAGTTCAACAAAGGTGGGGCTGGATTGCTCAATGTGAACAAAGCAGTGCTTATTTTATGTGTCTGGGTCTTTCTCCTGTTCCAAGAAAGCAGAGAACTCCAGCATCTAAAGCTTGGAGCTGGTCACACTTTGGTCCTGCCATGGAAGGATTGAGGAAGCCAGAGTAGGCCCAGAAGGAGACTCAAAGCGGGAGGAAAGGTAGAACAGCCTAGGTTTGTTCAAAGTTCTCACATTGTGAGAAGCTCTCATATGGCTCCTTGACAAAAGCCTTATGCTGTGTAGGCCAGTTCTGGGTTCAGATCATTTTATTGTGGAAAGTTGTAACAGAACTGATCTGAACAAATGATTTGATAGCCATATTCTGCAGGGCTTGGTCTTTATTCCTCATTTGCCTGCTTCTCTAACTTGGTTTGGATCTCCTGGGTTTTGCAGTGTGCCAGTGCCTGGACATGGCTAGATACCTGCTTCCTTGCTTGCATTTTCCCATTCTGGAGTCTAATTTAGCAAGCAATCAACTCATTTTGGCTATATATCTTGTCCTCATTGGATAAGATGGTTTTGAGCCTACCATAGGGTGAGTAAATGTCAAGGAACTCTTGGGCTCTCTGCTCAGTGTCAGGGGTCCACCTGTCTGCTTCATCATTATTGATGGATTTGTTAAAATGCTCATTGCCCATGGGAAGGTGGGAGAACTTTATCTGTTGGAAGAAATTGTGCCAACCCCGCCTTCCAAAACTCTGCTTGATAGACTCTTAGATCTATCCCAGTATGGGGGGGGGGGGAAGGTGATGTTGTGCTAAGTTGATTCTGGGAGGCATTCTCAGATGCACCATCTCTGCTCCAACTCTCCAGAAAGGCTGAAGAGAATGAACAAGGGGAACTACTGAGATGGCAGAACTGCTGGGTCTCCACTTTTGATGCAATTCTCTCAGCTGAAGGGAGACTTGGGCTTAGAAAAAAATAGGCTGGGGGCAACAGAGCTCATATTCTAAGGGTATAGTGATGAGGAGACTGGATTCTCAGAATACAGTTCACAATTTATGCCTCAGTTTGGGGGTCAGGGGAAAAGCAGGAAGCTGGAAGGGAGGGGAAGAAAGAATTTTCCTACGGAACAAATTGATATGGAAATACAAGATCCCTATTCTTAAAGGAGTGAGTCAACTGCAAAAGAGGAAAGGGAATCTGAGAAATTAAAGAGGAAGAAAAGAAGGATCAAGGAATAGAAATGGGAAGAAGAAAAGGAAAGAGAACAGAGAAGGAAAATATGGGGTTGGGAAAAGGGAAGGATAGAGTGAAGGAGGAAGAGGGAAGAGAGAAAAGGTAAAGAAAGGGTAAAGAAGGAGGAGAGAAACAGAGAAAGGGCAGAGAGAGAGAGAGAAGGGCATGATAAAGGTGAAAAGAGGAGAAGAAAAAGGAAGAAAAAAGAAGGAAAGTGCAGGGTGAGGAATTAGAAGAGGAAAAGAGCTAGAAGGAGCTAAGGAGGATGAGGAACAGAAGGAGAAGGAAAAGATGGGGAAAGGAGGGAGAAATAGAGCTAGGGAAGAGGGAGAGAGGAAGTACATCCTCTTTCTTTTTCATAATTTCTCTTTATAGTATCGACCTTTTGTACTTCCATATTAACATTATTGCAATTCAATACAATCTGCTGGGTTGTTTTTTCTGATCTGAAGAAAGCCGTTGTCTGCTTTAATTTATTAAAAAATTTGTTATATTTTAAGTTCTGGACAGTCTCCCTCCCCACCCCACATTAGAGAAGTGACCATAGAGATTGTCTAGTTCAGTTTCTCCATTTTTTTAGATAGATGATACAGTTTAGATTCAAAATGTATCTCTTCATTGTGCTATAATATCTCCTATATTTTTGTTACATTATTGGTTTTGTTGGCATATAATTGTATGCACTATTTTCCAATAATTTCCTTTGTGCCTTTATTATGTGTTGTGATTCTCCCTTTCCCATTTTTGATTTTGGTAATTTGGTTTTTGGTTGTTAGCTAATGGTTTATTCATTTTATTGGTCATTTGGAAGAAAGGTACACAGAAATAAAAAGATAGAAAGAAGGGACTGTTGGAACACTTGTGGGCTCCTTATATATTCATTCACTGAACTAATATTTATTAAGTCCATGTTTTCAGTGCTGAAGTAGATACAAAGATGGTTTCTTTTCCTCAAGAAACTCACAATCTACTAAGGTGGAAGATCCACTATAGCTAATACTAATTTGTTGTTTATATCTTTTTTTCTTTTTCAAGGCATGAAGGAGAGATCAACAATTATTTATTGTGTCCAGTGACTGCATTTCTTCATATACCAGTTTTGAAAAATGGATCTCGAGGATGAATATGGGTCTCCTCCATTTTTTTTTAAATTTTATACCTTTTCATTCCTTAACCTTTCAATCCCTTAATCCCTTGTGCCTATCTGCAATGGAAATTCGAGAGAACAAAACCTGGGATGTGGTATGGGGGCAGTGTGTGTGTGTGTGTGTGTGTGTGTGTGTGTGTGTGTGTGTGTGTG
>JAJPUD010002321.1:113946-144376 GCA_023553655.1 Myrmecobius fasciatus
GTGTGTGTGTGTGTGTGTGTGTGTGTGTGTGTGTGTGTGTGTGTGTGTGTGTAATACTGCCAGGACATTTTACAGAAGAGGAAACTGAGGCTCAGAGAGGGGAAATGATATATATGACCAAGTGTAACGGAGGAGTGGTGGATTAGGATTTGAACCCAAGGCTTCTGATGCTGCCTCTCGGCTTCCACAATTCCCGGCAGTTGTCCTCCCCTTTGTGAGCCCCCGTTTTCTCCCTTGCAAAGGAGGGATGCCCATTGTCCCTTGTCACTCCCAGGTGGTTGTGATGAAATGGTACATTTCCCAGGGGGACAGAAATAGGAACGGGTTTTATGATTTCACTGGGCTTCGAACTAGTCTACTGGAGCCTCCCCAGCAGGTGCACCAGCTCCACCTGGGCGCTTTCCTGCACTCCTCCTCCGATTCCCCCGCATCTTTTTCTGGCCCCCTCCTCTGCAGTCCAATGTTCTGTAGCTCTCGGGGGCGGCAGACGCACAGGGACGTGACGTTAAGTGACGTAACCCGATTTGCCATGACGTTACTCTTTTCCTTGCTGAAGAGTTATCCCCTCTCTCTGCAGAGCCCCGGTCTCAGCAGAAGCCAAGGTGCCCCGCCTCCGTCCCGCCTTTCCTTGCTCCGCTTCGGCTCACGGGATTTCGGGTGAACCAGTCACTGATGGGGGACCCCCCCTTTCAACACTCCCCCTCCATCGGCCACTGTTGCCTCGGCAACAGCTTGGCCACTTCCGTCGGGTGCTCCGCTCCGCTTCCGGGTCGGCGTTGCGGTGTCTTCGCCCGCTAGAATCTCCCGTCCGGGCTCCCGCCCCGTCTCCCGCCTAGTCTCCGGTCCCATCGTGGACTGATGAACCCGAGCCGGTGAGTGGCTGCTCCCCGCGGGCCCGGGCCATCCGTGTGGCCGTGCGCCCTGAGCTCGGGACCATTTCTGCTTCCATCAGCTGTTCATTGGCTGGGCCTGGCGGGCGGCGGGGCGCCCCCGCTCCCCTCCCCGCCTGGTCCCTCCCCCTCCCCCTCCCCGGGCTGCAGGTGGGGCCCTAGCAAGTCAGCGGAGCTGGCCAGCACCACCGCTCCTGCTGCCCGGCCTCGGGGTAGCGCCCTTTCTTCCCAGCCCACGTGCCGGCCTGGTCTGAGGCTGCGGCCGAGGACGAAGCGAGGGAGTGAGCCGGCGCCTGCCCAGTGGGGACCCTTCGAGGGAGGCAGTGCACGGATTAGGCTTCTCCTTTGGTGGAGGAAACTGAGGCTCCGAGAGAGCCCAAGGTCACAAAAGCTAGGCCAGGGCACAATGGGGACTATTACTCGGGTCTTTTGCCATCCTTTCAGGGCTTTTCACTGGCCTGATTTGAGGGGTGCTGCCTCAGACTTCCCCCAGTCCCAAAATCTCGAATCCATGGCTCTGTTAGCAATGTAACATTACATTCCCACATTAGCCTTTCCTTTGCATTAATGCATTCATGGGTCCCATTATTATAAGCATGTTCCCTGGAAGGGATAATATATTCTAATTTTTTTAAAAAGAAAGAAATACTCCTTTAAGATGGTTCTCCTCTCCTCCAGCAGGACCCTCCTCTGTGGCAAAGAGAGAGGAAGGGAACAAGCATTTTTAAAGCTCATACTGGGTGCCATGCCCTTTACAAATATCTCATTTGTTCTCACACCAACCCTGTGAAGTAGGTGCTATTAGGATCCTCATTTTACAGTTGGTGGTGAAACAGGTTGGTCCAAGGTAAGTGCCTTACCCAGGGTCTCAGAGACTCTGAGGAAGGCTGGATTTGAACTCGGGCTTTGTCATTCCAGACCCAGTACTGTATCTCCTGTGCCACCTAATGCAATTAAGATGCTACTCGATTCCTGATGGAGAGATTAAATCTGGTAATGGATTCTGACTGCAGAGTGAGATGTATTTTTTGGACATGGTCAATGTTGTTGTTTGTTCAACCAAACGTGTTTGTGACAAGGATTTTATTTTTTTTTTGCTTTCTCAATTGAGAGAGGGTGAGAGAGAAGGAAGGCAGATTCCTCTTAATTTAATAAAAAAATTCAGTTAAGCACAATTTAATTAACATTGGCTGTATTTAATAATAGCTAGCATTTCTGTAGGATTCACTCACTGTATGCCAGATACTGTGCTAAGCACTTTAGAAGCATCTCATTTGAACTTCATAACAACCCTAGGAGGTGAAGAAAATTGAGGCAGACAGGTTAAGTGACTTGTTCAAGATCACACAATTTACTGAGGTCAAATTTGGCCTCAAGTTTTCCTGACAACAGACTAAGTGCTTTAGTCACTGCATGGCTAGTTGCCAACATCTGCTTCATATCATTCTAGTAACCTATTTTCCTCTCTCGAAGAGGAAGGCGTGCTTCACCTTTAAAGTCATGAGAGGTCCTTTCGTTGATCGGGCTTCTCATGTCTTTCAGTGTTGTTCTTCACCTTGTGGTCATTGTGTAAATAGTTATCCTGGATCTGCTGGTTACTCTGTATCATCTTCATAAAAGTTGTATCAAATTTCCCAGAATTCTTCATATTTGTCATTTGTTTTACATTACAAAAATCCTTGACAGTCACACATTGTTTAGCCATTAATCAGTCAATGGGAACCTTTCACCCTTTTGATGGTTCATTCTTAGCTTTACTAAGCTTATTCTTGTTGATTATGCTTTTATCAAGTTAGGTAACAATTGAAGTGTGACCACAAATACTCTTTTCTGTTAATGGTACCCTTGGTGTTCCTTCTCTTTCTCATTTTAGGTTTATAGATTTTGAGGTGGCAGGGACCTTAAGAGATCTAATCCAATCAGTTCATTTTAGAACTTCACTTGAGAAACTCAGGCCAGGGAGATTGTGACTTGCCCAGGTTCATACAGGTAGTAACCTTTATGGTTAGGGGTTAGGTCCTCAAGTTGAGGAAGGCTATTGATAAGAATGGCTTTCTGGGAAATTTTCCTGAGCAGGTACTTGAGACCATTGTTTTGGCCATTATTAATTACAGGTAGCCTAAAAATCTTAGTGCAATTTTAAACTTGAATAACTTTTAAGAAGCCCTATATTTATCTATAGCATATTCTTCCATCACTGTCCCTTGATAAGCTCTTTCAAAAGAATCAAGAGGGATAACAGTAATTTGACTTGAGTTTTTATTTTCATTTGTGTGAAAGAAAAGGGCAATTTAATTTGGTTAGCTAAATTTTGCCTATTGTTCAGGCAAACATCTTCCCCCTCCTGCTATTACCATTAACATGCTCCCAATCTGGGAAGCTTTGTGTTTTGCTCTGAGCCTGATGAGCTTCAGTAGCCTAAGCCTTCTGGGGGTTCAGCTTTCACAGTTCTGTATCTCTCAGAGTTCAGAGATTAGACTATGTAGGCTCTAGGGTCTTCTATTCTACAAGGTTAGTTAGCCTAAGGGGAAGTCTCAAGGATGAAATAATAGCTAAAAAGACACTTCAGTGAGCAAGGAAAGTAAGGAGTTGTCTAAAGAGAACAGTGTAGATGTAGGGAGAATATTTTGACTCCCTTGGATGAATAGAAGATGAATAAAAACAGTGGAATTGTGCTGAAAGAGTGTGGTCAGGAATACTGCAGCTCAGGATGAGTGCATTCTGAGAGGTTCTGTCCATGGGACAAGTACTGAATGAGTCAGAAGATCTCCATTGGAATCCTGTTACTGTCACCTGTATAACCTTAACACTTACTTAATCTTTGAGCATCACTTTGTTCAGCTATAAAATGAAGGGGTTGGAATACATTATCCCTAAGTTCTTTTCCATTCCTGATCTATGGACACAGGTCTTCTGACCCTCAATCCAGCATTTTCCCATGACCATATTGCTTCCTTCCCTGAAGTCTAGAAGCATTCCCAGGACTCCCCTATTCTTAGAAAACTTCCACTTGACTCTGACATCCCTTCAAGCTATTTTACCATGTCTCCTCCCTTTGACAGCCAGATTCCTTGAAAGGATGACCTATCCTCCTTGACTTTGTTTCTTCACATTCTGCTTCCTTTGAAATCCTTCACAAGGTCTTCTAGTCCTACCACTTGACTATTCTCTTCAAGGTCAACACCAGTCTCTTTAATCTGCTGAATTTAAAGGTCCTTTCAGTCTTCGTGTTTCAGCTTTTAACACTCTTTCCTCCCTCAACTTTCCCCAACAGTTCTCTCCTCTCTTGGCTTGGGTGGCACCCCTTTCTCTAGGTTCTTTTCCTGTTTTCTTGTTCCTTCACTATTTTCTTTGCTTGATCATCATTTATCTTCTGCCCTCAAAGTGAATGTCAAGCTAGGTCCACCTCTCTTTCCTCTCTACATTTTCTTTCTTGGTTTGATCAGTTCCCATGAGATCAGTGTTCATTTCTATCCAGATGAATCCCAAATTCATATGTCTAGCTTTTATTTCTCTCCTGAACTCCAGTCTTATATCAATAATTGCCCATCAGAAATCTCTACCTCCATATTCTAGCTGTATCTCAAACTCAGCATATCCAGAACACAACTCATCTCCCTGCCTCACACTTGCCTTCCTTCCACATTTTTTTCTTTTCTTTTCTTTTTTTTTTACTAAAGCTTTTTATTTTCAGAACATATACGTGGATAATTTTCAACATTCACCCTTGCAAAACCTTGTGTTCCAATTTTTTTCCCTTCCTGCCCCATACTCCCTTTTCTAGATGGCAAGTAATCCAATATATGTTAAACATGTGCAATTCTTCTATGCATATTTCCATAATTATCATGCTGCACAAGAAAAATCAGATCAAAAAGGAAAAAAAATAAGAAAAAAACAAAATGCAAGCAAATAACAACAAAAATGGAAATACTATGTTGTGATCCACACTCAGTTTCCACAGTGCTCTCTCTCTCTGTGCAGTTGGCTGTCTTCATCACAAGACCATTGGAACTGGCCTGAATCATTTCATTCACACTATATTCTAGAGGGTAACAATATCCTTGTCACTCGGGCTCAGAACCTTGGAATCATCCTTGACTGTTCCTTTCCTCTCATCTTTTTCCATTTCCATGTCCAGATTGCCAGATCAAGTCAATTCTACCTTCCTAGTACCTCCTCCATGGGTCTCCTTCTCTCTATTCCCATGACCACTCCTCAAATTCAGATCCTCATTGCATCTTGCCTCTGTTTCTATAATAGCCTTTTAATTGGTATCTCTGCTTCTAACCTTTCTCTTCTCTAATCCACCCTCCTCAAAACTGTCAAATTACTATTCCTAAAACATGGATCTAACTGTTTTTCCCCTGCTCAGAAATTTTCACTGTCTTCCATTTGCCTCTAGGATAAAACACAACTCCTGAGCTTTTACAATCTGGCTTCCACCTACCTTTGCAAACCTATTTATTGTACCTTATTTTGTTCTTTTTAAATGTTTTGCTAATGGCTTTTTTAAAATTGTTGCTTGGATGACAGTCGAGCAAAACAAATCAATTAACTAGTCTTGTCTAAAGATATATGCCTCATTCTAGTTTCATTGTTCCTCACCTCTCAACTGAGAAATTGGGAGGCTTGCTTCACTGACTGTTTTCTGAAGTCCTGATTGGTCATTGCATCCATCACTGTTCTGAAATCTGTTGTTGTTTTTCTCTATTTTATCATGCATTATTGTAGTCTTTATATAAGTGATTCTCCTGGTCCTTTATATTTCCTTTTCCAGCCAAACTGGCCCTTTAGCTATTCCCCATACAACCTCATAGCCTAAGTTATAACCAGTGCTTGAAATATATTACACCCTTCCTTCCATGTTTTAGAGTCCCTATCTTCCTTCAAGGCTCAGCTTAAGTGTTACCTCCTAACCATTCCTGATCTCCACTTCTCCAGTTGTAGTGACTCTTTCCCTCATTAAATTCTCTTTTATTTACTTAACTGTTGAGGTGTTGTATTCCCCAAATGGAATTGTAAGCTCTTTGATGGACACTTTTCTTTGTGTCTTTATCCCTAGTACCTATCCCAGAACCTTGCACATACTAGGTGCTTGAAAATGTTTGAATTGAATTTAATGGCTCTTTTAATCTAGGAACCCTGGAGTCATCTTTGACTCTTCCCTTTTATATATTGCATTATACTTCTATATATTGTCTGCCAAGTCTTGTTAGTTTCCTTTAAAATGGCTGTTGGGTTTGGCTCTTCATTTCTCTTTTCATTTCCATAAACTAAGTCCAGACTCTCATCACTCAAGCCTTGATTACTGTAACAATAGGAGGAAATATGTTTTATTATTGCTGTTTTTTTTGTTTGTTTTTTTGCTGGACTTGGGTTTTCATTAGCATAGGCAATCCCTGATCAGGAACTTGTTCTACCAGGGCAGATCTGCAACTGTTCTTAGTTTCCTGAGACACAGAAATGCTGTGACTTACCCAGTGTCACACAGTTAGTATATTTCAGAAGCAAGGCCTGAACCTTGTTCTCTCTGACTCTGAGGGTGGCTTGCTGTCTACTATGCCATGCTGCCCCCTCTTTTATTACTGCATGCTATCTATATAACTATATCATTTTCTTATGGTATAGTTCCATTCTCTCTTGAATGCTGTCTATCATATATGCTACAGTTAAACTCTCCCCACAGCCCACTTTGACCATGTCATTCTTCTGTTAAAGACCCTGCAATAGCTTCTTAATATCTACCACGGCCTGGCCAAGTTACTCTGCTTGGTACTCCAGGGGTACAAGGCCCCTACCCTACCTTTTCAGCCCAATATACCAAATTACCCAATTTACAGGATATAATATCCTGTCAGATTCATCTCCTTATTGTTTTAGGCATTCCCATGCTCTTAATCTTGGCCCAGAAACTCTTTAAGTCCTATCCATTTAGGTTTTTCAAATAGGTTTCTTCAGTTCAGCAACCTTTAAGCCCTCACTGTGTATGGAGGGAGCCTGCCAGGTGGGGCTGCAAGGGCAAAGATGAAATGATCTGTTGGGGGGAATTACATTCTACAAGAGGTATACAACAAGTATATTCAGGTCCTGAAAACTGGAGAGATAAACTAGTTGTCTCAAACATTTTCTGAAGGCCATGGGTCTGTTTGGTGGGATCACTTACACTGTATCTCCTGTGATGTGGATGAAGAGGATACTTTGTACTTGTATCTTGAGGAATCAATGCTTCCTTGGCCGAGTCATCTTAGGGAGTGTGCAGGGTCTTTTCCTACTCCCACAACTGTGTAGACTGTGGGACATTAGGACTGAGTAAGACTTGACTGATAAAGAAAGGAAGCCCTAGGAAGACCCTATTGACTTTCTCAAGGTTCCCCAGTTAATATGTAGCCGATTCATTGCAGTCTTTGTTCCACCATATCAGGCTCTTTTTTCCACTGTTACTATTTGTATCCCAAAAACATTACTAATGGCGATTTCATCAGTGTGTGGCAATGTAGCCGGAGATTATCTGCGTGACCAATAGTCCCTTCTGCAAAAGTCTCCTCGCCTTCCTGTTGCTACTGTGTCCTTTGAACTTCTCTTTCACTACATCCCTGTCCCCTAAAGGCTGATGGACTGTGCCAAGTAGACCCATAATTTTTTTCTTTATTAAAACTTTTTATTTGCAAAATATATGTATGGGTAATTCTTCAACATTAACCCTTTCAAAGCTTTCTGTTACAAATTTTTCCCCCCTAGTCCCCACCCCTCCCCTAGATGGCAGGAAATCCACTACATGTTAATTATGTTAAAATACTTGACAAATTGAATATATATATACATATTATCACACTTATCATTGTTGTGCAAGAAAAATCTTACAAGATTTTTGTACAATCTTGTACGTATCTACAAGAAAAAAAATCAGAGAAAGGAAACACAATGCAAGCAAACATCAATAGAGAGCATGAAAATGTTATGTTGTTAGACCCATATTTTTTTTAATTTTATTTTTTTATTTTATGTGCATAACATATGTGTGGGTAATTCTTCAACAATAACCCTTACATAGCTTTCCGTTACAATTTTTCCCCCAACTCCCCACCCCTCCCCTAGATGGCAGGATATCCACTACATGTTAATTATGTTAAAATATTGGCAAATCGAATATATGTATACATATTTCCAAACTTGTCATTGTTGTGCAAGAAAAATCTTGTCTACACAAGCGATATATCAGATAAAGGAAACACAATGTAAGCAAACATCAATCAAGGAGTATGAGAATGTTATGTTGTGGTCCACATTTCACATCCCTCTCTCTGGGTGTATATGGTTTTCTTCAGTGAACAATTGGAGGTGGTTTGAAACATTTCATTGTTGAAGAGAGCCATGTCCATCAGAATTGATCGTCATATAGTACTGTTGTTGCCGTGTATAATGATCTCCTGGTTCTGCTCATTTCACTCAGCATCAGTTCATGTAAGTCTCTCCAGGCCTCTCTGAAATCATCTTGCTGGTCATTTCTTACAGAACAATAATATTCCATAATATTCATATACCATAATTTATTCAGCCATTCTCCAATTGAAGGGCATCTATTCAATTTCCAGTTTCTAGCCACTACAAAAAGGGCTGCCACAAACATTCTTGCACATGTGGGGCCTTTTCCTTTCTTTATGATTTCTTTGGGATATAAGCCCAATAGAAATGCTGCTGGGTCAAAGGGTATGCACAGTTTGATAACTTTTTGAGCATAGCTCCAAATTGTTCTCCAGAATGGCTGTATCCGTTCACAGCTCCACCAACAATGCATCAGTGTCCCAGCCCTCCCACAACCCCTCCAACATTCATCATTAACTTTTCCTGTCATTTTAGCCAATCTGACAGGTGTGAAGTGGTATCTCAGGGTTGTCTTGATTTGCATTTCTCTGATCAATAGTGATTTGGAGCACCTTTTCATATGACTAGAAATAGTTTTAATTTCATCCTCTGAAAATTGTCTGTTCATATCCTTTGACCATTTATTGATTGGAGAATGGCTTGAATTTTTATAAATATGAGACAATTCTCTATATATTTTAGAGATGAGACCTTTATCAGAACCCTTAAATGTAAAGATGATTTCCCAATTTATTGCTTCCCTCCTAATCTTGTCTGCATTGCTTTTGTTTGTACAAAAACTTTTTAACTTAATATAGTCAAAGTTATCTATCTGGTTTTCAATTAAGAGTTCCAGTTCTTCTTTGGACATAAATTTATTCCATCTCCTTAGGTCTGAGAGGTAAACTATATTACATTCCTCTCATTTACTTATAGTATCACTCTTTATATCCAGATCATGAACCCATTTAGATCTTATCTTGGTATGTGGTGTTAGATGTGGTAGACCCATATTTTTTAAAGAAAACCTGCATACTACTATAATGGAGGCCCCTTTCTTGGCCTCTATCCAGTTGTCACCTGCCGGTGGGGGAAATTCCTGTCTTGCTTCCTTGCAGACTATTCTCTGTGTACAAACCCAGTCTCTCTCTTCAGAGCCTGGGAAATGGAGGGATCAGCTCCAGGTTTGAAGTCATTGGGAAGCATTATTGTTTAAGAAAGCATCAAACCTGAAAACTCTGAAAGATTTTTTAAAAATGAAACTCCCCCTCCCCAAATAAAAGAGTTGAAACAAAGAATGAACCAAGGACAAAGGAAGGCAACAGAGAATAAAAAGTAGAATAGTAAAAGGGAGAAATAGGGATAAAGCCAAGAAATAGAGAGGAACCAGTCCAAAAAGGAGAATTGAATGTTCCTGGGGACATTAGTTCAGATAAAAGAAAAAGGACATTTGTTATTTTATAGACCAAAGAGGTGATAACATTGTCCTCACCCCATTGCTGCTCTCATTCCTCCCCGGAGCAGGATGGTGGGAGGAAGAGTTTGAAAAAGGTTAAATAGTTTCCACAACTGGAATTAGTAGAAATAAGGATGAGGCAGAAACACCGCAGTCCTGGAGCCTCCTGGAGAAGATAGACAGCAGGAAGGAAAGACCTGTTTTTGTTATGGGAAAGCCCCTCACAACAGTAATGTAAGTTACTGCTTTCAACCTGAATGCCGCTGACAGATACCAGGAATGGTGCTTATGAGTTACTTCACTTTAAGTCTCTTGTACCACAATCAAGTTTAGTTTGGACATTTGTTTGTGGGTCTGCAACAGGACAAAGGAGGAGGATGCTGCTGATGAGGTCATTGAGGGAAATTTGGGGTTTTTTTAAATGGAATTATTAATTGAAGATTTCATATTGACTCTTACAATAAATAACTAAATGTGTTTATATACAACTAGATTAATTTGAATATATAAATGACATAAGTCTATAGTTACTCACTTTTTCTAATATGAATATAATGTATATGCCCTTCTGGTTTTTCCTTTTAAAATTTTCAGTATATTTCATAAAGTTATTTCCAGATCTATATTTCTCAAAAATGTATTATAGCATTCTGTAGCACTAATGTGCTATAATTTATTTAACCACCACCCGATTCTTTGATGTTTCAATTGTTCCTGTTTTTTTATTTACATAAGAAAGGTTTTGAATAGAAAATGGTTTTCCCCCCTAAAATATCTTCAGGATATCTTACTAACTTTGCTATATACTTATACTTACCAGTTTCTTTTCTCTTGGAAATTCTACAGGTATTTTAACACCACCAGCACTGTATGCATGTACCTGCTTCTCTCTAATCTTCTCCTTCTCTCACCCCTCTACTAGCATTATTTGTTGTTCTTTTTCCAATTTGATAGGTGTGGGATGATGCCTCAAAGTTGGTTTAATTTACATTTTATTGATTATTGGTGAAGTTGAGCATTTTTCAAGTGGTTATTAACAGTTTATGATTCCTCTTCAAAAATGTCTGTTTTTATTATATCTATCTGATTTTGATTATGGTCTGGGAGTTACCTTTGTGGATTTTTAACAGTTGCTTATGTTTTTAGATGTTATTTTCTTTGACTTATTTGCTGTAATTTTTTTATAATCTGTTTTTCTCTTCTGTCTCTTTTTTTTTGCCAAGGACTTTAAAACATTTTCAGTCAAGCACGTTTATCTTGTTCTTAATTTTTTCAGTTTGTTGAATAGCAAAAAAGTTCACTTCTCTGGCATAATTGGGGCAAATACATGATTTTATTTTTTTCTAATATCCTTTTTTATGTTTGTCTCTCCAGCTGCAATTTACTGCAATATATGGCGGAAGTTATGGGTTGGGGCTTGCTTTATAATGACAGAGATCTTCCTTTTTCTTCTTGGATGCTTGCAGATGAAGGAATCCAAGACATCTCAGTGGCTGAGATGCTACCTGATGACCCATTTCATGTCATTGCTGTTATTTTCCTCAGTTACTTGTAAAATTCATTTAAAATTTTTTTGAGTTCCAAATTCTCTCCCTTTCTTCTTCCCCGACCCCTCCCCGAGACAGTAAGCAATTTGATACTGGTCATACATGTGCAATCATGCAAAACATATTTCCATATTAGTCTCGTTTTGAAAGAAGACACAGACCAAAAGAAAAAGCTTACAGAGAGTGAAAGGTAGTAAGCTTTGATCTGCATTCAGACTCCAGTTATTTCTCTGGAGGTGGATAGCATTTTTCATCATGAATTCTTTGGGATTGTTTTGGATTATGGTATCGCCGAGAATAGCTAGGTCATTCACAGTTGATCATCTTAAACTATTCCTGTGGCTGTGTATGATGTTCTCCTGGGTTTACTCACTTCAGTATGTCTCAGTTCAGGTAAGTCTCTCCAGAATTTTTTTTTTTTAGAAATTATCCTGCTTGTCTAATATAAAATATTATATTATTTCTTATATGTTAGTGATTTTTTTATGAGGCTGGTTTTACCTGGACTTGTTTCATTGACTAAATCTGATAGATTTTGATGAGCAAATGTTTAACTTATTATATCACTGTTATTTCTCAGTGTAACTGCCTGCTCTCTCTCCTATCTCCCCTTTTATGTTTGTTTCTTTACAGCAATCGGGGACCACTCTAGGTCATGAGATGTCTGGACTGAATTGGAAACCCTTTGTCTATGGAGGCCTTGCTTCTATTGTCGCAGAGTTTGGTAAGGATCTTGTGAAAGTTTAGAATCTGTTTTCCCTGTAAAAGTTGGTTCTAGGTTTTTGTTGTAAACTTAGCCAAAGAAAGCAAATATAGTAGCTCATTTGTATCGGAAATGGTTGTCTTAAAATCATTTTCTTTAATATTTCAAGTATTGTTTCAGTGCGAACACTCCTTCTATCCAAGCAGATCCTAACATCTTTTTGATCTTAAACATGTTTTTCAGAAGTAGCTGAGGTCAAAAAAATATATCCCCCTTCAGCCAACTTGTTGATAAGCCTTAATGAACTTTGTTGGATTGGTACTCAGATGTTTAACTGACTGTCTAGAGCTTCTCCATTTTGGGCTGCTAAGTACATAATCATTCTGATTTCAGTATTGATCATCTGGTGATGTCCATGTGTAAAGACACATTTTGAACTGTTGAAAAAAATTACCACCAAATAATCTTGCCAAAACTCTGTTAGTCTCTGTCCTGCTTCATTTAGTACTTCATGGCCAAACTTGCCTATTATTCCAATTATCTTTTGATTTTCTTCCTTAATGTAAGTTCGGATCCTTGGAATGCTACTTCTGATATCCTTGATGAAGGTGGTATCTTTTTTGGTGTTATTTCTAGAAGATGTAGGCCTTTGTAGAACTGATCAGCTTCGGATTCTTTGGCATCAGTGGTTGGATTATAGACTTTTATTACTGTAATGTTGAATGGTTTATCATTTGATCATTTTTGTGATTATACCCCAGCACTGCTCCCCCCCACATACAACTTTTTGTTGACTATGAGAGCTACTCCATTTCTTCTAAGGGATTCTTGCCAATTCTTAAGAGTATGATTAGAGGTCATCCCTGGGCTTTGTATAAGTAAGCTTTAAGGGAGAAAAGTGGTAGGTCATGACAGTAGGTGTTCTTCTTAAGCACCCATGGGAATGGGAAGCTAAATAAGGTTATAGTAGCATATTGTCAAAACCATCATCCCAGTCAGTCCTTCACTTGTTGGTGCTTTATGGCTTATAAACATACCTTAGTTGGTCTTCATACCAATAGAGAGGGATAATATGGCCTTAGAGCCAAGGAGACCTTCAAAGCAGGGTTCAAGTCCTGCCTCAGACACATCCCAGTTGTGTGTATATGAGACCCTGGGCTACTCATTGAACCTCTCGGTACCCTTGGCAGCTCTCCATAACTCTCCTTTACAGATTCAGATTGGTAGAGGGAATCTTTTCATCTGGAGCTCCCTGTATTGCTAAAATCATGGGTTCAGATAAAGAGCGAGTAACCTTGTAAGTTGTATAAGGGCAAATTCTATTATCTCTACTTGATTGGGGAAAAGAGAAGGTCACATATCAATTAAATATCAGAGATGAAACTTAAAACCCAGAGTTTCTTACTCAACATTTTGGGCCCTTTCCAATCCACTATTTTGCCTCTTAAGCCATCCATTGATAGAATTTATGCTTAATTGTAGGCAGATGAAGTGTGAAAAACTAGATTTAACAGAGCCAGTTCTGACATCTGAGCTTTCTTACAATACATTGGGATAGTCATCCAGAGGAAGTGAATGAAAATGGAGAGCTGAATAAGATAGGTAGATTCAGTTGGATTCCATATCAATTCTCCTAATAGATTTTAAGTTTCTAGATTGATGAGAATGGCACATTTTCTTCTCTCTTTTCTTGCACTTATTATATGGGTTATTTGGTACTTCGACCACCAAAGACTATCATCTTGGGAACTTAGAATCCTTGAAATAATACTTGCTTCAATTTAGCCCATTTAATTTATAATGACCCCTTTTACAATTTTATAGTAGTGGAAAAGGGATATAACTGAACAATACTTATTTTTCCAGATCTTTTGGGATGGATTCTGTACTGCCAAAGAGACCAAGTTCAGTGGAGTCAAACAGAGTTTTCTTTCATTTTGGCCCCAATGTGCTTTTCCAACTTTGTCACCTATTCCTTCATGCTCTATATCCTAGCCAAACTGGACTGTTATGCTAGATTTGATATTAAACCAACATAGCCATGATTTTTTTTTACCTTGTCATTTAGACATACACAAACTTGTCCAGAACATATTTTGGTCATTTATTAAATTTCATAGAATCAGCAATGAATTAAAACTCTGCCACAAAACGTCTTGCTGTATACCATGAGTTCAATAGTATTAATATTGGAAGTCATCTAGCAGTGTGGTAATATGTGATTATAATAATGTAATAGTTTATATATTTAGTACTTTACATATATATTATTTTGCATATATATTATATTGAAAAGGTTGTTTTCACTTTAACACAAAAAAACTTGGTCCTCCGATAGCTTTTTGTAGCAGTATAGAGTCATAGTACCATAGAGCTGGAAGGGAGAGACCATCTTATTATCTAACTCTTGCATTTTATAGATGGAGAAACTAAGACCTTGAGATCCTTTGTCCAAGATCACACAGCTAGTCAACATTCAAGTTACAACTATGATCTCCTGATTCCTAGTCCAATTTTGTACTATTGGTTATGAGAGTAATCTTTTTTAAAATTGTAATATATTTAGAATCGGTTCCTGTGCTCAGATTTTACCCTGGTACTCTTTGTAAATATCTCTGAAAGGATGTTTCCCCTACCCAGGAACATTTCCAGTGGATCTTACCAAAACACGCCTTCAGGTTCAAGGCCAAACCATCGATGCTCGCTTTAAAGAAATCAAATATAAAGGAATGTTCCATGCCTTATTCCGGATCTATAAAGAAGAAGGTATTCTGGCCCTGTATTCTGGGTAAGACTATGTTTCTCGTTTTTATGATAGGTAGAATTTTCAAAGAAGCCACAGAATTCCAAATATATGGTTATGCACTCTTCATGTTAAGTAACATGTAATTAATACTCATACTATTATATCTACTTGCCAAGCCTTGAGTCTGGTATTCTAGCTTATGTTGTCTATAACTGATGAATTCCAAATGGATATGATATCCTAGAACTGGATTTTTTCTCATTTTCATAAAGGTTAGTTCTAGCCATCACAAGTAGCCATAATTAACTATCTCTCAGGGTGTGTGGCTCTGTAATACTTACTTTCTTCCTTGCTGGCTTGAAAGATTTGAAATTCCCTCTTAAAGAAAGGGCTGTTAACATATGAAATGGAAAGCACAGAGAGTGAGAGTGATATGGAAAGAGTATCAAGGTACTAAGTAAAAGCTTGGCTGTGTGTGTCACTTCCTGCTACTTTCATCTTAAGCAAATCACTCTTTTAGACTGGGGACCCTCATCTGTAAAAATGAGAATGTTGTCCTCACTGACCTCTGTAGTTCCTTCTATCTCTCACACTCTGTGATCAATTGGATAGTTTGAAGGATAGTTTGAAGGTAGCCCTCCAGAAAGTCTGATTATCTGGGGCCTCTACTAAAATATTTATACTATGATATTATGTATTAGAGCTGTCTGTGTTTCTATTTTATTCTCTCTTTAAAATAGTAGGTATTAAGATATTAAAGTATTAAAACTTTAAAATTAAATTTAAACAAATACAATTTATATATATTATATATAATATACATGTCATATATATTTTATGTTATATATCATATATCATATGTCATATATGTTATATGTATAATAAATAAAATTTAAAAATTAAAATTAAAGGTAAGGTTATTAAAATGGTAGGAATTAAGCTTTCCCCCTAAACTTTGTATCTTCCTCAGTGAGAGTACAGTGCTTTCTATACACTAGATGCTTAATTACTGTTTGCTGAATTGAATGGAATGGAAATTAATAGCAAACTTTATTTGAACAAGGAAACTGCTGGAAAAATAAAATTGTAATGCATTCTGAAGTGAACTCACCAATAACCAATGTCATAATGTTCCTTATGACCAAAATGAATAATCAAAACATTTTTTATTTTTGTCAATTTCTGTAATTTAATTCCACAAACACTATTTCATTGCCTGGTAGGTAGCCTGTGCTTGGTACCGGGGAGACAAAGACCCAAACCAAAGATCCACTGACCCTAAAGAGCTTCTGTTTTGCTGAGAGAGCACAGCCAGTACCTAGATAAATGAATAGCTAGTGGAGGAGGGAGTAGCCATGTTGACTTTTTCCTGTAGGCTAGGCCATGGGGCATCAAAAAACACTTCATGTGGAGGCCTAGAAGCTGTGCTGAACCTTGAAGGAGATACAGATTCTGAGAGGAGCTGCTGAGGAAGGAGTACATTCAAAGCATGGGGGTAGCTTACATGAATTCACTGAGGAAGGGAATTGTCAAGTGTGAAGAATAGCTAATAAGCCAGTTTGTTTAGAAAGTAAAATACATGAGGGGAAATAACATGCAATAGTTAGAAAGGTAGGTTGCAACCAGATGGAAGATAATTTTAAATTCCAGGTTGAGGAGTTTGGTTTTTTTTTTTAAAGAAACAGTGGGGAGTCACTGATAGCTTTTGAGCAGAGGAGTAGCTTGGTAAAACTTGTGCCTTTGGAAGATTATTTTGGCAATTTCATGGAGGATGGATTGGAGAAAGAGAGAAGGTAGAAGCAGTGGTCCTACTCAAGAGGCTGAATTAGCCTGCTGGCTATGTGAAGAGGAAAAGGGACCAAATGTGAGAGGTATCCTGGTGGTACAGTGTGCTAGACCTGACTTGTATGGGGCGTGTGTGAGGAGGAAGAGGCGATGATCGCTCTTTTTTTTTTTTAATGAATATCTAGGTGACTAGAAAGCCACCTAGATCTTGGTGTGTTCAGTAGAAATAGCGAAGCCTGGAAGAGGTTTAGAGGGGGACATGTTTTGTATGTTTGATATGCTGATGGAATATCAGCCTAGACCTGTCTAACAGCCCTTGGAATTTAGGTGAGAGAGTTGGGAATTATCTCCTTAGAGATAATCAGTCTCATGGGAGGTATTCAGATTCCTGAGGGAGAATGTAGCCAGAGAAGGAAGACAAAGACTGAGCTTTGGGGGACATGTCCACTTAGGGGATGAAGAGCTAAAAAGGAAGACTAAAAATGAGTACTCAGATAGGTAGGCAGATAGTGTCATGGAAAGTATTTAGGAGCCAGTTAATAGTGTTAGATAGAAATTGTAGAGAAGTCAGGGAGGATGAGATCGGAGGAAAAAGCTATTAGATTTAGTAGCTGTGAGATGGTTAATTACTCTTGAGAGAGGGCTGCTTTGAGCAGTGGGGGCAGAAACTGGATTTCAAGGGGTTCAGAATTGGGCTTGGTAACAAATAGTGACAGCAAATACAGATCATTCTTTCTAAGAGTGATCTCTAAGGGAGATGAGACACAGGGTGAGAGTTGGAAGGGGTGAGTGAGTTAAAGGGAGCTTTAAGGATAGAAAAAGATATGTATGTTTGTGGCCAGTGAAGAATGGAGCTACAGCTCCACCTATTGGAGACATTTTCTAAGATAAATGAGATGAAATTCCCTGGGTTACTGGGAGATCTTTCAGGAGCTTAGGTCTAGAACGCAAGTTCTTAAATTTCTTTGTGTCAAAGACTCCTTTTTGGGAGTCTGCCTGGTTAAGGTCTTCTCAGAATGCATACAATAAAGTACACAGGTTAACAAAGGAACCTGCTGCACTGGGAAAGTCAGTTATCAGAGTATTAAAAATAAGTTCACAGACCCCATGTTAAGAGCACCTTATATCTCATGTCTCTTGAATGTGAATTCTCTATTGTTTATGAAGTAGAGGAGAATCCAAAAAAATTCTAATTCTTTTACAGACACAACTCTGTTTCTCCAAAGCCCTTTTGGGTTTCCCATTACATACTAAATGAAAAACAAGCTCGTTAACCTGGCATTCACAACTTAAGCCAGCTTTCTAACCTTCTGCTCTACTCCATCACATACTCAATGCCAAACAAGACTACTTATTTCCTCTGAGTATGTCCCATGCTCCTGCAGTTTTTTGCCTCTAATCCTGTTTCGTATGCCTGAAATGCCCTCCTTCCCTACTTCTTCTGTTGAAATCTTAGCTATTCCAGCTAAAATGCTACCTTTCCAGCCAAGTCTTCCTTGATTTCCCCTCCCAGATAGCAGTGATTGCTCCATCCTTTGATTTCATAGTGCTTTATATTCCAATTATGTAGTTATTTTCTAATTTGTATTCTATTTATTTGAATACAAGTCTTCTGCCTCACTAGCTTATAAGCTTCTCTAGGGCATGGACCACATCCGTATGTCCTCCGGCAGCTAGAACAGGGCTGGCCATACGCACTTGATGAGTGTATACTGGATGAAGTCCCTGAGATCTAAAGAAAGCCCATGTGATGCTGGCCCGTTCCTTTGCAGATGGTCATTAGTGTCCTTGCCTCTTTTGCAGAATTGCTCCCGCTTTACTAAGACAGGCATCCTATGGCACCATCAAGATTGGCATCTATCAAAGCTTGAAGCGTTTGTTTGTAGATCGTTTAGAAGGTCAGTGTGGGCAGTTTTCTCGGGGGGGGGGGCCTGATATTTGAACGCATTATTGGAACCCTCCGTTCCTGAGAGCCGATGCCGGGCTGCAGCATGACAGACGATAGCTTGTTCACCTCGTGTGCTTGGCGGGGAAGTGTTCTCACTTAGCCCGACTGTCCCTGGGGAGCTGACTTCTGCATACTGTGGAGTTGACCTTCAGGCTTGCCCCTTCTTTTCCTGGCCCTCTGGAGGGCCCCTAGTAGAATCCCTATTGCTCAGCAGACAGCTAAGGTGATCCTCTCAGAGGAGTCCAGCAGCCCCTTTTGTTCTCTCCTCTGGCGGAGAATGCTTTCAGAAGATTATTTTGCTCTGTTTGGTGTTTAGAGTCCTCTATAATCTGGCCCCTTTCTATCTTCCCAGTCTTCTTACACCTTGTTCTTCATCACACATATTCTCTGATGCAGTGACACTGGCCTCCTGGCTGTTCTGTGAACAAGTGCCTCTGTGTCTCAGCTCTGGCTGTTGTCTCTGGCCGTCTGCCATGCCTGTTCCAACCACAGACCTCACTGGCTTCCTTTAAGAACCAACTAAAATCCCACCTTTTACCAGAAGCCTTCCCCAGCCCCTCTTAATTCTACTCTCTCCTTTTTTCCTTATTTCCTACTTTTCCCGGGTAGAGTTTGTTTACATGTTTGTTGGTTTATCATCTCACAAACTAGAATGTGAGCTCCTCGAGACCTCTTTTTGTCTGCCCAGTCCTCTGCACGGTGCCAGGCACATGTTGTAGGCCCTTAATAAATGTTTTTTGGTCAGTTGATTGATTCCCCACCTCTGTAAAGAAGAGGAGTGAGATGCATTTTCTCATTTCTTCTTTGGGCGTAAGTTTAAGATTGAGACTTATAAGAACTTAAAAGACTGAGGGACCTAAGGTGACATCTTAAATCTTTGGGTTTCTTTGGCAAAAGATCAGCAGTTCTACTTTAAAGCAATCTCTGCTGGTCCCATGGCTCTCTTCCTCCACTGTCCCAGCACTGTGTTCTGGGATTCTGGCATAAATCCCAGTGAATGAACGTCTATCCTCTTTTTCTTTCCAGATGAAACGCTTCTAATTAATATGATTTGTGGGGTGGTGTCTGGAGTGATATCGTCCACTATAGCCAACCCCACCGATGTGTTAAAGGTAAGTACATGGCGTCTCAGGCTGATAGGAGTATGTGGTTTTATGTTTGATTTGGGGATTGGTGAAAACCCAAGGTAACTGGCCTGTTAGGGAAGAAACAATTCTCCCTCCAAGTTCAGGAAGTCTGAGAAGCAATTGAGGTAGCAGAGAAGGAGTGCTCCAGTTCACTTGAGAATTCAGGTTCATGAAAGGTTGAAAGCATAGTTCAGGGCTTCTTAACTTCCTTTATTCTGGATCCCTGGAGCAGAGATCTCAAGAAATCTAGGAATGGACCCCTTCTCAAAGTCCTGATTTTAAATCATTGAAGGAAAGGCTAGATTTCAGCTAAAGAGCAGGGAAAACAAAGATGATCTTTTTTCCTTCTAAGATCACAGATTCTCGGAAATCTATCTAGGAACTCCTAAGTTAATTCCTGGTGGAGGAATCATGAGACGTGAGATCCAGAATTGGGTTTGATCTTTCCTGAGTCATTTCTCTCTCCTGAGCCTCAGTTTCCTCATCTGCAAAATGAGAAAAATAACTTAAACTCCCTCACAATAATGTTGGGAGAAAAGCATTTAATGATCTTTATAAATGGGAGTAATTTTTATTGCTAATTTCTTTTTTTTATTAAAAGCTTTTTATTTACAAAACATATGAGTGATACATTGACCTTTGCAAAACTTTTTTTTTTGTTCCAAGCTTCCCCCCCCCAGATGACAGGTAATCTAATACATGCTAAATATGTTAAATTATGTGACAAATCCAATATATGTATACATATCTATACAGTTATCTTACTGCACAAGAAACATCAGATCTAGAAAGAGAGGAAAAAAACAACCTAAGAAGGAAAACAAAATGCAAGGAAATATTCACAGAAAGCGTTAAAATGCTGTGTTGTGGTTCACACTCAGTTCCCTCAGGCCTCTCTCTGGATGTATATGACTATCTTCATCGCTGAACAATAGGAACTGGTTTGAATCACCTCACTTTTGAAGAGAGCCATGTCCATCAGAATTGATCATCATATAGTCTTGTTGCTGTGTACAATGATCTCCTGGTTCTGCTCATTTCACTCAGCATCAGTTCATGCAAGTCTCTCCAGGCCCCTCTGAAATCCTCCTGCTGCTCGTTTCTTATAAAACAATAATATTCCATAACATTCATATACTATAATTTATTCAGCCATTCTCCAGTTGATGGGCATCCTTTCAATTTCCAGTTTCTTGCCACTACAAAAGGGCTGCCACAAACATTTTTGCACATGGGGGTCCCTTTCCCTCCTTTAGATCTCTTTGGGATACAGACCCAATAGAAACACTGCTGGGTCACATGGTAGGCACAGTTTGATAACTTTTTGAGCATAGCTCCAAATTGCTCTCCAGACTGGTTGGATCCGTTCACAGTTCCACCAACAATGTATTAGTGTCCCAGTTTTCCCACATCCCCTTCAACATTCATTGTATCTTTTCCTGTCATCTTAGCCAATCTGACAGGTGTGTAGTGGTATCTCAGAGTTGTCTTAATTTGCATTTCTCTGATCAATAGTGATTTGGAGCACCTTTTCATGTGACTAGAAATAGTTTCAATTTCTTCATCTGAAAATTGTTCATATCTTTTGACCATTTATCAATTGGAGAATGGCTTGAATTCTTACATATTTGAGTCAGTTCTCTATATATTTTAGAAATGAGGCCTTTATCAGAATCTTTTAATGTAAAAATGTTTTCCCGGTTTATTGCTACCCTTCTAATCTTGTCTGCATTCATTTTGTTTGTACAAAAACTTTTTAACTTGATATAGTCAAACTTATCTATTTTGTGATTAATGATGATCTCTAGTTCTAATTCGGTCACAAATTCCTTCCTCCTCCACACGTCTGAGAGGTAAACCATCCTACATTGTTGCTAATTTCTAAAAGGGATTTGCTCTATTGCTGCTACTAGGAGGCCTGGGAGTCACGGAATATTGGAATATTAGAGTGTAAAGGGATTTTAGTGTACAGAGAAGAAAACTGAGACCCAGAGAGATTGCGGCTTGCCAAAGCTTACACAACTCATCAAGTAGACGAGTCAAGACTTGAGGCCAGGTCTTTTGACTCCAAGGCCAGGCTTCCTTGGGCTAGCATGTGCTTTCATATTTGAGATCATCCAGTCCAATATCTGCAGTTGGCAGCTAATTATTGAAGCATTGTGACATAGTGCTTAGGAAGCTGCCGTTGGCGTCAGGAAGCCCTAGGCTCAAATCTCCCCTCTGACACGGATTGACTGTGTGAACCTCTCCTCTCTTCAGTGCCCCAGGCATCTCTCAAAAACTAGAAGTTGCAGAATAGCTACCAGCCTTCACTGGTGGAGGGAGTTTCTTCCCCCTGAAGTTCCCAACACCAGCGACATCATTGTTTAGCCCCTCCCTGTGCTCCCCAATTAATATTTAGATAGACTTCTTACACGGATGGGAAATTGAAGCAGAGAAATAACTTGAACTTAATGGAAAGGTGAAATGGGCTTTGCTTCATGAAGCCTTTCCTGGCCTCCCTCCTGCTTCTCACCCCCAAGTTGAAAATGGTCTTTCTTCCTTTGTACTTTGTGGTCCAAAATGCTAGATTTCCTTTTCACATGTAGTATTTTCTTTGAGTTCCTGAGGTTCTCAGACTCAAGAGCATATTATTGTTTCTGAGCACCCTCTGTGGCTGTGTTGGTGATCCAGAATCACCCCCACTTAGTTGCATCTCAGCTGTAGCTTTCTATATTGCTTCCAGTGAGGAGAGCTGCCTGGAGGAGTATTTTTGAGAAGGGGACCATAGGCTTCCTCTGATTGCTGATGACATCCAGGACATAGCCTTCTGGAGTGTCACCCGTGCATTTTGATCCCTCTCTGTTACTTCATGAGCAGGCCACCTCCTTTTGAGGGTCAAAATGTGCTCTTTTAATTTCCTCATTGAAGTCGCCAGCCCCAGGTCCCTCAGAATCAGTTTCCTCTTTCAGTAATGGCAGAATTTGCTTGTAAGGAATATGAGGCAAGAAAAATCTTTCTTTCCTCCTACTCCTTCATGAAATGTGACCATCACAATGGTCAGTGGTTTTCACTCAAGTCTCATTTTCTTAACCATACAGTTCCTTCTGAGTTCTCTCTGGTCAGAGTCAGATGTTGGCCTTTTCTTGTTTTAGATTCGAATGCAGGCTCAAGGGAGTTTGTTCCAAGGAGGCATGATTGGCAGTTTCATTGATATATACCAACAAGAAGGCACAAGGGGCCTGTGGAGGGTGAGCACTGCTTTTCTGGGCATTATTCTGCATGAATGGTGGTGGGTGGTTTGATTTTTAAAAATAGATCCTGCTGTTGCTAAGCAGTTATGATTTCTTGGGTAATTTAAGAAAATTCAATAACAAGCCCTTTACATTTATGGCATCAAATTGATTATGAAAGGGCAAAACTTTGCAAGTAGTCTTCAGGTGAATATTTATTGGGGATTTACTAGATCTAATTTTGCTCAGAATTAAAGAACTCTAGAACAAGAAAGAAAGTTTGTAGAGATGATTTAACTTAACAAAGGAGGAAACTGAGCTCTAGAAAGTCATAGGGCAGGTCTCCTGATTTGTGGTACAGTGGATTGCCTCTCTTGTTTAATTTTGATTCATTATACTAAGATATGATTATGGGTTTATTTCCTTGGTTGTTCTTTTCCATGATACTGAATGGTGATTTATGTCCAAGAGCTTTGGGACCCCTGTGAATAAAGACAAATGAGACTCAGCTTCACAAGCCTGCTGTGCCCTGGGTAAACAGGAAGGAGAGAGGGAGGGAGGGAGAGTCAGAGATAGAGACAGAGAGAAATGGAAAGAGAGAGATAGAGATAGAGAGAGATAGACAGAGATGGAGAGAGGGAGACAGAGATGGAGACAGAGAGATGGAAAGATATAGACAGAGACAGACAAAGAAAGAGAGAGGGAGGGAGGGAGGAAGAAAGAGAAAAGGAGAGGTTTAAAATAAAAAAAAAGATGGGCTTACCATTTGTTAATGACAGTCAATAGCCATTCTGATTGACCTCGCTGCTAGAGTAGTGAAAGAAACCCCTACGTCTGGTTGCCCAAAGCAAGGGAGGGACAAAGAGCAGAGGAATAGGGTTTTGGAGGCGCTTAAACCCCTGCTCTACCATCACTTGGGGCCCAGTGAGACTCTGCGGCAGCGCTGGTTGGGAATGAAGCTCCTAGGTGGGGCCTGATTGCATGGACTCATTGCCCATCTGCCTTCTGCCTTTGCTGCCTGCTTTCCAGCATGCATCCTTCCTAATCATACTAGATGTGGCTGGAAGAGCCTTGGGATGAGCTTTCTTCCTTGTTGGCTGATCTTGCTGCATATGTTTTGTTTTGTTTTATCAGAGGACTGAAATAGGAATTCTGATATCCTAGCATTAGTGCCCTCACTCCAGAAGAGCCATTTGTGGCTTTTTAGCCTGGGCTGTTTTGGCCCTTCCCAGCTCCCAGACTTGTTTGACGCTTCTCTGCCCCATCCCGGTAGCTGTGCTCTTCCCCTGAGTTCACTGACACTTGTGTTTGGCAGGGTGTGGTCCCAACCGCTCAGCGTGCTGCCATCGTTGTGGGAGTGGAGCTGCCGGTCTATGATATTACCAAAAAGCACTTAATATTGTCAGGGCTGCTGGGAGACACAATCTTTACCCACTTTGTGTAAGTATTCTGTGTGGCTCCCACTCTATGTACTCTGGATTTCAAGCGCTCCTGAGGCCTCATTCACTGCATCCCTCCCATGAAATCAGTCAGTGGCGCTTTGTGGCCAACGTGTGGCCGACACGGGCAAAAGTCTCTCCCGTTACCCATACCAGAGGCCTTCTGAGAAGTGTGTTCCTCAGAGATTCCCGAGTCTGGGCAGCACCCCAAACAGCAGCAAACCACATGCTAGAGGCTTGGTACCTGTTGGTATGGAGCCCCTAGTGGAGCCGCACATCTGGAAACTGCTTTGGCCTAACCTATATTTACAAAGGAAACTTTGCTCAGCAGGAGTCAGGAAAAAGCTGAAATTCAATAGGGCGCATGGATCAGAACCAGAGGGTCCTGGCTGAACACTGAGGAGTTTGTCTTTTTCTCTTGGATTTTCTTGCTTATTCCTATAGTCAATCCAATAGTCTGCTATCCAAGTGCATTATGCTTATGAAGCTCTGGTTTGAAAAGCGTTGCTAACTGACTAATGGATGGTGCGTGACGCTTCCTGCACAGACAGCCTATTTCAGCTTGTAATCTGCCTTCCCAAGCAGCGGGCTTAGTCTGGGTTAATAACTTACGAGTTGCTTAGAAATTGTTTTCTATATAGGGCCTCCAGAGTCAATCTTTCTGTCTCCTTTGATAGATACAAAGGAGAAAGCACCCGATTCTTCCCAAAGGCTTAGCCTTTTTAAGACTAGGGAGCCACGGGGTATGTTTGGGCCCAGCGAGCTCTTCTCTGAACTGTTTATATCTTCAGTTCTAGCTTTTCCTGTGGCTTGGCTGGAGCTCTTGCTTCTAACCCAGTTGATGTGGTGCGAACCCGCATGATGAACCAGCGGGCCATCGTGGGCAATGTGGAACTGTACAAGGGCACTTTGGATGGCCTGCTCAAGGTATGGAGCGTTCAGATGGGATGAAGGAGCCATCTTAAAAGGTGGCTTCAGAGCACCTTGTTTAGCTTGCTAAAATATTGCTTCCCACCCTTATAGTGGTGGAGGTGGCATAGGATTGGGTTGTTTTGCCTTCAGGCCCAAATGTTTTTGCAGAAATCTTTGGCCCCATCTGTCTATTGATACAAATCAGGTTTGAAAGAAGCTATGATTGTTAGTGAAAACAAAGTAAGCTCAAAGACTGTGATTGTCTCTCTGTTGCTAATAACGAAGATGAATCTGGCTCTGGGTTCGAGAAAGGTCTACCTCCCTTAGCTGTTTGGGTTGTTGGAGCTCCAAAGCTTGGTTTGGTTATTTGTTATTTTGGAACATCTTGTTTTGACCAGTTTATTGGGAGGAGCTGGGAGAGTGGGAGGGAGAGAGAGACAGAAAGAGACAGAGAGGGAGTGGGGAAGAAAGTTTTCTGAAATTTGGCATGTTTTCTCATATCATTTTACTCTCTTCTCTCCATCCTCATTTTTTGTTAACCTTGTTTTCAGTTTAGTTTTCTCTTTATCTAAAAATACACAGGGACACCAAAATCAACCCTGGAACAAATTCTTAGGCCTAAATATCTTTAAATAACAATCTCCCCCAATTTTCTTAAAATAAAAAAGAGCTGATGTGCAAAAATGTCATTACATATCTTTAAGGAACACATGTAATGAATAAATTCAGGGATACTTTTGTATATATGAAGTGGAAAATTGTTTTCCTAACACATTACCAATGGACGTAATAATTTTGCTTTTTTTCTCTAAACTCCAAATTATTCACCTTTCCATCAGTATGTGCTGCCGGCCAGGGCAACAGTTGCCTACCAGCAAAGAAATATTGGCCAAACAAAACGATCTGACATTTAATGTCAGATTAAATAATCATAGCTGTAGTTCTCTCACTGCAAGAGATCTTGGACCTGCCTCTTAGCTGCCTGGGCCTCCCATTTAGTGCCTGAAGCAGCCTTATCCCTTGGTAAAAAGGAACGCCGGGGGAGTACTTGCTCAGCAACTCTTACTATCTCCACTATCATTGCTGTAGGTGCTGAGACACACTATGCCATTTCTAAGGACCTGACAAAAACATAAGCTGTTTTTTAAAAATCGTTATTTTTTCTTCCCCTCATAATAAAAAACAAAGGAAAATGTGCAGAGGAAGTCTGCTTTGAATTATTGCAGTTCCCCTTAATTTGTTATGTCTTCAATAAAGTCAATTTTCAATTACCAGCATGGTTTTTGATATCACCAAAAGTTTTAAAATGTGTTGGGGCTGTTTTTTTTTTTTTGCTATACACCCAGAATTTGTTTATGTTCAAAAGATAGAAAGGCTAAAAATACCTGGCAGGTATCTATGAATTTGACATTTTGTATTTGTCTGAGAAGGAAGGTCAAACTTGGCTTATTTTGGTATTCATTACTTTTGAGTACATAGACTGACTTGTAGAATGCAAGGAAATGAAGAAGGCTTCCTTGCCCTCTGCCGTGGCTATTCTTGCCTTATTCTGTCTCAAAACAAGAATATCGAGATTATTTTGGGGGTGATGGTGGCAGCGGGCCTCCAGGAAGTTGACCATTTGGAAGCCCACCAATTGGTCTATCCCATTGTCCTCTGTGCCTTTTACTTCTGGATGCTTAATTCAGCTGGGTTTCATTTGGGCTTCCTTCTTTCTGCATCTAGGCTATAATTGTCACCTGGTGAACAAGTTTTCAAGGCCTTGTGTAAAGAGAGTGTACACAGGACACTCATAGTATTCCTTCTCTAGGCAGCTCCTGAACAGTCACTGGGTGGAGCTCATTCCAGCTGTGCCCCAGAAATAGAGTTACTTCCCAAGTTGAGCTTTATCCTCATGTATCCAGAGAACTGGCCGGAAAAGGGTATTTTTCTCCAGCGCTTCCAGTGTTTTTTGCAGAATAGAGTGGGGCATATTTAATACACACAGGAACACGTATGGCCCATCCCAAAAATTCAAACTATTAAAAAGTTTCAGGTAAAGTCAGAAATGCGGATTGCTCCATCTGGGCTATTGGGAGAGGCTGGTTAGAAGGCACACGTGTTGACAAACCAGATCATTCTAGCAGTACCGAGAACTTGGGCTGCTTTCGGAAGGTAATCATAATCCCTGTGGGGAGGAGGGGAGGATTGTTTGAAACAAAGACTAAGGCAAAGTAAATACACTCTGCTTTTTGTTTTCTCTCCCCAGACTTGGAAGAGCGAGGGCTTCTTTGCCCTGTATAAGGGATTTTGGCCAAACTGGCTCCGCCTGGGTCCCTGGAACATTATTGTATCCTTTGGAACTTGAGAAGGGAAGCAGGTGCTGTAAACTGCCAGGTAACCCTAGATAGAGGGCAAAAATTCATGAGTGTTGGAGATTTGGGTGGTAAGAAACTCAAGGGCACAAGTGGTAGCAGAAATGAATAAAGGTTTAAACAAAACTCTCTGTGTCCCAAGTGGGACGGCCTTAGAGATTGAAACTGCTTGTTGGATGAGATTGGACTGGGGAGCGGATGCAAAGGACAGGGTTTGGAATAGATGGGCAAAATGTGTTTTAGTTGGGTTTGTTTCTGTTTTTAAAACTGTTCTTGACTTGTAAGTGGCAATGATATGGTTCCTGAGTCACAGGGTTTCCAAAAAGCTTTGTGGAGGTCCCCAGAGGACATAGCACATTCGGGTGGTTTTGCTCTTGCTCCTCTCCCCGATACAAACTAGGGCCAAAATGGCTGGGGATGAAGGTGACATCAGGAAGATGTCCAGTGGAGTAGGACCTAGAACAGAGTAGCACTCAACATGGAGGATGCTATGACAACATTTATTAAACATTAGTGTGTTCATTGGAAGGTTAACAGAAGGCACATTCCCTGCTTGTTTGGAGTCTAGCTCTAACTGGAGGGATGGTGCTGGGAAGTGTTGGGGGAGGAACATTTATACTGTATGGCGTGCCACATACGTGCACACATACACGCGCACATATGTACCTTGGATATATTTTGTTCTGACGCAGCAGATATTTCCCATCTGATACTCCGTACCCCCTGACCCATGTACATTTCCCCAGAACAGGTCAGCCAAACCTACAGTAGTGTGCTTGCCACTGGTAGTACAAATAATTTCTCCCAGCCTTTATGTTTTTTTTATTAAAGCTTTTTATTTGTATAACATATGTATGGGTAGTTCCCCAACATTGATCTTTACAAAGCTTTCCATTACAAATTTTACCCCCAGTCCCCTCCCCTCCCCTAGATGGCAGGAAGTCCACTACATGTTAATAATGTTGAAATCCAGCCTTTATGTTGTTCTCTGCCATTGCATGTAGCTAAATGTTATTTTCCCATCAGAATTTTAAACTCGCTAAAGACAAGGGCCATGGCTTACATTTACCGTGCCCATAGTTTTGGAACCCAAAACCAGGACACTGGTCCAACCATGAATATTCCTTCTGTGGAGGCTTGTTAAGTATGCTTGCCTTTAGAAATGTG
This sequence comes from Myrmecobius fasciatus, assembly GCA_023553655.1. Lineage (NCBI taxonomy): Eukaryota > Metazoa > Chordata > Mammalia > Dasyuromorphia > Myrmecobiidae > Myrmecobius > Myrmecobius fasciatus. The sequence continues at coordinate 142,598 of JAJPUD010002321.1, forward strand.
TGCACACATACAGACATACACACGCACACAGAGCCTACATAGTCACCAGACTTGCCTTCCTGCTGTGCCTAGTATAGTGCCAGCCAGATACATAGCTGGGTAATGGGTATATTTTCAATGAATGAGTGCAGCTTAGAGTGTAGTGGTCCCTAAGTAAATGAGGGACTAAGGGAACTTGTTTGGCTGTGATTGAGTGACCCAATTTTGTGTCTCTTCCATGACTTGCTCTTCAGTTTTTTATTACCTATGAGCAGCTTAAGAGGTTTACCTTTTAGAGGCAAGTGATGCTGTTCATAGTAGCTCACGCGTGTGTGAGCCCAGCGCTGCCAACCCCACCACCTTTTCTCCTGCTCCCTGTGTTTTGGCGCACTTTTGACAAGAACCTATATATCTTCTGAGCACGTAGTTCCTGAAGGCTTCCTGTATGAAGAAGACCAGATGGTGCAAAGGATTTGAAATTGTGTTTTGTGTTTGTGTTTTTATGTGATTAGCTTTTCCATGAAGTAAAGTGTCAAAAGTGAAACTCTCTGGCCCCAGACTGGTATCTTCTGTGAAGATGGATACTAACAGAGGATTTCAAAATTGATTTTCCTCCCAAGTTGGGTCCAAATGTAGTAAGATAGCCCCTGCCTTGGGGTAGAGCAGAAGGCAGAGGCCAGGGCAGTTCCTGCTGTTGTAGTCTTGCAGACCTTGTTTCCCATTAAAGTATTTATTGACAGGATTGCTTTGGTCTTGTCATTATTTCCTCTTCACTCCTTGAATGGCATATACTCCATAAAGGAAGGAGGTCATGGTGGGGAAGGGAGGGCAGGAGGAGAGGGCTATCTCCTGAATTCTCTTAAAGCAGTCATGCTGGAGGTTAGACCTTGGATACGGTGCTTTCCAGGTGCTTTCCATTAATGACAAAATTCTCACTTTGCATGAAACTTGTATTTCCTGCTACTGGGTAGAAGGATTTGTGTGCAGGGGCCATACTACGTGATCCATCAATGACCCTCAAGGTACTTGACCTCTGTTACCTTGGGTTTCCCGATTCTGAAAGATGGGGCTAATCCCTGGTCCGTATGCCTTCCAAAAGGATCCTGAGGCTCTCCATGAGAGAGTAGATGGGAAAGTGTTTTCTGAATTGTAAAGTGCCATACCGATGTATCTTTGTAGTGGTGGTTGTAGTTCTCCTTTCAGATCCTGACTCCTTTCTTGCCTTAATGAAGGGGCAGGGAGCAGAAGGGGTGGGGGAAAGGAATAAGATTGAAGTCAGAGTCTGGAGCCCCAACTCCCTATCGAGGCTCATTGCTTACAAGCTATACCGCCATAGTGAACGACGCTTCCTCTAATGTAGAAAGCTCTTGGTATTGGCATTTCTTCAGACATCAGGGTCTTGCTGTATTTTGGCTTTTCTCCCTCCAGATTCCATCCTTCTCTTCCTTCTTGTTTATTTAAGAAATGGGATCCTCACCCTAATAGATCATTTTTGGTGGCTAGAATTTTGGCCAGCAGATGGCCTCATTTACAAGCTGGTTTTCACTCCTGAAATCTCACTCAGCTATCTTTCCCTCTCTGATTTATGATTCCCTCATGTGGGACCTTCTGAGTTGGCCCATGGGAGTTTCAGCTCTGCTATTGGCTACCCACTGTCACTTTTGGCCCCCGCCCCCATTTTCTTTGAACTTGGCGTTTTCGCCAAGGGCTCTTTCGGCCCTACTCCTCAGCCCTCTGCCCTCTGATCCCATTTTCCTCACTTTCTCTTCCATCTCAATAATCAGTCACAAACTACTTATT
>JAJPUD010002321.1:144386-237864 GCA_023553655.1 Myrmecobius fasciatus
TCCTCACTTTCTCTTCCATCTCAATAATCAGTCACAAACTACTTATTGAACAAATGCAAATGCAGAAGACTTGGGAAGTAAAAGCACATTTTGATGTAGTCTGTGAAGACCAGTAATTTATTTTTATTCCTGTGCCATATGTACAGTGTATAAGGTCCATTCCTAAACATATACACCGTGCATGTTTTATAATTAGAAAACAATTTCCCCAATGCTATTTCACTTGATGCTCACAACAGCCGTCAAGGGAGCCATTATTTTATGCCTCCTTTACAGATGAGGAGATAAAAGATATAAAGTGATTTGTCCAGGGACTCACAGCTAGTGAATTAGCAGGGCTCAAATTCAAATCTTGTAGACCTCCCTGACCCCAGTAAGACAGTACCGCCTCCACTGTATCACACTTCTCCCTATACAAGTACACGGCACTGGGTCAGTAATGTGGGGATTTTCAGAACTGTCCATTCTGCAAGAAAAACCCCCTAGATGGAGCTCTGAGCCTCTGGCATTTTATCAAAGGATCCATAGTCTCCTGCAATGCAGTGGGCCTCTGATCTTCCTCATGATTTGAGATGACTTTTGTCTTGGTGGGTGCAGCTGATAAAAATGTAAGAGCCAGGGACAGAGCTGGTTTTATTTTAAGAAATGGAAACATGACCCAATATGGGAATGGGAAATGCCAATATTGGGATCAATCACCAAGTCAGGACAATTAGTCCTGGAAACAGCCTCCAGGACTTCTGTCTGCTCATCCACTGGCACTTCAAACTGAACGTGCTAGAAAATCAAATTCGCCACCTTTACCCCCGAACTTGTTCGTCCTTCTGACTTCCCCATCTCTGTGTAGCACTACCATTTATCAGTTCTTCTAGTTTCATAACTTTGGGATTATCTTTGATTTCTTCCTCTCCTTTATCTTTGGTATTGCACATGGAGCCTCTCTTCTGTTTCCACTGCCAGCACCTTAGTAGGGCCTCTCATTATCATCCGCTTAGACCGTTGTCTGTGCCTTCCACTTGATCCTTCCACTGCCAGAAAAATCTATTTATTAATGTGTAGATCTGCTCATATCACTCCTGCTCAAAAATCATCCCTGGTGCCATATTGTCTCTTACTAGAGACACAATCTGTGACTTCATTGATGTGAGGTGCTCCTGGATGAGGAGACTTCCCTCTACCAATTCCCACTGAAATCACCTCTGCAACAGTCTTAAAGTGTTGCCCAAGGGTATTTCGAGATTAGCTGGCCTGTCTAGGATTATACAATACATGTCCGAAGGATGGCAACCTCGGGTCTTGCTGACTCTAGGCCTAGCTTTCTATCCATTAGGCTATAGTATCTGAGTACTGAACATAGAGACAACTCATTTGCCTGAAGGCCTCTGAAATTCTGACTTCCCAGCCTTATTTTCTGGCATTCTTTTGCTTTTGAGCTCTGTGTGCCTCCATCCTTCCCCCCTCCTTTTCCTCTCCCCCCATGCTGTATTTCCCCACATATTCGTATCTTCTCTTGTTATTTCCACTCATCATTTTTCAAAATAATATTTTATTTCCCCCAATTACACATTTCCATTCATCATTTAAAGCCTAATCAAAATGTCACTTTTTTAAAAAGCTGCTGGCCAGCTCCTCTGATGGCTAGCTTTCCTACCTGAGACCTTACATAGCACTTTGTACCTCCATAATGCATTTAACATGTAATATCATCTGTTAGAGTTTTCTATATCCCTGGGGCTCAGTCACTTTATTTTTAACACGAGGGGCTTGGGCTAGATGCTTTCTAAAGTCCCTTTCGGCTCCAAATTAATATATGTGTTTGTATCTTGGCTTCTGTGTGAATCTGAACTGATCTTGGTCAAGCTCCTTCTCCTCTTTGGACCTCAATTTCCTCATCTGTAAAATGAGAGAGTTGGACTAGATGACTTCTGAGGGCCTTTTCATTCATACAACTTTGAGCCTCTGACACTGCTTTGCTGAAGGCTGTTCCCTTGTCTCAACTTTATATTTCTTCCAGTAGAGTCGAAGCACACAGTAGGTATTTAAAAAAGAAAACTTGAAGAAGGAGCTTCCCTGAGGTTCTATGTGTAATAAATAGGAGAGCCCAAATTCCAAGTTGTGTGATATCTTGGATGTATGTCTCCTCTGGACATCAGCTAGTATGCTCTGTAAGCCTGACTGTAAATTTAAAAAAAAAAAAAAAAAAAACAACAGGGATGATTACGTGCACGAAAGACAGAAATTGAAGACACCTAGCAGCTGCTTGGGACGTTTCCAGGACTCCTAATGAGAGGGCTCTTCTAGCCTGATGGCTGATCTTGGTCCCAACAGCTTGTAAATCCCTGCAACATATGGCCGGATAGCAGCGTGTTAAACTCGTGTGCAGTTTACACTGTGGCATTTGATCCATTAGGCGAAGTAAGTTTTTCCCCTTCAGCAAGGATATGAAGCCGTGGTTTCCTGACTAGCTGACAGCTAGACCTGCTGTCGGCCTCTCTGCAAAGGCACTTGCAGACAGCCTGGGCTGCCTTAATGAGTGAGGAAGATTGCCTGGCTGAAACAGCCTAGCAGAAACGATGTGGAAACAAGCTCTGGGTCTCAATTCAGAAAAGTGGGGCTCAAATCCTGACTATGGACAAGTGATTTCCCTTCTCTGTGCCTCAACTTCCCCATTGTGAAATAATCCGGATGATCTCCAAGGTTTCTTGACATTTCTTATTCTCTGGCTGAATAAAGCACTGGGTTGGTAGCGAGGGGGTCTAGAGTTAAGACATGCTACTACAGGGAACCAGAGGAGAAAGTTCAGGACTGGAGGGAAATCTTATGGACCCCTTCTCAGAATCATGGTTTGAAATCATTAAGACACCTTGGATTACAAAGAAAACTAAAGGGGAGCAAAAATAAGGATTTTTTTTCTTCATACATGTTCACAAATACCCTGAAATCTATGCATGGATCCCCAGGTTAAGAACCCTCTAATCATTGTTATATCTAATAAATAATCTAATAATAATATCTAATATTAAATCTAATGATTTATAGATAAGACCCAGAAAAGGAAAGGAATTTGCTCCACGTCACACAGCTAGTAAGTAGAGTGGAAAAACTTGAACCCAGGTCTTCTGGCTCCAAATTCAATATTCATTCAATTACAACATGATATCATGACTTTAGGTGAAAGTTTTTCTCTCTGGGTTCTGGTTTCCCAGTTTAGGCCTCAGTTTTGACCTTGTAAAATGAGGGGAATTGAACCAAAATGTAATCAAGCTGACTGTAAGAAAAGGAACAAGCATTTATTAAGCACCTACTTAGTATGTGCCAGACCCTGTACAGAAACCCTTTACAAATATGATCTCATTCGATCCTCACAACTGTTATAGGAGGTAGGTGCTATTGTTCTCTCCCCATTTTATATTTAAGGAAAGTGAGGCAGACGGGGTGAAGTGACTTGCCCAAGTTCTCGCAGCTAGTGAGTGTCTGAGGGTGTATTTGAAGGCTAGGCCCACTTTCAAGCTTTTTATTTTATTTTATTTGAATTCAATAGCATTTTATTTTTCCATTTACATGTAAAGATAGTTGTCACCATTCCTTTTTGTAAGATTTTGAGTTCAAAATGTTTTTCTCCCTCCCTCCCTTACCACCCCCGCCCCAAGCCAGGAAACAATCTGATCTAGGCTATGTGTGTACAGTCATTTTGAACATATTTCCACATTAGTCATTCAAATAATATATATTTTTTAAAGGCAGCAGGCACCTGTGACTGGGAGCTGTTAGTGAGTGAGGAGCTGCAGTGATTGACATTGCCAGGGGGACTCCACAGGAGATGAAGGTGCTTCGTCCCAGCCCTTGACCCTTGGAGCCCAGGACGGAAAGGCAAGGTTTCTTGCAGATAAAACTGTGGCTTCTTCTATGGGATTTTGTACTCCTTTCGCCAGCACACATATAGGTATGTATGCACATATATACAATGTGTGTATACCCATGTACAGCGGTCATGGGGTGAGCATTGCGATGACCTTTCCTTGGAGAGAAAAGAACTGTGGATGATTGAGAAGTCAGATCTTTTCCGTCATTTTTCAGGAGGACAGGCCAGGGTGTGATAGTTTGGGCTTGACTTGACAGCTGCTATCATCCTCTTATTCTCTCCAGCTACTGTGGCCTTGGCCTAATTCCCCATTTGGATAGGCTACTTTATATTCTAACTATTTTATAATAGTCTATATATTCTATCATAAAAAAATCTTTTCCTTTGGGGGAAAAACCCAATCCCCCAAACTTTCCAGTTGGTGGTTGCCATCAGCCAGGGTAGGGGCTTATAAATATTTGCAAGAATCATGGAAGAACAATCAGATTTAACGTAGTTCTTGTGGGTGCATTGCCAGCTGTACCACCAGTTATCTGCCTTCTAGGGAGCTCTCTGGTTTACCAGATCTGCTAAATCTCAAAGACTGAAATGCTAGGCTAAACAAGATGATGTTATCTACCATATTCACATTTGCCATGATGGGTGAAAGTATCCAGTACCCAAGAGTGTGACCTATGATAAATATAGACATTATAGTGTCAGTCAGCTGAAGTTTGCTATAGCCAAAGAACATGCTGGACACCACCGTTTAGGACTCTTAAACTCCTACTGAGTAGGTGAAGATACAACCTACAAGTTCTTTGAGGTTATTTTTTATTGACCTATTCCGTAAAGCCATTTTTCTCAGGAAAATTCAGGGTCTTGGAAAAGGTCACCATTTCCACCTTATTGCTCAGAGAAGGCACAGTACCGCTGTTGTTGAGTTGTTTCAGTTGAAATCCAACTCTTCGTGACCCTTTTGGAGTTTTCTTGGCAAAGACACTGGAGTGGCTTGCCATTTTTTTTTTCTCCAGTCACTATCACTAATGCATATTAATTTGTAGACCTGCTGTTTAATAAACAAAATTTAGGACAGCGAAAAAACTGGGCCTCTAGGTACTGGTCCTCATGTTCATTTCTCTCCTCTGCCTTGTGTTCAGGATGAGAATGTGATTGATAGGCAGGATCCTAAAGCTTCATTCCAATTTCACCGGATTCTAGACTAAGCTGGAAGCTTACCTCCACTTTTTCCTACACAGCAAACCATCCCTCCTTGGTGCTGTCAGGGTTGATAATTCCTTCACTTGGACACCTGTAGCATCTTATTTCACTGAACTATTGTAAAATCCTAGGGATTTTACTGCAACTAGAAGGGATTTTAGAGATTATCTGGCTTACTCCCTTCATTTTCCTAAGGGTGGAAGAGATTCAAGTATTTGTCTCTGTATTTGGACAGCTAGGTGGTGCTGCATGGATAGAGAGCTGGGGCTGAAGTCAGAAAGATTCATCTTCCCAAGTTCCAAAGTGGCCTCAGACACTTAGTAGTTGTGTGACTCTGGGCAAGTCACTTAACCCTGTCTGCCTCAGTTTCCTCATCTGTAAAATGAGCTGGCAAAGGAAATGGCAAATCCCTCCAGTATCTTTGCCAAGAAAACCCAAATGGGGTCATAAAAAAGTTGGATGTGACTGAACAACAAAATTTGTCTCAGTCTGGTCCCTACATTTCAGGCTTGTAAAAGTTTCCAGAGTCCAAGACAATCCCAATAAACGTTGTATAGAAAATGCCATCTGCACCAGAAAAAGAAGTGTGGAGACTGACTAAATCAGCATATGCTCTGTTCACTTCATTTTTCTGTTTTTTTTTTCTCTCTCGAGGTTTTTCCCTTTTGTTCCGATTTCTCTCTCCTAATATAATTCATAAAGAAATGTGTGTTTAAAAAGTTAATATGCATGTATAACCAGGAAAAAATAAGACAATAAAGAAAAAAAGTTTCAAGAAGATGTATGCTTCAGGAAAATCCGAGCTGAGTTAGGTCTTTGAACACTTGTTGGTAACCTTGCTGTTTTCATCATTGCTGATATCAGGAAACAAGTTGCCAGGAAACAGTGGGAGCAGTTTCCAGGCCTGCCATTGGTTTAAGAACTCTCTTCTGAACCTTCCCCATGCTGTCTTCCAAAACAGTAAGAGTTTTATGGCCGAATGCCATATCAAAGCAACAGAGCCCCTGGATGAGATGACCTCCACAGAGGTCAAATTATTCAGGGTCCAGAGGCACATGCCCCAGGTTTTGCAATCCATCTTCATTCGTGGGGAAGCTATCTAAATCCCATGTCCACAAATGTGTCAGAAATAGCAACTTCCTTCTACTGAAACTGTTTCCTCCAATGTTTCCAGTCATCTGCTAACTGTCAAATCCAATGACCTTATCTCGGTACCATTCCTCTTGATCTTTTTGCGGCCTTTGACACTGTCTCTCCTGGCTCTCCTGACTTTCTATTGCTCTTTTTAGTCTCCTTTGCTCTATCCTCAGCTCTAGCCTCTCTGTCCTGGACCCTCCTTTTTTTTAAATAATAGCTTTTTATTTTCAAAATATATGCAAAGATAGTTTTCAACATTCACTCTTGCAAAATCTTGTGTTTCAATTTTTTTTTTTGCTGAGGCAATTGGGGTTAAGTGACTTGCCCAGGGTCACACAGCTAGGAAGTGTCTGAGACCAGATTTGAACTCAGGTCCTCCTGACTTCTAGGCTGGTGCTCTATCCACTGCACTACCTAGCTGCCCCATGTTCCAAATTTTTTCTCCCTCCTTTAGACACTCCCTCCCTTAGATAGCAAGTAATCCAATATAGATTAAACATTTGCAGTTCTAAACATTTCTACATTTATCATGCTGCACAAGAAAAATCAGATCAAAAAGGAGAAAAAAAATGAGAAAGGAAAAACCCCAAGTAAACAACAACAAAAAAGCTGAAAATCCTATGTTTTGATCCACACTCATTCCCCACAGTCCTCTCTCTGGGTGCAGATGGCTTTCTTCATTGCCAGTCTATTGGAATTGGCTTGAATCACCAAATTGCTGAGAAGAGTCATGTCCATCCCAATTGACCATCACATAATCTTGTTGCCATGTACAATGTTCTCTTGGTTCTACTCACTTCACTCAGTATCAGTTCATGCAAGTCTCTCCAGGCCTTTCTGAAATCATCTTGCTGATTGTTCTGGACCCTCTTTTCTTGTCCCTCTATACTACTTCAACTGGCAATGTCATAATTTCCCATGAATTTAACTGTTATCTCTTTGCTGATGATTTTCTTTTTTTTCCCTCAATAGTATTTTATTTTTCCAAATACATGTAAATATAATTTTCAGCATTCATTTTTGTAAGATTTAGTGTTCCAATTTTTTCTTCTCTCCCTTACCTGCTCCCTCCTCAAGACAGCGAGTAATCTGATATAGGTTAAATATGTGCAATTCTTTTTAAAGTATTTCCATATGTGTTATGTTGTGCAAGAAAAATCAGACCAAAAGAAAAAAAAAACCACGAGAAAGAAAAAAGAACAAAAAAGAACACTCAGTCTCCATAGTTCCCTCTCTGGATGCAGATGGCTCTCTCCATCCTAAGTCTGTTGGAATTGTCTCGAATCACGGCACTGTTGAGAAGAACCACGTCCATCCCAGTGGATCATCACATAATTTTGTGGTTACTGTGCCCGGTGTTCTCTTGGTTCTGCTCACTTCACTCTGTGCTGATGATTTGCAAATATATTTACCCAGCCTTAGTTTCTCTGCTGACCTCCAGTCTTCTATCTCCAAACTATCTTTCAGGAATCTCAAACTGGGTGTCTCGTATACATCTTAAGCTCAACATATCTGTAACCGAACCATAACCAAACTACCCCCTTCTAAACTTCCCTAGTCCTGTGAAGGGAACCACCACCTCCCCATCCCCTAGGCTTGAAATCCAAGTGTCTTCACTATTTCCCTCCTCATCTTTGTTTGCTTGCATCCCTGGCTTCCTCCAAGTCACAACTAAAATTGCATCTTTTACAGGAAGTTTTTTCTAACTCCTCTTAAATCTGGTGCCTTCATTATTTTAATTATTTCCTATTTATCTTGTATATAACCTTTTTGAACATAATTACTTGTCTTCTCTATTAGATTTTGAGCGCCTTAAGGTTGGGAACTGTCTTTTGCCTGTTTTGTGTCCTCAGCACTTAACACAGTGCTTTGTACATAATAGGCAGCTAATAAGTGCTTATTAGCTAACTGCCTGACTTATTGTAAAAAGGCTTGTTGTTTTGGCTGTTCAGTTTTTTTTTCAGTCATATCTGACTCTTGTGACCCCATTTGGAGTTTTCATGGCAATAATGCTGGAATGGTTGGCCATTTTCCTTCTCCAGCTCATTTTACAGGTGAGGAAACTGAGGCAAACAGGGTTAAGTAAAGACTTGCCCAGGGTCTCACAGCTAGATTTGAACTCAGGAAGATGAGTCTTCCTGACTTCAGGTCCCAAACTCTATCCATCAAAGTGCCACCTAGCTTCCCCAAGAAGGCTAATGCTTTGCTTTTATTTGTCTGATTTGGACAGGATCTCTGAAGGCCTAGTTTAAATTACACCCGAACAGATACAGGGTAGCATACCCTTACCTGAGGGTGCTCTGCCCAAAGGAATATTAATTTTGATTGCAGAGTCCTTTCAAGATGTCTTGGGGTTTATGGGCTGAGAGCATGCCTTAAACCCAAATCACTCTGGCTCTCATTGATTGACCAGCAGTAGGTACCAGGCCAAGCCCCACTTGGTCATTGTTTGGGCCCCGATTGGCTCAGAATAAATGTAAATAGCAACTGTTTCTGTTTTGGCCAGAAACTCTGAGGGTCCTTCCCTCTCAGATTGATATAATTTTTAACTAGGTAAAAGAGGCCATTCTTTTCCTCCTTTATTACCTATCTTTTATCACTGATTGGACGTTGTCTCAGTCAAATAGAGACCTTTGAAGATCTTAACTTTAAAAGGCCAGGGTCTCCCATTGCATCCAGGACCATCTCCAGTCATCCTGATCTCTATCTGGCCACTGGACCCAGATGGCGGTGGAGGAGAAAGGGAGGTAGGTGACCTTGCCCAGCCCTCCCCTCACTGAAATCCAATTTACTTGCAAGTCATGGAATCACCTTCCTGACTTGGGTCCTCTTCCAGAATGAAGGACAAACTACAACAGACCCAGACAAGAATCCCTTCTAAACCATTGTATCCCCCCCTTGCTTGAGTAACTAATAAGGAGAGAAGGAACCCACTGCTCATTGAAATATCCCATTCTCCTTTTACCTGGCTGCCATCATTAGGGAATTTTTCCTTTTCTATCAACCCTATATGTGCCTCTTCTCCAACCCTCTGACTTTCACATGTTGTTCCTGGTTCTTCCCTTTGCTATTAAGCAGACCAAATCGATACTTCTTTTATATAACAGCCATTTGAGAACTTGAAGACAGCTTTTGTGTTTTCCCTAAAGCTTCTCCAGGCCCAACATTACCAATTTCTTTAACTGATCCTCCTGATGTGACCTGGCAGCCTCTCATTGTCATGGCTGCCTTCACCTGAATTTTCTTCAGCTTCTCAATATCCTTGCTAAAATATGGTGATACGACTTGAACTCTGTCCTTTATTTTTATTATCTGACTAAAGCAAAGGAGCCTGGGACAATCATCTCCCTCATTTTAGATACTTACTTCTCTCCATCCAGCCTGGGACGATATTAGTCCTTTGGGCTGCCATATCATACATTTGGTTCATATTGAGCTTATGATGCCCTAAAGTCCCTAGTCTTTTTGGCTAGTCATCTCTCCTCCATCTTGTATTTGGGAAGTGGCTTTTTGGAAACCCATGCATTTATCTGTGTTCAATTTCATCTTACTACATTTGATCCAGTGGTCTAATCTGATGAGATCTTGTTGGACTTGAACAACATGTCTATCCCATTCAGTTTTCCTATCTTCAGATTTGAAGAGTGTGTCCAGAAGACTGAGGGTTTATAATCTTTCAAGATTGCTTCCTTCTTATTTTTGAGGAGATGTGTGCAGTGGGAAGAGTTCTAGTTTAGGAATCCTGGTATGGGACTCCATGAAATGGGAGTACCATTCTAGTCCTGGTAATTTTATCCAACTGATTTTGTAATGTGAGCATGGAACATTATCCCTTTGGGACTCGGATTCCTCATCTGAAAAATGGGCATAACAATCCTGCCTTGTCCTGTTTCCTAGATAGGATGCCAGGATCACTTTGTAAACAGGAATGTATTTTGTTCCCATAAAGCTTTTAAATTAATTTAATTAACAAATTTAATTAAAAGCCATATTCGTTACTTGTTGTTGATAACTTGTATAATCTTCATTGTTTAATAATAGTGGCTATTCAGGTTTGTAAAGTACTGGTCATATATTATTTCATTTGATCCTTCTGAGGGAGCTGCTGTGATTATCTGCATTTTACAGAGGAAGAGGTTAAGGTTGAGAAAGGTTAGGCAGGATTCAAACTTCTTGGCTTGGAGGCTAGCAATCTGTCCACTATGACCCCTTTCTGCCTTTTTAGATACAGAAGAGGCAGCAGAGTGGATCTCTATTTAGTGGGTAGAGTATTAGAGTTGGTATTAGGAAAAGCCAGGTTCAAATCCACCTCAGTCATTTATCAGCTGTGACCGTGGGCAAATCCCTCAACCTCTCTGAAACTCACTTCCTTTTTCTTCCTATGTCAGAGGGTTGTGGGGATTAAGTAAGATAGTAGATATAAAAAACGCCATGAAAACTTTGTGGTGCTCTGTAATATATATATATATATATGTATATATATATATATATGGTTATTATATATATGTATGTATATATAATTATTGGTTTTGTTATTATTATGATTACTGTAGCAGACTCATGCTACTCCTATGAGATCATACACTATTTTTAAGACATTTTGATCTTTTTTTTTTCAATGCAATTTCTTTGTGAGTTCATTTAATGACTGCACATTGAGTGCTTGATAAAATATAAATGTTCTCCCTCCAGTAACTTTTCTTCATTTGGAACAGAATCTTGATCATAGAAAGCCATTATATCTTTTTGGTATAATCTGTACCTTCATTCTTTAAACACAGTGTTCCTATGATAATGTCTTCTGGGTAGGTGTACCAAGCTCCCCTGAACTTCCCCTCCACCCCCACTACCACCCCAAAGCAGTTTTCCAGGCACTCTGTCTTCCAGGGTCACTTATTTTTATGAACAGCCTGGAGGTGGGGAGCATGGAGATCCAAGCTTTCAAGTAGAATTTTCCAGTTTGGCCTGTTGCACCTAATACTGAAATTCCATACTGAAATATGGAACTATAGTCTATTAATTTGACTATAAGTAACTAGATGGGGTTGACAAAGAAAGCCTAAAGTACTGATAAAATTACGGAGGAAGGCAGGGAAGGGCACTGATGGGGATCAGTTGTCCCACCCTCTGTGGTGATCGTGGGTAGCCCTACCAGTCAGAAATGTCAGCCCCCTGAAGTTCAATTTTCCCAGTAAATCTGTCTATGGCTCACACCATCTTGGCTGAATCTCTTTTGTGTTAGCCCACCACAGAATTCTGCCTCTTGGTGTCTTTTTCCTCCCCTTTCCTTCCTCCCTCATGTCACTTGAGAGTTCTCCTCTCATCTGTGTATCTCCTCTCATCCCTCCCACAATGCCTTTCTCCTCCTTGTAACTTATATAACTTATATATATATATATATATATGTGTGTGTGTGTGTGTGTGCATATGTGTGCGTGTATACACATGCACACACACACACACAAACATATGTATAAACTTATAATTAACTCTTCTAGGGGTGTTAAACTCTATGAATTTAACCTGCTAGCTAAAGATGTCCTCTAACCTCATGGGTGTTCTTTTTCTCCTGGTTAATTGTGAGTAACACTGGGGAACTTGGCTTTTCCATTGTTAATTGTTAAAATCTCTTTCTTCACTGACTATATGCTCTCCCAATCCTGTTTCATATTTACTGGCGTCTGTTAAATCTCTTCCTTTTGGCTGTAACCTCTTCTAAGTAAACCTCCCTTTTGCCAAAGAGAATGGCCATCGTGAATTCTTCATGTGACTAAACCCCGATATCTGGTGCCTACCTAAGTCATATTATTTGGACTTAGAAACTGGCCCCCTAAATCATATGAGAATGAGAGATGAGGATGTGTGTTTGTGTGTGCATGTGCCATGTGTGTACACACATGTGCTCTTGTAATGGAATTATAGGAATCATGTGGATGTAGATCTCATTTTTGAGTTTTGAAGTTGTGAGAATATCTAAATCAACCCTTTCATTTAAAAAAGGAGGAAACTGAGACTTTGATGGGGTGGATTGCCCCAGAGCCCACAGTTAGTAAATAGCAGAGCTGGCATCTATCTGGGTTGTGCACTGAGTTTTTTGAGATGTGGTTGTCACCGTCACCCAGAACCCACTGGTACCTGGCTGATTTAGTCATCAGATCAGGTGTGGTTTGCTCTTATCAAAGGAGATTTGCCTCAGAAGCCTGATTCAACAAAAAGGAATTACTCCTCACTGTGGTAAAATGCCTATAAAGCCTGCTTTCCCTTGCCCTTTTCCTTGCTTGTTTGCTCAGCTGCCTTCCTGGGAGACAGCTCAGTTGGAGGACTTGGGACTTAATGGTTTGGGGCCTCCTGGAGGAGAGTTTACAGTGAGATGTGAAGTCCCATTGCTGATTTTGAGAATCCTGTCCTTCAGCAATTTGATGTAGGAGGAGAATGGGGTGGGGAGGTGGGGGTGAGAGGTCAGTCATAAATTTTGGGCTGAGGGCTGAGTTGAATTCATGGGTCACCCCTACCTCAGTCCTCCCCCCCCACACCCAACACAAGAGATCCACATTTCCTCCCTGACTGGTTTTTGAATGTCCCCCAGGCCAATATGCTACTGAGGCTACTCGAGTATCTGTGGAAAATAGTTAGCTTGGGAGCTAGGAGAAGGGCTTGCCAGGCCAGGCAGTGGGAAAGGGATGGGGACTGCCATTTTGCTCTTCTTGAATTTTTGTATACTCAAGAAACTCAAGTCTAAGGTAAAATTTTCAAGTGCCAAGTACTTCGGTGTTTCCTAGGAGCCCCCTGCCACTCCCACTCTGTTCTCCAGAGGGTGACTCAGGCTAGCATCGGAAGCTTCAGGGGAGCCTAGTCTAATTTGTAGTTCAGTTGCTGGAGAAGAGGTTAGGGTGAAGACAAATATTGGCTGGACAGGCCCAGTTAGGTGGTAGCAGCTGGTCCTGAGGTGGATATTGCAGCAGGGCTGTGATTTCCCATGGGGATTTCCGATTTCCGGAGGTGAATTCCCCTTACCTCCCCCCCTGGGCTTTAAGTCTCAAGGCTCCTAGAGGCATAACTGCATTGAAGGCAACAAGCATTTATTGAGCACCCACCAGTTACAGATCACTGATGAGGGCCAGCAGCAGGCAGGAAACAATGGCTCAGGACCTTACTCCTTAGTCACAGAGGAAAGAAGGAGAGAGGTTGGGCACATTTTAAAAGGGGAGAGGGGAGCAGCACTTGGGGGAATCAAGTTTGTCCGAAGGAGACACTTTTCTGTCCACTGGGCTTGGGGAAACCTGGGGATCAGTTACTGGTACAAATATTTTGATACAAATACGCAATCTGAAATCTCAGTGGATGGGATAAATCCAGGGTGATCCTTGTTGTATTCAAGGCTCCTTCAAAGTCAAATTTGATTTACACCCAACTTTCCAGGGGCACAGAGTGGCTGGCCAGTCTCCCTAGACAGGAAGAGAAATTGGTTTATCCCAACTGATGGCTTGGGGGATGGAGTCGGGTGGGGTGGGGAAGGATAAAGGGGGAAATGTGGGGGGCTCTTTTCCAAATGGTAGGATTTAGAGGAGCAGAGGTCAGGGTCCCTGCCTCAGCTGGACAAAAGATAATGATGGTGAGAGACTAGAGTAGATATAGCTTCTGACCTTTCCAGTTTGGGGACCAGGAGAGGGGGAAGTATGTTTTATGGGAGGTTAGACCTGGAGGGGACATTAGGACATAGGAGAAATCAGAATGTCATAGGTGGAAGGAGCCTGAGGAATCATCTATCATGTTCCCATTTTGTTAGGGTCCAGAGGGGAGAAGGGGGGTTGCTGGAAGCCATTTAGCTAAGAAGTGACAGAGTCAGGACTCGACTCTAGGGGTATTTGCAAGCTAGTCTGCTCTTACCGGCTCAGCCCTACAGGTGGCCACGGGAGATAGTGATGACTTGGCAGGAAGTTTCCCTGGCTCCCCTTGGGCCAGGATCCCCGGGGTAGGTGAGGAAGAAGAGCAGAATAAATTTCTTTTTCACTCCCACAGCCATCTGGTAGAGCTGCATCCTCACGTCCTTCTGCCAGTAGGCATAGATGAGTGGGTTGAGGAGAGAGTTCCCAACTCCGAGCAGCCACAGGTACCTCTCAAGTATGTGGTAGAGCTGGCATTGCTGGCAGGCAGCCTGCACCATGCTGGTGATGAGGAATGGGGCCCAGGATAGGGTGAAGCTCCCGATGAGCACAGCCACAGTCCGGAGTGCCTTGAGGTCCCCGCTAGCCCTGAGGGTAGGACAGTGGCCTTCCGGGGCTCCGGCAAGCTCCATCTTTCGGATCTGCTCATTGTGCAGGGAGGCGATCTTGAACATGTCACAGTAGAAGAAGACAAAGAGCAGCAGGGCAGGGAAGAAGCCCCCAAGGGACAGAGTCAGAATGAAACTCGGGTGGAACACAGCGAAGAAGCTGCAGGGGCCCTGGTACGTGCCCTGCTGGAAGAAGGGCACCCACAGCGGGAGGAAGCCAATGATGTAGGACCCCAGCCAGAGGCCAGCCACGCAGGTCCCGGCCAGTGGCCCGTTCATGATCTGGAAGTAGCGGAAGGGCTTCTTAATGGCCAGGTACCTGTCAAAGGCGATCAGCATCACTGTGAGGACGGAGGCAGCGGAGGAGGAGGTGACGAAGGCCATGCGAAGGCTGCACAGGGTCCTCTGGGTGGAGTGGGCCGGATTGGAGAGCTGGTCGTTAACCAGGCCGGAGATGGCCACGCCGATGAGGGTGTCGGCCACGGCCAGGTTCAGAGTGAAGCAGAGGCTTATGCTGTCGGTCTTGTGGATCAGCAGAAACACAGCCACCGCCACCAGTGCATTGATTGCGATGATGAAGCAGGCCAGAGTGGCGAGGATCACCCCGAAAGAGAAGGTAGAATCCATGGCTTCTGGTCACTCTCGGCTCTGTCGTCTTAGGGTGTGATGAGGGAAGGCCCCATGCCCTTGTGAGCCAACAGATTGAAAGAGCTCGCCGGAGGCACAGAGCTTCAGAGCTGTCTGCTCCTCATTAAGGATCTTCTCACTGATTTTTCCTTTTTCTACAGGGCTGTGGGAGTCAGCTGGGTCACTGGCAGTTCCAGTCCTCAGACTCCCGCCTCCCCTGCTCTCTGAGGGAGACTGGTCCTTCTCCCCTCCTCCTCCTCCCAGCTGGGCAAGTCCCTCCTCCTTCCATAACCAAGTTACTAGACAACTCCGAAGTACCTGGCACACACTGTCTCACTCCAGTTCCCTCTCATCATTGCTGCTTCAAGGGATGGGGCCGTTGGTCAAGTCCTGTGTCTGGCTGAAGATGCAGTTGACTCTAATCGGCCTTGTTCCTCCTCCATAATGCCAGGCAAACTTCCACTTCTTTTCTTCTAAACCTCAAGTATTAGCAAAATCATTCTTCTCCATTGCTATTATTAACACCTTTCATCTAGTAATCAGGAGAGATTATCAGAAATAGCCTGTATGAAGACCAAGCTGCTTCCAGGGTCCAAGGTAATTTTCAGGAGTCCAAAAGTTCAGTGGGGAGCTTGCGTGACTTAAGTCGCTGAGGTAAAAAGGACTAGATTCAAATCCTAATTGTCTCACCTCTTAGCTTTCTAACTCATACCCGGTAGATTGGAGGCTCTCATTTCCCCCCATCCTCCAGCCTCATTTTCCTCATCTGTAATGTGGGGGAAATGATTCTTGAACCACACACCAACAGGACTGTTGTGAGCAGCAAATGAGATCGTAGCTGTGAAGTGTGTTCTAAGAGGATGGCCATCTAGCCCCATTGGCACGGCTCTTCCTGTCATTATTCCCTGTACCAGTATAAATTGAAGACCCTCTGCAGATTTTAACCCTATGTGATGATCATCCGTTTCTTTTGGGAATTCTTCCAAGGAAGATCCTCCCAGTGCATCAGAAGTTTTTTTTTTGACTGTTTTGTGGGTACCAGGGCAGCATCTGGGCTGCCCTTCTCTTATTCTTCCCTCTTGCTGGCTAGCACATCTCCTCACTCGGTCACACATGTACATGTTTCCACTGAGATCTTTGACACCATATACTAGTGAGTGCCCCAGAACCCAGCTTCTTAAACTGTGGTTCTCAAGCCCATATTGGGTCTAGTAACTGAATGTGAAGGTGACGAATTTAAGGTTTATTATCAGTAAATGTTTGATTCGTATGCCTATTTTACATACTTATATACCCAGGATCACATAAAAATTTCTCGGCTGAAAAGGGGTCTCCTGTGGAACAAGTTTAAGAAATCCTGGTCTAGAAAAACAGGCTCTGCTAAGCTATGTGACTTTAGCTATCTTGGCCACAATCTCCTCCTCTGTAAAACCAAGGATTTGGACGGGACCATCCCTAAAGTTCCTATTAGCTTTGGCCTTCTATGCCCTACGTTGGAAAGCCCTGCTCAGCTCTGAATTTTGGGTCCCATAAGGCACTGGAGTCAAGCTTAAGTAGAAACAGAGACTATTAAACCATACACAAGGATCTCTGAAGGTCTCCTATGGATTGCTATAGAAAACCACATATTTAAATATATATTTTTTATTAAGAAAGTGCCACATTCAAACCAGATAGGAACTATGTTTTAATGGGGTTCTGGTTCTCTGATTCTCAAGAGTGTTGTGGTCCACGGGCAGTGTGTTGGACGCTTCTGCTTTAAGGGACTGTGAGGATGATGCTCATGAAGATGACTACAATGACGATGATGGTGATGAAGATGAAGATGACTGCACTTCTTTCCTGTTTCCCTTTTTCTTATGTTGTAGAACTCAGATTCATTCTCTTCCCACAAGCCTCAATCTAACCATCTATGGTTCTCTCCCCAGATCTCCTAGATATGTGGGTTAAGATTAAAGAGAGAAAGTGCACACCTCTCTAATACTTGCAAGTAGTTTTTCAGATGTGGGAGCTAAGCCAATCCCTGAGAAAAGTGAAAAGGATTTGGAGGAAAATGCTAATCCTCATTCCCATTTCCTCTTAAACTCTCGGGTTACAAAGCACTAGACAGCCATTGTCTTGTTTGAGCCTCCCAGTAGCTCCTGGAGGTTCCATTTCATATTCTTCACCCCATTTTACAGATGAGGAAACTGAGGCTCAGAAGAGGCAAGACATGCTCAAGGTCACCAAGCTCAGCATGTAGATCACATCCAATTTTAAAGTCACAGACCCATTTGCACAGATCCATTAGAATTAACCTTTCACCTGCTACTTTCTTTCTTCTTAGATACCAAGAAGGGAGGGAGAGGAAAAGCTGTTAGAAGCTTGTTTGCACAGGCTGGGGGGAAGCACAAACAGGATAGGGGATTAAGGGAGGAAGTGGAGAGCCCTGACAGGCAAAGACGGTTTCTGCTGTGTTTGGACAGCTTGCTGAAGCACTGCAAAACTGTCAGAAGGGCCTTTCAGCCTTCTGGGTTTCAGAGGGGCAATTCTGAGAACAGCTCTTATTCTTTCAGGTGCCTATTAGTGACTTTGCAGTGAGAGTATTACACTCAGTCTGATGTCACACTTACACTTGGACACAACTGCAAGAGAGTTTTGATTCGGATCCTGATTCTCTTACTGACTAGCAGTATGACTTTGGACAAGTCACTTCTGGTCTCCATTTCCTGGTCTGGAACATGAGAATACCAGCACAGAGGGCTCTTGAGGGGAAAGTGGCCTGGAAAGTGCTCCTCCCTCCCCAGTCTGTTCATGCTACCTCCCTCAGGAAATCTTCTCTCATACTCTTTTGTTCCCAAGGGCCTTCAAAGAACCAGAGAGGCTGGGCAACTGTCACTTTTGCTGAACTCAGATCTGCAAATAAAACCCAATTAAGATATAGGACAAGGCAAGACAGGATGTAGAGCAAAGTTTCTTAAACTGTGGGTCCTGACCCTCTATTGGGACATAATGTGGGGGGTGGTGAAAATTTGGCAATAGTAAAATAGTAATAGTGTTACCCCAAGATTTAATTTTTATGTAAAAGTAAACAAGCACATCCATTTCATTATATGAAAATTTGCTTTTCATCTTTAATAAATGATAAAAATTATATGTGTACCACAGAATCATTAGATTTCTTTATAATTTATTATCAGTAAATGTTTGATTTGGGTACCTATTTTATACACCTATATATCTGGGGTCGTGTAAAAATTTCTGGGTTAAAAATGGATTGTGAGTGGAAAAAGTTTAAGAAGCCCTGGTCTAAAGGAAAGTGTGTGGGTTGGAGACCCGCACATACAAGTTCCTGTTGTAGGAACTCAGATTGCTCAGCCTGTAAAAGAGAAGGAACGCGTCAGTTATCCAAGCATCTGAAGGGCTACTGTGTTTTGCTCGGTGCCAGATATTAACCCATATAAATGTGAGTTATAGGTTTGACGTCAGAAGGCCTGGGTTTTTGCCATTTTTACTACGTTGTCCAGCCTGGGTAAAGGTGAGGGGATTAGGGGGACAGAAATCACAAAATCCCATTGGGAAGGAGCTTCAGAGGTGTCTAGTCCAACCTGTATCTGAAAACATGCCTTCTACAAAACCTTCAGCCTCTACTTGAGGATCTCCAGTGATGGGGAGCGCACTGAATCCCAAGGTAACTTATAACCCTTTGGGGCAGTTCCAATTGTCAGAAAGTTTTTCCTTGCATTAGACCTAAATCTGCTGCAAACCTTCCATCCACTGTTTTTATCTCTGCTTTCTATAGCATGTGAAGGAAATACTATAAAATATATAGGCAGACAGATTAGAATCAGGTTGCAAACAGCTTTGAATGCCATGATCAGCAGATTGTCCTTTATTTTCCAGCTTCTTAAACTGTGGGTGTTGATCCCATGTGGAGTCTCATAACTGAATGTGGGGGGGAAGGTCACAAAATTATGATTTATTATCAGTAAATGTTTGATCTATATACCTGTTTTATATGGGTCATGTCAAAATTTCTTGAGCAAAAGAGGATAGTAAATAGAAAAAGTAGAAAAAAAATCTGGCTTATTCCTTCTTTGGTTTTCTTTTGTGCATTTGAAAAAAATATTTCAATGGGTCCTATCTTTTTGGCATCTGTATTGCTAATCTTTCTATCCCCAACTCCCTCCCTCCAACCAAGAGAAAGAAAGAACA
This sequence comes from Myrmecobius fasciatus, assembly GCA_023553655.1. Lineage (NCBI taxonomy): Eukaryota > Metazoa > Chordata > Mammalia > Dasyuromorphia > Myrmecobiidae > Myrmecobius > Myrmecobius fasciatus. The sequence continues at coordinate 163,679 of JAJPUD010002321.1, forward strand.
ACCAAAAACTCCTTGTAATAAATAAGCTTAGTTAAGCAAAATGAACCCTCAAAATGTCCATGTCCCAAAATACCTCTCTTTGTAGCCATCCCCTCTCTGTCAAGAAGTTGGTAATGGGGGTCATCATAGATCCTTTGGAATCATGGCTGACCATTGCATTGATTGGCATTTTTAAGTCTTTCAGAGTTGTTTTTCTTTGCAGCGTTGCTGTCCGTATATAAATTGGTCTCTTAGTTCTGCTCATCTCAATCTGCATCAGTTCCTACTACTCAGAATTATTGTAAATTGTCTCTTTTGCCATTCCCTATCCCGTAGTAATGTTTTTATATCACAATTTTTAAGGAACTCCTCAGTTGTCTGAAGAGATATATTCAGAGGCACCCCTTTATATTCTAGTTCTTTTTTTCCTTTTCTTTCCCTTTCCCTTTAACTCCCCCCCCCTTCAGGATCAGGAAGTTTGTTTTGCTTCCAACTATCATTTCTTTGATATTATTGTCTTTTTAAATGCTCTTTTCCCTATCCCCATGTATTTCCTTATTGAATTTGATCTATTTCTACACCAAACTCTGTGTGTGTGTTTAAGTGCATGTATTCAACCCTCCTTTGTTCATTTCAGACAAAAATGAGGTTTGTCTGTTGCCCATTCCCCCCACCTATTCTTCCCTGTTTATATACTCTTCCCATAAATCCCAATCATGAGAAATAACAGGTGCCATCCCATTCTTTCTCCTTCCAACACTGTGTGCCTTTTATGCTTTCTTCTCTTTTCTCTCTTCACTCAAAGCAGAATCAATCCACCCCTGAGTCTTTCTTATTTAACTCCCTCAATACACTTTCAAGTCTCTAAAGTTATCTTCCTGTTAGGATGTTAGCAGTATATTATCATGCAACCCCTTCTCATTGCTCAAACAAATTTGCCTTTATAGGTTTCTCTCAACTTTTGTGTTTGCATTTCAAAGTTCTTACTCTGCTGTGATGTTTTCATAAAAATGCTCAAAAAAGGAATTAATGAAAAAAATACAAGTGAAGGTGACCTAGCTGTACCAGACCTAAAATTATATTATAAAGCAGCAATCATCAAAACCATTTGGTACTGGCTGAGAAATAGAGTAGTCGATAAGTGAAAAAGGTTAGGTTCACAAGACACAGTAGTCAACTTTAGTAATCTAGTGTTTGAGAAACCCAAAGACCCCAGCTCCTGGGATAAGAACTCACTATTTGGCAAAAATTGCTGGGAAAATTGGAAATTAGTATGGCAGAAACTAGGCACTGACCAACATGTAACACCACATACCAAGATAAGGTCAAAATGGGTTCATGATTTAGATATAAAGAGTCATACTATAGGCAAATTAGAAGAACAATGGATAGGATAGTCTACCTCTCAGATTTGTGGAGAAGGGAGGGATTTGTGACCAAAGAGTAACTAGAGTACATTATGGAATACAAAATGGATAATTTTGATTATATTAAGTTAAAAAGTTTTTGTACAAATGAAGCCAGTGCAGACAAGATTAGAAGGGAAGCACTAAGCTGGAAAAAATGTTCACATCTAAGGGTTCTGATAAAGGCTTCATTTCTAAAATATAGAGAGAATTGACTTAAATTTATAAGAATACAAGCCATTCTTCAGTTGATAAATGGTCAAAGGATATGAGTGGACAATTTTCAGATGAAGAAATTAAAACCATTTCTACCTATGAAAAAATGCTCTAAATCACTATTGATCAGAGAAGGGAAAAGATAATGATAATTGTTGAAGGGGAGGGGGAAAAACTGGGACACTAATACATTGTTGGCAGAGTTGTGAACTGATCCAACCATTCTGGAGAGCAATTTGGAACTATGCCCAAAGGGCTATCAAACTGGTCATACCCTTTGATCCAGCAGTGTCTCTACTGGGTTTATATCCCAAAGATATCATGAAAAAGGGAAAAGAACCCCCATGTGCAAAAATGTTTGTAGCAGCTCTTTTTTTGTAGTGGCAAGGAACTGGAAACTGTGTGGATGCCCATCAATTGGGGAATGGCTGAATAAGTGATGGTATATGAATGTTATAGAATATTATTGTTCTATAAGAAATAATCAGCAGCATGATTTCAGAAAGGCCTGGAGACACTTACAGGAACTGATGCTGAGTGAAGTGAGCAGAACCAGGAGATCATTATACACAGCAAGGGCAAGACTATACAATGTTCAGTTCTGATGGGCATGGATATTTTCAACAATAAGGTGATTCAGGCCGATTCCAATAAACTTGGGATGGAGAGAGCCATCTGCATCTAGAGAGGGGGCTGTGGGGAATGACTGTAGATCACTACATAGTATTTTCATTTTTTATTGTTTCCTTGCATTTGTTTTCTTTCTCATTCTTTCCTTTTTGATCTGATTTTTCTTGTGTAGCATGATAATTGAGGAAATATGTATAGAAGAATTGCACATGTTTAATATATATTGGATTATTTATCATCTGGGAAGGGGGTAGAGGGAAGGAACGGAGAGAAAAAATTGGAACACAAGGTTTTGTAAGGGTGAATATTGAAAACTATAAAAAGCTTTACATTTTAAAAAGTGCTTGAAAGTCCTCTATTCCATTAAAGATCCACTTCCCCCACCTTCCCAATGGATTATACTTAGCTTTGAAGGGTAATTTATTTTCGATTGTAAGCTTATCTCTTTTGCATTTTGGAACTATGTATTTCAATATCTCTTCTCATTTGTATTAGAAGCTTCCAGGTCTTGCCTGGTCCTGACTGTAGTTCCTTCATACTTGGACGACTTTTGTTTGGATGCTGGCTTTGATGTGGGAACTTTGGATTTTGTTTATGACATTCCTGGGACTGTTCATTTTGGGGTTCGTTCAGGATGGGATTGGTGGATTCTATCTTCACTTTGCCCTTTGGGTAAGTTTTTATGTATGATTTCTTGAAATATAGCATCCAGCCCTTTAAAAAAAATCATAGCTTTTAGGCAGTTTAATGATTCTTAAATCATTTCTCCCTGACCTGTTTCCACTTACTGTGGCTTCCAAAGTCCCCATCCTGGGGCTTTCTGAGGGGAACCCTCAACTTTGATATCATGTGATCCATTTCTGGTTTTATTGGTGCTAGTTTTGCTAGAGGGTTCCCCTTTCTTTTTCCCATGTTCTTTTAAAAGTCATGGCTGACTTTTAGTAATTACAGAATGGGAGAAGAAGCTTACTATATAATTTCTCATTGGATTTATTGACCATAATTTGATCTAATGTGAATTTCACAGCTTTGCTGGAATAAGAATGAGAGAGCTTTTCTCCAGTTCAGGCAGCCATCTTGACCAGAAGGCCCAATTCCTCTATTTTAGAGTGGAGAAAACAGACCTCAAGAGCAGAAGGGAATGGAATAAGGCCACTGAGGTAGTACACAGCAAAGCCTACACTAGTGACCCTGCTCCTCTGCATCCAAATACAGTTCTCTTTTCAAACCTTCCTCTCCAGCTAAATCTGCTTCCCTTTTTCCTCAGGCTTTTCTCTTCCTTTTCTGAAACAGCAATGGGGGTTATTTGACAGTGTCTTCGTTTTGCAGAGCCTCCTATTGTTAGTGTGGACCTTGGAAGGAAGGGAACAGACTGAGGGGCTCTTTCATGACCTTCTAAGGTCTTTTGAAACAGTTACATAATAGGACAGTCTATAATCAAGTATTCTCCTTTTGGGGCTGGGACCAGGAGAGAAAGTACAAAATGAACAGAAGGTAGTATGGCTTTGGTCGAGAACATCTGGGTTCAAATCTCAGCTGTACTCCTCTTTCCTTGTTTGACCTTGGGTAGCCACATCTTCTCTCTGGGTCTCAGTTTTCTTAGCTGTAAAATGAGAGGGGTGATGACATGACTTTTAAGGTCCTTTCTAGCTCCAAATCTATAAAGTGAAGCTTTTGTGCTCTGGTTGGACCAGGGCTATTTCCTCTTCTGGCAATCCTTTTCACTCTCTACTTCCATTCTGTGGCATTTTGTCATCTCCTAAAATCCATATGGTCCTATACAAATCAGAAGGCTGCTTTGGCCTTGGTCTTGACTTTAATGGGAGCATGAATGAATACATAATCAGTAGAGAAGATTGTTAATCTTTAGAACAAAACCACTGTGACTTTTTTCCCCAAAAAGTTTCATTATGTACTTTTTTATGACACAATAGTCATTTCCCTTCAACTTCCCTTACCACTTACTGGCCTTTTTCCTCTAAGGAAGGAAAAAAAAACTGAAGTCAAACTATAAGGTAGCAGGTAATATATACAGTTCCATGCTTGTACATTTACCCTTTTTACTGAGTAGAGAAAAATATGTTTCCTTATGAATTTTCTGGTGTTAAGATTGGTCACATGAACTAGTCAGTTCCACCACCCTGGAGGAATGTCTTATCTTTTTCATCATTGATTTGTTCTGTTTGTTGTTCTTTCTGCTTTCTTCCTCCCCATTTCTGAGGAGCTGAACCTACCTTGTAATCCCCCTCGTACTCTCTCTTCTAAGGAACACAGTGAAACTTCCCATACAGATACTGCCTTTGATGTTCAGCAAATAGTTTGGCCAAGCTAGAAGTCGATCTAACCACATCATGTCCTCTGACCCCTTATTAGCATCGAACCCACATTACTTACCTTGATTCTGCTTCCAAGGTCTAAGAGGAGAGTGGCAAACAGAAGGCACTTTGAATTTTCTGGGTGTACACTATTCCCAGGCTTTTTGTATAATTAAGTGGAGTAGGTGATTAAATACCAAATGAGCTCAATACTTACATCTTGTTCCAATTTTCCCAGCAGTTTTTGTCAAATAGTGAGTTTTTATCTCAAAAGATGGGGTCTTTGGGTTTATCAAACACTAGATTACTATTGTCATTGAGTATTTTGTCCTGTGAACCTATCCTATTCCACTAATCCACTACTCTGTTTCTTAGCCAGTACCAAATGATTTTGATGACCACTGCTTTATAATATAGTTTTAGATCTGGTATAGCTAGGCACCCTCATTTGCTTTTTTTTCCCATCAATTCCCTTGAAATTCTTGACCTTTTGTTTTTCCAGATGAATTTTGTTGTTATTTTTTCTAGGTCAGTTAAATAATTTCTTGGGAGTTTGATTGGTATAGCACTAAATAAATAGATTAGTTTAGGTAGTATTGCCATCTTTATTATATTCACTTGACCTATCCAAGAGCACTTGATATTTTCCAATTGTTTAGATCTGACTTTATTTGTGTGGAGAGTGTTTTGTAGTTTTGCTCATATAGATCATGACTTTCCCTTGGCAGATATATTCCCCCCCAAAAAAAATAGTCATATACATGGTTAATAGGTTAGCAAAGCTTGGATTCATACTGTGTTCTTTTTTTTTAAACAAATAATAATAGCTTTTTATTTTTCCCAATACATGCAAAGATAATTATCAACATTCACCCTTACAAAACCTTGTGTTCCAAATTTTTCTCCCCCCCCCACTCCCTTAGACAGCAAGTAACACAATGTAGGTTAAACATGTGCAATTCTTATAAATATATTTCCACATTTGTTATGCTGCACAAGAAAAATCAGATCAAGAAGGAAAAAAAATTAAGAAAAAAACCAAGCAAGCAAACAACAAAAAAAGGTGAAAGTACTCCACTTTGATCCACATCCAGTCTCCATAGTTCTCTCTCTGGATGTGGATGGCACTTTCCATCACGTCTGTCAGAATTGTCTCAGATCCCTGTATTGTTGAAAAGAGTCGAGTCCATCCCAGTTGATCATGTGTGCTTTTTATTATGTTACTTCTTTCGGTTTGTTGTTTTCATCTTTTGCAATATAGGGACAATCATCCTTGTGCTACCTACCCCATCAGATCATTGTGAGGCTCCAATGAAAGTTTACAAACTCGGCCACATGATGTATGAATATAAAGGGCTTTAAAAACATCATTTGTTGCTCTGGGGTTCCGAGACATGTTATGGTTGAAAATGTTGTCATTCTGTGGTCATCCAGGTGATGAGTCTCTCCAACTTACATTAGTGATCAAACAGCAGACATGCTGTTTCTTGACACAACTTTGCAGAGCTTAGGCTTCACTGGCCTAGATTTGAGAACTCAAGGTCCCCTTCATGTCTTGATGAGGTATTGAAATAGGGTGGCAGAGACCAACTTGTCTTATAGCAGGACAGGGGAAACAATACCTGATTTGAAGCAAGGAAGAAAGATCTGGGTTTAAGCCTACTTACTACCTGGATGACATTGGGCAAATCCCTTGCCCTCCCTGGACCCCAGTTTCCTCCTCTGTAAAATGAGGGGAATAGACTAGAGGGCTTCTGAGGGCCCTTCCAGCTCCAACTTGAGGATCCCTTTGGTTCACTCTATATCTGAGCAGGCACTTCTATTACACTATTGACGAGTGGTCATTCAATCCCTTTTTTGCATCTTGCCCTACTTTCAGGTAGCACTAATTGTTATCCCAAATTGCTTTTGCCATTCTTACCCATTAGCTCCTATCTTTGCCCTCCAGACCCCCCTCCACAGGTAGCCCCTCAGATCCTTGAAAAGCACTTTAGTGTTCCTCCTAGTTCACACTGAATACCTCTCCAGACACCCTTCTCAGCCTCCTATCCCTCATTCTCATCTCTATTTTCCTTCCCCATTCTAGTTGGTCAGCTCCCTAATGGCCTCCATAATCCAGAGGTGGCCATCCCAGACTGGGGAAGCAGGACTAGGGCCTTCCTGGCTACTATACCCTCACATGCAGCCCAGGGTAATGTTCAGTTGTTCGGGTTGCCATTTTACAGTCTTGATTCATGTTGGGTATACAGTCAGCTGAAAAACCCAGATCTTTCTTGAAAAACAAAAACTGTGGGGGGAATGGGGGAAAAATTGGAACACAAGGTTTTTCTTTTTTTTTTTCTTTTTTAAATTTTTATTTTATTTGCATAACATATGTGTGGGTAATTCTTCAACAATAACCCTTACATAGCTTTCCGTTACAAATTTTTCCCCCCAACTCCCCACCCCTCCCCTAGATGGCAGGATATCCACTACATGTTAATTATGTTAAAATATTGGCAAATCGAATATATGTATACATATTTCCAAACTTATCATTGGTGTGCAAGAAAAATCTTATCTACACAAACGATATATCAGATAAAGGAAACACAATGTAAGCAAACATCAATCAAGGAGTATGAGAATGTTATGTTGTGGTCCACATTTCGCATCCCTCTCTCTGGGTGTATATGGCTTTCTTCAGTGAACAATTGGAGGTGGTTTGAAACATTTCATTGTTGAAGAGAGCCATGTCCATCAGAATTGATCGTCATATAGTACTGTTGTTGCCGTGTATAATGATCTCCCGGTTCTGCTCATTTCACTCAGCATCAGTTCATGTAAGTCTCTCCAGGCCTCTCTGAAATCATCTTGCTGGTCATTTCTTACAGAACAATAATATTCCATAACATTCATATACCATAATTTATTCAGCCATTCTCCAATTGAAGGGCATCTATTCAATTTCCAGTTTCTAGCCACTACAAAAAGGGCTGCCACAAACATTCTTGCACATGTGGGGCCTTTTCCTTCCTTTATGATTTCTTTGGGATATAAGCCCAATAGAAATGCTGCTGGGTCAAAGGGTATGCACAGTTTGATAACTTTTTGAGCATAGCTCCAAATTGTTCTCCAGAATGGCTGTATCCGTTCACAGCTCCACCAACAATGCATCAGGAACACAAGGTTTTTCAAGGGTCAGTGTTGAAAAAATTATCCTTGCATGTGTTTTGAAAATAAAAACTTCAATAAAAATCCAAAAAAAAAGAAAAAGAAAAACTCTTCCACACTTATAGAGTTTTTTAACAGTACATTTTTTAACTGTTCATTTCTTTATATCCCCCTTCCCCCCACCTCCTCTTCATTCCTTTGTAAGGAAGAAAAATAGTAAGAGACTTCATCTAATTTCATATGCAGCATTCCACACTGATAATTTATTGAGAGGAAAGATGTTAGGCTGTTTCATCATGTGATCTCTAAGACCAAGTTTGGTAGTTGCCATTTAATATTTATTATTAATTCAGCTATTTTCTAGTGCTGTTTTCACGTACATTATTGCAATCATTTTGTATTTTGTTCTCTAGGTTCTACTCATTTAACTATATAAGTCTTCTCATGTTTCTCTGAAATATTCATCCTCCTTTACATTACCAAGATATTTATCTACCTTCCTTCCCTCCTTTTCTTTCCTTTCTTTCTCCCTTCATATTTTTAATATTTTTTCTAATTACATATAAAATTTTTTAACATTTGTTTTTTAAAATTTTGAGTTTCAAATGATCTCCTTCCCTCCCTTTCCTACTCATTGAGAAGGCAAGCAATTTGATATAGGTTATGCATGTGCAGTCATACAAAATATATTTCCATATTAGCCATGTTGCAAAAGAAAACACACTCTCCTCCTCAAAAAGAAACAAGAAAAATAAAGTTTGAAAAGTATCCTTTAGTCTATATTCAGGTTCTATCAGTTCTTTTTTGGGGGATGGATAGCATTTTTCATCATGAGGACTTTGGGATTATCTTAGGTCATTATATTGCTGAGAATAGCTGTCATTCAGAGTTGATCATTGTACAATATTACTGGTACTGTGCATTGTGTTCTTCTGGTTATGTTCACTTCACTCAGCATCACTTTGTGTAAGTCTTCCCAGCTTTTCTTGAAAGCATCCTAGTTGTTATTTTTTATAGCCCAATATTATTGCACCACAGTTATATACCACAATTTGTTCAGCCATTCCTCAGTTGATGGGCATCTTTTCAATTTCTAGTTCTTTGCTAAAACAAAAAGAGCTGCTATAAATATTTTTGTACATGTAGGTCCTTTTCCTTTTTTTAAAATTTTGGATTTATCAAAGACTAGATGAGTATGGTCATTTACTGCTGTCTATTATGTGCCTAATCTATTTTACTGATTCATTATTCTACTTTTTAGCCACTACCATATTATAGTTTTGAGGACTACCACTTTGTAATACAGTTTGAGATCTGATATGGCTAAGCCATCTTCACATCTTTTTTTCCATAGATATCCTTCTCCCAGATGAATTTTGCTATTATTTTTTCTAGCCCTGTAAAATAATTTTTGGTAGTTTGATTGATATGGCACTGAATAAGTAAATTAATTTAGGTAGAATTATCATTTTCTTGTGTTGACTCAGCCTACCCATGACTAAGTAATATCTTCCCAATTATTTAGATCTGACTGTGTGAAAAGTGTTTTGTAATTTTGTTCGTATAGTTCTTAGATTTGTCTTGGTAGGTTTACTCCCTAGTACTTTATGTTATCTTTTTATTTCATTTTATTTTTGTACTTGATTTATTTATTTAACATTTTCCCTAGTTACATTTGAAATAATTTTTTTACATTCGCTTTTACAATTTTTGAGTTCTAGGTTCTCTCCCTTATCCCCACCCACAATTAAGAAGCCACATGTGGAGTTATGCAAAACATTTCCCTAAAAGTCAAGTTGTGAAATAAAACAGAGATCTCCTACCTTAATGAAAATAAAACCTCTCAATAAAAATAAGTTTAAAAAAGAGAGAGAGAGAAAGAGAGAATGCTTCAATCTATATTTAGACACAATCAGTTCCCTATATGGGTATGGATAGGATTTTTCATCCTAAATCCTTCAGAATAGTCGTGGATGATTTCTACAGCTATTTTAAATGAAATTTCTCTTTCTGTCTCATGCTGCTAGACTTTGTTGGTAATATATAAAAATACTGATGATTTATGTGGATTTATTTTACATATTGCAACTTTGCTCAAGTTGTTAATTAGCTCAACTAGTTTTTTGGTTGTTTCTCTAGAATTCTGCAAATCTACCATAATATCTACAAAGTTTTCTATTGTTATATAGCTAGCATGTCTAGTACAGTATTAAATAACAGTGGTGATAATGGGCATCCTTGCTACTATTGGCTTTTTAAAATTACATTTTATCAGTGTCTTTTATTTTCACATAGTTTTCAAACATAATTGCCACAATCCTAACATGGCATTGAAATTTTCCTTGCAACAACAACAAAAAAAAATTCAGCAAAAGCAACTGAGATGGTAACCTAAGAGTGGCAGTCTCTATGCCAAGAGGAAGAAGGTCTTTCCTTTTCCCCTTCCTTCCTCCCCAGTATTTTGCTTTTGATGACCACCTCCCTCAAACAGTCCTCCCCCTTTAGAGCCCCTCCCCCCTTTTTTTTACACATTTCCCCTAATTCTTCTGTTTTCCCAAGAAGGTCTTTTTCATTCTTTTTTTTTTTCCTCTGGGAATGTCATGGTTAGGTTTTGTTTTAGTGTTCTTTTCATTTACATTCTCGTAGGCATTATGTATACCATTTGTCTGATTTTGCTTGTTTTGTACAAATTAGTTCACTAAAGTCTTCCCATGTTTCTCTGAAATCCTCATATTCATTTTCACTGCCCCATGTTATTCCATTACATCCCTACATGACAGGCAGTCCATCATAGTGGATAGTGAGACCCCCAGGAAGACCTGGGTTCAAGTTCTGCCTCAACATATACTGGCTGTGTGATTTTAGTTAACTCATTTCACTTCTCAGTGCCCTAGGCAAATATCTCAGATTAGAAGTTCTAGAGGAATTGCTGATCTGCATTTATTTTTGTGAGTATGTGGGGGTGGGATGGGGGATTTTCCTCACTTGGGAGTTCCCGGTATCACTTGAATCACAGATCCAGTCCCAGGGCCTCTCCCTACATTCAGGTACCACAGTTTGTTCAGCCATTTCCAAAATAATAGCAACCCATTTTTAAAAATTATTTGCTATGAATATTTTTATCTAGGGCTTTTCTTTCTGTTTCTGACTTCCTAGAGGAGATATGCCTTGTGTTGGAATTACAGGGTCAAAGGATATTCCCTCAACTCTTTTTCGCATTAATTATTATCCAGGTACTCTTCCCTCCACTCATTATGCTGTCTCCCTAGTTCAGGTCCTCATCACCTTATTCCCACTGTGACAGTCTCTCCTAATTGGTCTCTTGGTTCCAGTGTCTCCCATTTCAAATACAAAATACTCCATTCCATACTGTGGCCCAAAGTATGTTCTACCTCACACCTACCAGATTGGCTAATATGGCAGAAAAGGAAAATGATAGATGTTAGAGAAGATGTGGGAAAAATCAATGCATCGTTGGTGGAGTAATAACTGATCCAACCATTTGGAAGATTCCAAAGGGTCATAAAACTGTGCATACCCTTTGACCCAGTAGTGTCTCTATTGGGTCTGTATCCCTAAAAGATCATAAAGGAGGGAAAGGGACCCCCATGTGCCAAAATTTTTGTGGCAGTCCTTTTTGTAGTGGTAAGAAACTGGAAACGGAGTGGATGCCCATCAATTGGAGAGTGGCTAAATAAGTTATGTTATATGAATGTCATGGAATATTATTGTTCTGTAAAAAATGATCAGGAGGATGATTTCAGAGAGGCCTGGAGAGACTTACATGATATCCATATCCCAAGAGAGAACTATAGAACCTGAATATGGATTGAAGCATAGTATTTTCACCTCTTTTTTTTTGTTTGCTTTTTTTTCCTCATGGATTTTTCCCTTTTGGTCTGATTTTTCTTACACATCATGACAAATATGGAAACATGTTTAAAAGGACTGCACATTTTTAGCCTATATCTGAATTTTTTGTGTTTCCCTACAATTGCCACTAGTATAGGGCATACAATGAAAGTTAACAGAGATCATGAACATACTTATGTTCAGTGTGTTCCTTGGTTCCCAACCGTAAAGAGATGATTCTTTCCATGGACCATTAAATAGAAATCTCAGTCACAAATTTTCTCCAAAAGCTTCTCCATGGAGAATCTTCCTGGCTTTTCTTTCCCCTTTAGGCACTTTTAACTCATCTCGTCTCTGAGAAAAGTGCAGCCTCATCCATCGGATGGACACCAATAGGTTTCTTACATATTTCACTCTCTGGCCCTTCCCTAAACTAATAGCTTTTAATCGTAAGCTATTAACACTTCCCCCCACAATAACCTTGCAAGATGGGTATTCTAAGTATTAACCTCCCTTGACAGCTGGTTCAATATGCTGCTCATGGTCACATCACTATTACATATTGGAACTGGGATATAAAATTGCCTTGAAATCTAGCCTTTTTTCTTCTAGACCCCGCTGAGTCTTCAGTGTCAGTTAAGGTTATCTCACTCTTTTTGTATCAATCCTTTCTCTTCCATGAATCTGATAATTAAACCTTTGGTAAAGTTATGTGCAGCCCTGAACCTCAAAACCCTATGTCTCTTGGGAAGTCACCACCTCCAATTTCACAGCCATTTGGACAAGCCCACTGAATAAAGCTCTGGGATATTTTTACCACTCTGCATGGTACTTTTGCCCTGACAACTAAGCAACCTGAGATCTCTAGAGACAGATAAACCACCTACAATCTGTCCCTGTTTAGCTTTCCCTGCAGAGATAAATCTAGGAAGTTAATAAGTAGCTGGGGGGAGGGAGGGAAGGGGAAGTATTGGGATGGGTGGACAGAGAATGAATGGAAGAGCACACAAAGTTCCTATTGATGATCAATCTTGATCTTCACCAGGGCAGGTAGGTGAATACTTAGCTGGGGCAGTATCTTTTCATCATAAAAAAGAGCTTTCAAATGAATCTAACTGCATATGATGCTGCCATGCCAGATCTCATATATATATATATATATCCCTTCTTCAAAGGCTATTATACTATATATCCCTTCTTCAAAGGCTATTATACTATCAACCATCTCCTCTTGCTAGATATTGTCTCCCTGAATTTTCTTGATTCTGCTTTGTTGTCGTTCTCTTCTGACTTGTCAGATGAATTCTTACTGCACTCTTCTGTAGAATTGTCATTCATGCCTAATCTCATAGTTCCCTCCTAGCTTTCTCTTCTTTCTCTATTTCTTCTTGACAATCTCACCTGTTCCCATGGGTTCAACTCATTTCTATGTAGATGACTCCCAAGTCTATACATGGATCTTTTCTCTTTTGAGTTTCTTCATTTTACCTGCTTGACATTTCCACCTAGATGTCCCATGGACACTTCAAACTCAATGTGTCTAAAAATAAGTCTATTTCTCCCTAAATATACCTTTTCTCCAAACTTCCCTGTTTCTGTTGAGTACTCCACCATTTTTCTAGTCACCCATGTTGGCAACCTCAGAGTCATCCCTCTCCCTTTTTTTTTGAAATTCTTTGAATTTTTTTTATTCTTTGAATTTTGTAAATGAGAAAACTGTCAGTAATTAACTTGGACAACAGCATTAAATGCAGAGCTTTTCATTTAAAAAATTTTAACAGATATAATTAATAAAATAATGTCTAGGAAAAAAGTGATATCTAGAAAAAAGGAAGGAATTTAGCCAAACAATGAATAAGACTGAGGGAAATTGGTATAAAACAGAAGACTAAAGAATTAAAATAATGAAAATTTGTTTACTATAAAATGCAAATAACTTTTATAACTACAAGTCCAAAAGCACTTAAATAATTTTTCTGCCCTAAAATGCAAAAGCCATTGAAATAGGGAAAAAATGGAAATTCTTAGTTGTCTTTTTCACCAAGATTTAGTTTTGTTTTTTCCAAAGCTGCTGTTTTAGCTCTCCTGGGTAGTCTCATCTTTATCTATGTAACTGTTCTGCATTTCTTTCTCTTAATATTTACTGGGGTATATGGGGTGTTCAAGGGGACTAGGACCTCTGGTGTGAGGGCTTTCTGAGCCCTTTTCTGGGCTGCTTATCCATATTTAATGTCCACCTGCCACCCTACTCTCACCTGTGGCTCTAAAAGGCTCTGGCACTTGGCAGCAGCCATACCCTGATAAATCAGGTTGAGAGCACCCAAGAGGCTTCAAACCTGTAGATGAGTAAGGGAGATGGTTGTCTGTCTCGAGAATGTGAAGACATCTCTCCATTGGAACGGGTGAATGAGAACAAATTTGTTCCATTTTCTATGAAGGTAGTTGAAGTGGGTGCCATGGAGCACTTAGAGCTTGGTCAAACACCAAGGATACCAAGATCAACCACTCTATCCTGGACCATTGCCAGCTACCTTGACTTTTGTCTTGCCACTGGACTTCTTTGGCTTTGGAGGAAAGAGTGAGGTTAATGTAACTCTGTGTAACTCTGCCACACTTAAATCCAATTCATTTTTAAGGGTTTTTTCTTTTTTTTTATTAAAGCTTTTTATTTGCAAAACATATGTATGGGTAATTTTTCAACATTGACCCTTGAAAAGCTTTCCGTTACAAACTTTCCCCCCCCTAGTCTCCATCCATCCCCTAGATGGCAGGAAGTCTACTACATGTTAATTATGTTAAAATACTTGACAAATTGGATATGTGTATACATATTTTTACAGTTATCTTGCTGTGCAAGAAAAGTCGGATCTACAAGAAAAAAAATCTGAGAAGGGAAACATAATGCAAGCAAACATCAATAGAGAGCATGAAAATGTTAAATCCAATTCATAGGCAAGTCAAGACATCACCCTGTGATATCAGTGGTTCTCTTCAAAAACCAAGGATGAACAATAACTGCAGTACCATCAGTTGCCCTCTTGTCGATTCTATCTCCATAACATTTTCCACATCCATCCTCTTCTTTCCACTCAGCACATCCTCCATAATTGAGGCCATCAAGACTTCTTTCACCTGGACTAATGCAATAGTCTCCTCATTGAGCTTTCTGGATTTTATCTTGACTCCTCTAATCCATGCTTTGTACAGGTGCAAAATTGAGAATCCATAAACTCGGGCTTGACCATGTCACCCCCTTGCTTAAGAAGCCTCAATAGCTCCCTATTATTGCTTCTATGCTAAAGTACTAATTCTTCTGTTTGATCCTTAGAGCCCTTCACATTCTGGCTCTAACCTGTCTTTTCTGACTGATTCCACATTACTCCAAGTTATATACTTTATGTTCTAGCAAAACTGGCTTATTTAATTTCTTTGTAAACGATACCCAATCTCCCGCCTCAGTGCTTTTTCACAGGCTGTCCTTTGTACTTTGAATGTTCTTTTTCCTTATGTCGGCCTTTTGGAGCCTGTAGTTCTTTTCAAGGCTCAGATCAAAATGTCACCTCCTTCCAGATATCTTTTCTGATTTCCCTACATCCTGTCCCAATCACTTTGAATTTATTTTGTTCATAGCACATATTTACTTACTCATGAGGCTGTTGTGTTCCCCCTGTAAGCTCCCAGTATCGATTATCTTGTTTCTGTATTTGAATCTCTAGTGCTTATCATAGTACCCAGCACTTAGCAGGTGCTTGATAAATGTTTGTTGATTAATTTTCAGGAGACAACTGGTTTTTAACTTGTGTAGATTACTGGGCAGTGTGTCGGTGACAGGGGATCAGAGAAATTGGAGAAAAATAATAAGCTCACATTTGGACATGTTGATTTGCTGAGATTGGGGGGATATATGGATGGAGATGTCTAGCAGGCAATTGATGATGTTGATCTGAAACTCATAAGAGAGATCAAGCCTGGAGGCTTAGGTTTGGGAGTCATTTCCATAGAGTGGTCAAAACCCTTTTAGCTTTGGGAGAGCTATGATCTCCCATATAGACCATAGAGAGATAAGAGATGAAGGCTCAGGATAAACTTTGGGAAAACATGAAAGAGTGAGGAAGAAGACAGAGCCAGTGAGGGAGACAGACTGTGATTAGAACAGAATTAAGTGGCCAGTTATCATGTAATTCAAGATCAAGGAGGATGAGAACTGAGAAAAGCCACTTCGTTCTTCAATTGGGAAGTCATTGGCAATCTGGGAGAGGAACTTGAGGACAGAGGTTAAATCGGAAGCAGTGTAAGCAATAAGGAAAGAAATGAAGGCGATAGAGAACTTTTTCTGTTCGATTCGGGGAGAATCTATTAAGGGCCTGTGTGCAAGGCACTGAACTCAGGGCTGGGAATATAAAGTCAGAAATGGAATGAACGTCCTCCTTGGTGATATAATTCATATAAGAATTTGAAGGAAAGAAAGAAGGGACCTCAACCCCAGGGGCAAGCAAGAAAGGCTTCTTGTAGGAGTTTGCATGAGAGCTGAACCTTAAAGGAAGCTAGAGATTCTACAGAATTGTAGATCCCAAGATTTTTGGCATTTTTGCAATGGATGGCAAGGATAAATAAAGGCAGTGTGGTGCAGTAGAAAAAGCACCAGACTGGGTGGGCCTTAGGGGACCTGGCTTCTACTCCTGATTTTGCTTGCTGCTAACTTGATGGACTTACTTCCTCCCTTCAATGAGGGGTTGGGACTCCTAATATTGGCCAATTCATTCTAGGAAGAGTATGTTTGTAGGCAGAAGGCATAGAGCCAGTTAGTAGGGATTGGGGGTGGGAGGAAGGAAGACAGAGAGAGACTAGAGGGGAGAGGGAGTGAAAAAAAAGAGGAAAGAAGGAGAAAGAGAAGAAAGGTGAGAGGAAGAAAGCCAAAAGAGAAAAGGGGAGAAACAAAGAGAGACAGACAGAGAGAGAGAGAGACACACACACACACACAAAGAGGAGAAGAGACAGTGACAAAGACAGAGAGAGGAGAGGAGACAGAGGGACAAAGAGAGAGAGAGAGGAGAGACAGACAGAGATAGAGAAAAGGAAAGAGAGAAAAAGGATGATTGAGAATAAGGGTATAAATTGAGTGATTAGAAATGTGAATTTCTAATGTGAGGGATTTGGAAATTGAAGGGATATTTTTATCTTAAATTCACTTAATAAACAAACATTTATTATGTGCCCACTATGTGCCAAGTACTGTGCTAGGTGTCTTCTTAAACTGAAAGAGCTTATATATTTAAAAAAATAGATTGTATTACTATCTTTTATTTTGATATTACTTAGGTCTTCTCCTGCATTCTTCCCTCACCCTCTCCCATAAAGCCATCCCATATAAACAAAGAATTTTTTTAAAAACAAAAAGAGGAAGAGAAAAAAATTCAACAAAACTTATAAACATATCAAAAAAGATGTTAAATTCAGTGTTCTGCACTCCTAGACCTCTCCCTCTACATAGCAGTGGTAGACGTGGTTTTTCATATCTCTTCTTTGGGACTTAGTGTGTTCTTTGTAATTTCGAAACGTTCACTTTCTATTGTTTTGTGTTGGGTGTTTTCTCTGTTTTTACATTGTTATTATCATTGTAGATATTGCTTTTCTGACTTAGCTTATTTAATTTTTCACCAGTTTTTGTCTTATTTCTTTTTATTCATTATGCTTGTGATTTCTTACAGCTCAGTATTCCATTGCATTTACATAATAAACTTCAGCCATGGGCAAGCTAGTTGGTGCAGTGGACCAGCCCTGAAGTCAGGAGGATCTGAGTTCAAATCTGGTATCAGACACTTAACACTTCCTAGCTGTGTGACCCTGGGCTAGTCACTTAACCCCAATGCCTCAGCAAAAAAATAAAAATAAAAATAAAAAATAAACTTTAGCCATTTCTGAATATATGGGCATCTACTTTATTTCCAGGTCTTTGCTACCACCAAAAAAGTGCTGTTAGAAATATTTTGGTATATATATAATCTTGTTTCTCTCACTTTCTCTCTCAGTCTCCGTCTGTCTCTCCCTCTCCCTTTCTGTGATATGGAATCTTTGAATCAAAGGATGCAGACATTTAATCACTTGATTTTGAAATCCCAGCTGTCTTTCCAGAATAGTCATACTGGTTTACAGCTCCACTAACAAGCCTTAAGGGTGCCTGGCTTTCCAAAATCTCTCCACACTGGCCATTCCCCTTTTTTTGTCATCTTTGCTAATTTGCTGAGTGTAAAGTGAACCCTTGAGATTATTCTGATTTGCCTTTCTATCATTATTTGTGATTAGTATTCTTTCATATGCTTGTTAATAGTTTGCATTTCTTCTTGTGAGGATTGTTCATACTCTTTGACCATTTCTCTATGAAGGATGGATTTTAGTCTTAGACATCCTCTTAGTTGTCTGGATATATTATATATGAAACATTAATCAGACATATTTGATGCACAGATTTCCACCCCCCCCCAGTCCCAGAATTCCCTACTATGTCCTAATTTTGTTTGTGCAAAAGCTGTTTAATTTTATGCGTAAGGGTCAGGGCCCAGCCTAGAGATTTATTTCCACACTCCTTAAAGAGGGATCCATTTATCAGGTGAGAATACACTTCACTGTTATTATGTGTGCCCGAGACCTAGATGGCTCCCTAAGTCTGATCCTAATGGCTGAGGGGTTTGGGTCGTACAAGGGGCTTTTATAAGACCAGTTACTAGGTCAAAACCTGACAAGAATTACTGGGGATGGGGAGGGGAGAGGGGGGAGAACGGGAGAATCCCCTTTTTAGAGCTATCTAATTTGTAGTTTGTTTAAATCTCCTGCATGCTGAAAGAAGTTAAAAAGCTTTTAAAAAAGAAGTTAGACACTTTTTTTCTATAAGTCTGCTATAGTGTGAGCAGGGATGTCATCCAATAAGAACAACTTCCTGTTGAACCTAGGGAAATGTCCAGGCCTTGCTTACATCAAATGAACAACTGAGATGTGTTCTCATCTGATAAATATAGCAGGCCATAGAGTATTATTATTTAGTTTAAGTGAGGTGGGATTATGATCCAGGCTGACCATCATGTATATCAAGTTACTCTGTGTTATTCTCCCTTCTTGAAGACGACTAATGACATCAGGGGGGTGACATCTTGACTTCCAAGTGGATTGGATTTAAGCGACGCAGAGCTGGGCAAAGTCTTCAGCTTCACTCATTCCTCCAGAGCCATCAGAATCCAGTGGCAAGATGGTCAAGACCACTGGTCATGGCCCAGAATGCAGTTGGAGATCTTGGCCTTTCTGGGACAACACCCCCTGAATAGTGAAAGGCTAGGTAAGAATTGAGGTAAAAGATGGTCTACTTTGCTTTCACAAAACAATCCCAAAGCAACTATTTCTTTTCTTCTTTTTTTTATTAAAGATTTTTATTTGCAAAACATATGCATAGATAATTTTTCAACATTGACCCTTGCAAAGCTTTCCGTTACAGATTTTTCCCTCTTACCCTTCACCCCCTCTCCTAAATGGCAGGAAGTCTAATACATGTTAATTATGTTAAAATATTTGACAAATCCTGGGAAGAGGCAAAGGCTGGTTGTGAGGTGGCCTGTAGGTGGCTAAAGGTGACACCTGCTTAGAATATATGTTAGAAGGATAAGGCAGGCCCACATATTATCCTTGTCTACAACAATAGAAGAGCCCGGCAAGGCAGGTCTTTGGCATAATATGGATAAAAAATCAGCAAATGAAACTAAGAAGGCTTTATTGAATAAGTAATAGGAGAACCAGAAGAGAAAAATAGCATAATCATCTAGAGAGATCAGATTGTCAAGGACGAGTTCTTCAGCATTATAAAATATTACAAGGAAGTCAAGAAGTATGAGGACTGAAAAAAAAATTTTTAGGATCAATAATAAAAGAGAGCTTTGGTATCCTTGGAAAGAAAATTTCAGAGAAAATAAGAGAAAAGGGAGCTGATAGTGGAAGCAATTTGCTGAAGAAGTCAGAAGGACATGGGGATTAAGGGTATATGTAGAGGGGCATCACATTAAACACTGGGGTTATAACAGTAAGATAATATCTGTCTGCATTCAGAGAAAGAACTGATGAACAGAAATATTTGTGTTGTGTCAAATGATTTTACATTTGTGTTTTTGTGTGAGAAGATGTGGGTAGATGTGGTGTATAAATATATATATCCATATTATGTGTATATATATATATATATGTCTTTATACACACACATGTGTCTGTGTGTGTGTGTCTAATGATAGCCATCTCTAGGTGGGGAAGAGGGGGAAAAAGAAAGTTATGGTATAACATTATTGTATATTTAAAAGGAATAGCAAGTTTTACATATAGATTTGCAGTTATATATGCAATCATCTTTTTTTCCTATTCTGATATGTTACAAAAATGTTGTTTTATTTTTTAAGTTCAGAATAAAATAAAAACAATAACAAAAAAATTTGAGAAATCAAATGTGTATACCTATTTATAGTTATCTTGCTGTACAAGAAAAATTGGATCTATAAGAAAAAAACCTGAGAAGCAAAAACTAATGCAAACAAACATCAACAGAGAATATAAAAATGTTATGTTGTGGTCCACATTCATATCCCTCTTTCTGGGTGTATATGGCTTTCTTCACTGAACAATTGGAAGTGGTTTGAAACATTTCATTGTTGAAGAGAGCCATGTCCATCAGAACTGATTATCATATAGTCTTGTTGTCATGTATAATGATCTCCTGGTTCTGCTCATTTCACTCAGCATCAGTTCATGCAAGTCTCTCCAGGTCTCTCTGAAATCGTCCTGCTGGTCGTTTCTTATAGAACAATAATATTCCATAATATTCATATACCATAATTTATTCAGCCACTCTCCAGTTGATGGGCATCCATTCAATTTCCAGTTTCTAGCCACTACAAAAAGAGCTGCCACAAACATTTTTGCACATGTGGGTCCTTTTCCCTCTTTAAGATCTCTTTGGGATATAAGCCCAATAGAAACACTGCTGGGTCAAAGGGTATGCACACTTTGATAACTTTTTGAGCATAGTTCCAAATAAAGCAACTGTTTCTTGTGAAATGTGATATGATAAAGAGGAAAAGGAGATTTAAATATACACATACCTTGCCAATTATTAACAAGGGAGCAGGATTTGAACTCAGCTCACTTCTATCTCAGCATATCTTTAACATCCCTTACTCAAAAAGGCCAAGGTCTCCCACTGCATCCAGGCCATCTCCTGTCATCCTGATCTCTATCTGGTTGCCAACCCAGATGGCTCTGTGGGGGAAAGTGAGGTAGGTGACCTTGCCCAGCCCTCCCTCACTTCAATCCAAACTCACTTACATGTCATGGGGTCAGCTCCCTAACTTTAAATGACTAAACAACAATGAATTATTATCATAATAAAAATGATGCTGATAATAAAATAATTGCTTACATTGATATGTTGTGGTTTATGAAATGCTTTTTTTAAAAGTACCTGTAAAAACTTCCTTTCACATATTGAGAAACCGAGACTTGCATGTGTTGGAGCGCCAGTAGGATTTGAACTCAGATCTTATGATTATGAAGTCATAAGGTCACGCAAGTTTTATATTAGAAGAGTACAGAAAAAAGAAGATAACTTATAGGCCATCTAGTCCAGTTTCTTCATTTAAAAGAGGAAGTCATGGCCCAGTGAGTTTAAGTGATTTACTCAATTCATATGGGCGGTAAATGTAAGATGTGGATACTGAACTCTGATTTTCAGATCCCAAACGCAGTATACCAGATTACCTTATTATGGAAATAGTGATGTTATGCTTTGTTACTTAAATGTTCTTTTACTGTTAAAAAATTTGATATGGAGGAAAATTTTGAAAGACTCACAATTTTGCTTTTGTTACTGATGGTCTTAGTGGACCCTACTCACAAAGGGTCCCTGGCTCTACTTTTCCCTGGGGACTTTCAACCCATTTTGACTTTTCTTGCTCCCTCTGACTAGTTATGCCATGCTGCCCCCAATCCCAGGGAAAATCTAAGTAAGATTTAGGGATGACTTATTTTTAGGGTCTCCCAAAAATGATTAATAGGTTTCTTCTAGAAAAATTACTCCATACCAAATGAAATAATTCTCAAGAAATAGAAAGAAAATCTTCTATAATTACCTTCATCCAACTCAGGCCAGCAAGCCAGAAGCTAGAAAGAGGTCATCGGAAAAAGTCAGCACCCTTCAGTGACAGCTAACACCTCCATTTTTGTGACTGGGAACAAGAGGACTGGGGAGTTCAGATGAGGCTCCCAAAACACTATTATTTACAGAATACCAGATCACTAGTCAAGTCAGTCCATGAACATTTATTAAATAACTGCTCTGTACCAGGCACTATGCCAAGTCCTAGAGATTAAAAAAAAGATAAAAAAAAAAAAAAACAATCCAAAACCTCCCTCTTTTCAAGGAACTCACAATCTACTAGGGGAGGCAACATACAATTAAGTACAAATGAGCTTTATAAAGGATAAATGAAAAATAATCAACAGAGGAAAAACACTTGAATTAAGAAGAATCGGGAAAGCTTCCTGTAGGTGAGATTTGAACTGGGACTTGAAGGAAGCCAGGGAAGCCAGGAGGTGGAGATGAGGAGGATGGGGTTAGCTAGTGAAAGTGTCTGGACTAAGGATTTGATTTTATCTTTTGTAACTACCTCTATCCCTTGTTTGGGTAAGAATTCATTCCATCCCCATTTCATCCCCATGGAAGGTTTATGATCTGCTGCTTTTCTAATTGTTTCAATGCTATCATTTTTTATATTTATCTCATATATCCATTTTGAATTTATTTTAGAATATGGCACACAAGGGGAAGTGGTTGTTACTTTTTTTGCCCATGTAGATTGTGTATGTCCCCATGGGTCTGTTCAGATGTGTGGCTCATAGGGAAGAAAGAACTGAGACACATGTAGCTACTTTCCCCTCTACCCTTCTTCCTGGGAGTCTTGAATTCCTACCAGGAAAGGAAGCAGAGGGTTGAGGCCATAGCCTAGCCACTGTGCTCTCTTCTGGGAGGAGTACTGGGCTAGAATTACATCTATCTGCTCCTTAAGTATTACTGATGAAGGGGAGGCAATTTTTAAGTTTAGGCTAAACCCCTGAATGTTGCTCCTTAATGTGGAAGGCTTTATATTTGAAGGTTTGACTCCTTATCCACCAGATGCTAGTTCTAAAATGAACACACATAGCAAATAGTATTTATTTATCTAAGTAGATAGCAAAATAAAAATCAGAGAAGGTATACATTGGAGAAATATGCCAGGCAATATAAATTAAATAGGTTCTCCTATTAGGAGAGAGATAATTCAGTTCAACCAAGAGAGGGAGTCCCAGATCTCAGTCAAGGGGAAAATCCCTAACTTCTCTAGAGTAGCAAGCTGGGATAGAGACCTAATAGGGATGAGCATTTTATCTACATGCCAATTCCAATTTTTCTTTCTCTTTCCCTGAAAAAAAATGTTGGAATTGTTTATCTTCTTTGTCAAAGTTGGAAGCCAGGGCTAAGGCTTTACAGATATAAATTAGAAATTTATTAGTTTATTAATTAGGTCTAAGCCTAATTTCTTCCAAACTGCTTTCCATCTTTTAAGTTTTTATCAAACAGGGAGTTTTTCCTAGAGAATTTGTTTATTTATGTTATATAATTATGTATTGATGTTATTTATGTTAACCAAAGCTTTCATTCTAACAGAGTAGATAACACATACATCCAAGGTGATAGGGATGAGGGAGGCAAGGGGGATCAAGAGAATCTTCATGTAGAAGATGACTGAGTGACGATCCAACTAGCAAGGGGAGGAAAAGACAGAAAGGGGATTGAGGGAGGTTTGGGACATGGTGAGATTTCTAAATAATAATTGCATTGGCAAAGTGCTTTGTATCCATTATCTAATTTGAGCACTGCAATAGCCCTATGAAGCAGCACAATCATTGTCCTTATTTTAGTGATAGGGAAACTGAGGCTGTGGAAGGTTTTTATTACAGATTCACAGTATCAATGGAAGACCTTGGGCCTCAGGAGATGGTAAGGCTGCAGAGCAACCTTTTATACCATTTCTGGCTTTTTTTTTAATCTTCTTAAATGTGATACTAGTCTGCTTCTTCAATAATCATCAGTTTGGGTTTAGAAGGGATTGCAAGGGCCTTTTATTCCAAATCTCTCATTTCACAGATGAGCTTCCCAAGGAAGGGAATGGATTAGCTCGGTCACACTAGTGACACACTTGGATTCCAAAGCCAGAGTTTATTTCTTCCTTCCCTCCTTTTCCATATCCTTTCTTTTCCCTCCCTTCTTTCCCCCTTTCCTTCCCGAGCCCCACGCCAGCCCCGGGGTCTAACTGCCCGGAGGGTTCCGTCATCTTTCCCACGCAGTTATTAATTTCACCAGAGCCTGGGTGCGGGCCCAGCCCATCTTGTCTGGTTATCTTCCGGCGCGCACGCGCAGACGCGGCTCTCGGCATTTATTTATTTATTTCGGGTGCTGCGCAAGCGCCGTACTTTAGACAAACCGGAAAGACGCCGTCCGTCTAGTACCTCAAGATGAAGTATGAAGGCTAGAGTTTGATGGGATTGGGGGCCCTGGGGCAGGTAGGGGGGGGGTGGTGGTGGACGGGCGGGGTAAAGGCTGGTTAGTCGCCCCGGACGGGGAGGGCGAGCCTGCA
Organism: Myrmecobius fasciatus; assembly: GCA_023553655.1. Lineage (NCBI taxonomy): Eukaryota > Metazoa > Chordata > Mammalia > Dasyuromorphia > Myrmecobiidae > Myrmecobius > Myrmecobius fasciatus. Next base: position 187,928 of record JAJPUD010002321.1, read on the forward strand.
CGCGGCGGGGGGGTAGGGGGAGGCGGACGCTGGCTGGGGGCGGCGTTCGTTCTCCTGCCTCGCTCTCATCCGTGCCTGCTCTTCTCGCCCCTGCAGCGCACTGACCAAGGTGAAGCTTATCAATGAACTGAACGAGCGCGAGGTAGAGCTCGGGGTGGCCGAGAAGGTATCCTGGCACGCCGAGTACAAGGACAGCGCTTGGATCTTTCTGGGTGAGGCGTGCGCGCTCCCTCCCCTCTCCCTGTCTCCCTCTCTCTCCCGCCCCTCAGGCAGACGCCTCCATGTGGGCCATCCTCTCCGCAGATTCCGTTCAATTCCTTAAAGCTTGAAGAAAAGGCTATAGAGGGCCGAGCCCGGGCCGGCCCGCGCCCCTCCCGAGCCTCGGGGCCTCCGGTGGGCAGGGCAGGGCAGGGCACGGCACCCCCCCACCCCCCCCTGGGGTTGGGGCCTTGGTCGGGGCCCCGGCGGAAGGCGTGGCGGCCTTACGGGGAATTATTCCCCCCCCCCCCCCAAGGCCTGTTGCGTCTCTGACCACGAGCTATGGGTTTTTGGGCTTTTCCCGAAACCTTATCTGTTCAATTAAATATGGCAGCTGCTGCCAAGAAATTGACGGAGGCTGCCCGCCCGCCGGGGGGCTAGCCTCCGCTGCACGTCATTCGCTCTGGCCCCCCCTCCCCCACGTACGATCTGTTGCCGAGGCCTGGCGTTTCTGCCTAATGGGAAAGGCTCTTTGATGCGGCCCCTTTTCTCGCGACGCTAATACCGCCCTGGTGCGGGCATTCATCGCCTCCTCCCCGGTTCTTGCCACCTCGAGCAGGTGGATGGGCTGTTTGCCCCCTTCCTCCATTGACGTCTCCAAATTGCAGGTCTGACAGTGCCACCTCCCTGTTTCATCAGCTCCTTGTCATCCCCCCCCCCCCCCCGGCCCCATGCAAGCTTCCCCTGTATTGTACTGGCCACCACCATCTTCCCATTCCCCAAGGCTTGAAAGCCACTGTCATTCTTGATTCCTGTCTCTCGCCCTCCATATCCAAGCTATCACCAAGGCCTGTTGCTACCTTGGCAACACTTCTCCCATATGCCCTTCTCTCAGGTGCTGCCCCCACCTGGGTTCAGGCCCTTATCTCGAGACAGGATTATTGCACGACTACCTGTGGGTCTGCCCCAATGATCTCCTAGCTCATCTTCTATTTCCGTTTTATTCTATTCTATTCATCTTCTAGCTCATATTCTATTGTGTTCTATAAAAATAACTTTCCTAAAGGGAAGGGTTTTTTGGTTTTTTTTTTTTTTGTTTTTTTTTTTTGCTGAGGCAATTGGGGTTAAGTGACTTGCCCAGATTCACACAGCTAGGAAATGTTAAGTGTCTGAGGCCACATTTGAACTCAGGTCCTCCTGAAGTGAAGGTTTAATCTCCATACTCAAACTTCAGTGGCTTCTTGTCACTTCCAGGAGCAATTGTAAACCCCACTGTTTGACTTTGAAAACCTTCTCTAGCTTGGTCCTCTCCTACCTTACCAGCCTCATACTTTACTTACTGTGCAATCTAGTTGGCCTTTCTTCTTTTCCCTGCCTTCTTCCTCCTTTTCCCTCTGTCCACATAGGGAATCATACTTTCACCTGTGGGTGGTGTTCTGCCCAAAGGAATAGAAATTTTGATAGCTGATACCTCACAAGATATCTTGGGGTTTTAGGCTTAATTTCTTTCTTTTCTCTTCCCTATTTATCCTAGCAAAACAAAACAAAATGAAACAAAAAAAACCCCAAAAAACCCAAACTGGTAGAATTAACTCATTCATAATTTCTTGAAATCATAATCTGGAAATCAAAGTATTGGAAACCCAGGCTTTTATAAAGCACATTGGGATTCAAATAGAGCTGTTTGACCACTCTGGCTCTCTTTTATTGACCCACAATGGGTTCCAGCCCAAGCCTCATCTGGTCATTGTTTGGGTTCTCTTGGCTCCCAGTGAATGTAAATAGCAGTTGTTGCTGTTTTGGCCAGAAACTCTCAGGGTCTCTTCTTCTTAAATTGATTTTTTTTTACTAGATAAAAGAAGCCATTCTCTGCTGCATTTCATTAATCACTTAAGGCAGTATGCATTGCCTTAGATAAACTGAGACGTGGGAAAGATCTTAGCCTGAAGAGGCCAAAGTCTTCCACTGCAGCCAGGGCCATGTCCAGTCATCCTGGTCACTGGAGCCCGATGGCTCTGGAGGAGAAAGTGAGGCTGGTGATTTTGTATAGCTCTCCTTCATTTCCTTCAAATTCACTTACAAGTCAAGACATCGTCCTCCTGATGTCATCTGTTCTCTTCTAGTACAGATGCCAAACATCTGCAGCAATCTGATATTCTTACTGTTCTTCATCTAATATACTCCCAACATTTTCACTGAATGTCCCCTGGGCCTGGATCTCTTACCTTCCTCATCTGTCTCCTAGCTTTCCTGGCCTCTTTCCACTTGTAGCTAAAATCTCACCTTCTACAAAAATCTTTCCCAAACCCTGTTATTGCTAGTATCTTCCCTTCTTCAGTTTTTCCAGTATACCACTAGTTGTTTGCTTGTCTCCTCATTAGATTGGGAACTCCTTGAGAGCACGAGCCATCTTTGGCATTTTTTTTTGGTATGCCCAGTGGCATACCATATTAAGTGTCTACCATAAGTAGACACTTAATAACTTCTTATAGACTGACTTTGGTCTTGTGACTCCAAATCTATCACACACAACTTTTTATTTTTAACCTTTAATATCTTTAACCTTTAATTTGTCCATCCAGAGGCAGAATATTGATTTTTGTAGGAAGCTTCCATATAATGTTGCTTAAGGGTTCCCTAAAAACTTGTCAGGTATATGTGTGTGTGTGTGTGTGTGTGTGTGTATGTTTGAAGCTTTTCTGTAGAGGCTGGTGCCATGAGCAAAAATGTAAATAATTAAAAATAATAGATATATGGAGAGACACAGTACGATATAATTGATAGTGCTGGGTTTGCAGTCAACAATGTTATGAATATGCTGCAAAGATAAAAAGGACTCAGGAGTATATGAAGTAAGTTGGTTTATTTATGGTTCTTCAAGAAATGGGGGGATCCACTCATTTAGGGGCAGCCCCTGGATGCATCCTCGCTAATAGACAGGGGAATGAGCCTTTTATTTCCTATCCTGAAGCACAAGGTTCCTCCCTTGTTCCCCCAGTTGGCTGGGGATGATAAAATGAACAGATTTCTTGGTCCCCCTGTTGCATGCTTCCCCTTCCTCATATAACCCATGATTAAAAATGGTAGAAAATTCCTCCTTTGGGGAGGAGAAGTTAATATCAATTAACCCATTAAGTGTGCACACTCAGTGTTTGCAGGTCCTTTTAACTCACTTTTTGTTTTGGAATGATTTTTATTAGCTTCTCAGTTCAGCAGCTCATTGCCTTGTTTTGTACAACTAACTTGGCCTTTCTCTAAGTCCTTGTCCCTATATAGAAATACAACTCTTTAGTTGCTCACAAAGAAAATCTAATTGGGGCAGCTAAATGGCACAGTGGCTGGAGTACCAGCCTTGAAGTCAGGAAGACCTGAGTTCAAATCTGATCTCAGACACTTAACACTTCCTGGCTATGTGAGTCTGGGCAAGTCACTTAAACCCAATTGCCTCAGCAAAAAAAAAAAAAAAGAAAAGAAAAAAAGAAAATCTAATCCCTTTTTTGATACTTAGTAGGTAGCTGTTGATCCTGAGCAGATCACCTCCATGTGCCTCAGTCAACTTTCTAGGACTTAGCCATTGATTGTGGTGATCTGCATTGTTGGAGGAAATTCCCATATACAGGAAATTTCCTATGCTGACAAAATCACAGATCCTTTGTGTTTTTATGAATAGTATATAATAAAAAAGGACACTGAGTTTGGAGTTATAAGATTGGGGTTCAAATCCCAGCTACTGTCACTTAATAACTAAGTGATGCTAGGCTAAGTCAGTTTTGCTCTCTGGCTTTCAGTTTCCTCATCTATAATATCAGCGTGATATAAGATTTGTTTGGCTGACCTGTGAGGGTAATTGTGGAGAAAACTGTGATCTGGAAATTGCTATCTCAGCTAGAATAAATAGCGAATGTATTCTGGCCATGACTTAAAAGCCTATAGCTGTATATAGGATGAATCCAGGTTAGGTATATTCATAACAGTATCCTCTTATTGGGGTGCTGAGTGCTGGCTAATGATCCCTGTTATCTTTTTTTTCCTAGGAGGGCTCCCATATGAATTGACTGAAGGAGATATCATCTGTGTCTTTTCTCAGTAAGTTACATTCCAGTTACTATTATAATAGCAAAAGCTCATTTTGGGTCTGCTAATAATGTTAAGAAGAGAGGCAACTTGATATTTTGGTATAAGAGAAACCTCTGGGAGTGAGTCAGTTGTCTGGAGACAGAGGTCTCCTAGTCTCAACATTCGCAGTAATTTACCTTATGAACTTGAATCAGTAAGTTTCCTTTTCTGGGACTCAGTTTCATTTTGTGTAAAATGACAGAGTTGGACTGGGTTCTCTTTAAGTCCTTTTGCAGCAAGCTCTCATTGAGTGAGCTTAATACTTATAGGATTCATTCATTCAGCAAGCATTTCATTGTTAACTTTGTGAAAGGCACTGTATGGTGTGCTGGATACAGAGAGCTATCAATCAATGAGCATCAATTAAACGTTGACTTTTTCCTCAGAACAAGTGCCAGACAGACATTCAAAGGAAGGCAAAAACAGTCCCTTGCTTCAAAGAGCTTACGTTCTTCTGCTGTGAGAGTATGTGCAAATAAATATGGTATAGATTATGAATACAAGAACACAAGTAAATACAATAAATAAATAGGAGTTCTGTACGGTATAAATGGAAGGAAATATGGGTGGGAGGTACTGGGAAAGACCTTGTAGAGAAGCTGGGACTGTAGCTGAGTCTTGAAGCAAGCCAGGGAGATTAGGGAGAAGTAAGGCGGGAGAACATTTCACTCACACAGTCAGGAGTTAGGGAGTGTCTTGTGTAAGACACAAGAGGAGAGATTTCTTGTTGAATCACTGAGTATGTTGAGGGGAATAAAGTATAAAAAGACTGGGAAAAGTTGGCAGGAGTCAGGTTGTGAGGTGCTTTAAAAACCATCTAGGACCTTAGATCTGATCCTGGAGGCAATAGGGAGCCACGGGAGTTTGTTGAATGGAGATGCTACATGGGTCAGATCTGGACTTGAGAAAAATCACCTTGGCAGCTCTCCGGAGAAGGGATTGGAGGGGGGGAGAGATTTGAAGGAGGGAGAGCAACCAGAAGGTTATAGCAATAGCCCAGGTGTGAGACAATGATTACCTGTAATAGGGTGGTGGCTGTGGGAGTAGAGGGAAAGGGACATAAATTAGACATGTAAAGAATGAAGAAACAATGGGGCAGCTAGTTGGTGTAGTGGATAGAGCGCCAGCTCTGAAATCAGGAGGACCTGAATTCAAATCTGGCCTCAGACACTTAGCACATCCTGGCTGTGTGACCCTGGGCAAGTCACTTAACCCCAATTGCCTAAGTTAAAAAAAAAAATGAAGAAATAAGACTTGGCAACAGATTGGATATCTGGTGTGAGTTCAAGTGAGGAAGTGAAAATGATGCTTAGGTTTTGAGTCTGGGTGACTCAGAAGAATGAGAGAATGGTGGTGTCTTCAGTAGTGAGGGGATTTTAACGAAAAAAATGAGATTTGTTTGGGGCATGTGGAATTTGAGATGCCTGTGGGCATTAAAAAACAATGAGGTGAGATTGTTCAGGGATGGATAAGTAGATAAAGGAACCCATGGGAGTTTATGAGGTCGCTAAATGAGATGGTATTGTGGGAGAAGAAGACTCAGGACAGAGTCTTGGGAAACATTCATGATCTAGTAGATCCTGGATCCAGCAAAGGAGACTGAGAAGGAGCAGCCACACAGGTAGGAGAACTAAAAGAGAACAAAAATATAAAGAGGAGAGAATATCCAGGAATAGAGAGTGATCAAGTATCAGACATTGCTGTGAGATCAAGAAGGATGAGAATTCAGGGTGGGCAATAATTGAGATTAGTGTTTATTTTTTCAATTGAGTGATGTGTTTGGAAGCCAGCTTGTGGATGGTTTTTGGAGTGAATCAGAAGAGGAAGTGTAGATGCATTTCAATTTAGCTGAAATTTGGTTCTATGCTCAAAAAGCTATCAAACTCTGCAGACCCTTTGATCCACCAGGATCTCTCCTGGGCTTGGGCCCCAAAGAGATCATAAAGGAGGAAAGGGACCTACGTGTGCAAAAGTGTTTGTGGCAGCCCTTTTTGTAGTGGTAAGGAACTGGAAACTGAATGGATGCCCATCATTTGGAAAGTGGCTGAATAAATTATGGTCTATGAATGTTATGGAATATTATTGTTCTATAAGAGATGATCAGCAGGATGATTTTAGAAAGGCCTGGAGAGCCTCTCATGAGCTGATGCTGAGTAAAGTGAGCAGAACCAGGAGATCATTATACACAATAACAAAATTATATGGTGATCAATTCTGATGGGCGTGGCTCTTTTCAACCATGAGTGATTCTGGCTGATTCCAATAGACTAGTGATGGGGAAAGCCATCTGCACTCAGAAAGAGGACTGTGGGAACTGAATGTGGATCACAATATAGTGTTTTTTTTGTTGTTGCTCGCTTGCATTTTGTTTTCTTATTCATTTTTCTTCTTTTGATCTGGTTTTTCTTGTGCAGCAAGAGAACTATATAAATGTTTATAAATATTGGATTTAACATATATTGGATTGCTTGCCATCTACGGGAGTGGGTGGGGGAAGGAGGGGAAAAGCTGAAACATAAGGCTATGCAAGGGTCAGTATCAAATTATCTGTACATATGTTTTGAAAATAAAAAGCTTTAAAATTTTTTTTTAAAAAAGGGAATTTAGCTGAGAAGGGGATGAGAGGACCACAGCTATTGGCTATGGTTGAATCATATAAGGAGTTTTTAAGAATGGGGGAATTTTGAGCAGGTTTCTAGGTAGCAGGGAAGAAGCCAGTAGATAAGAGATAGAGTGCAATCAGGTAAAGAAAATGGTTGAGGATGGCCTTAAAGGTCCTTGTGGAGGAGCTGCTTTTGGCAAGGATTGCCTCTTGGAGAATGGAATAAAAGAGGAGATAATGGGAAAAAAATTGATGTGATGTGACATGAGGAGAAGGGTGACTGAATTCTGTGAATGGTCTCAATTTTTAAGAAATCTTAGACTAAGTCTTCAGCTGAGAGAGTGAGGGGAAGGAGTATCGAGATAGGCTTGAGGAAAGTTGAGGTTTGCAATAGCCCCTAGGGTGAGTAGGATAGAGTCAATTAGGAAGGAATAGAGAGATTGTTTTGCTGCAGTAAGGGCCCATTTGATATTAGATAACAAATTAATGGTGGGCCCAGTTACCGTGGTTTCATGGTTCTTTCCAGCTGTATTCAGCAATACGTAAATAGGCTGAAAGATAGATGGCGGGAATAATCTTGGGGTTAGGATTTGGCACTTTGTAACTGGTGATAGAGCAAGGGAGGAAAGTATTCAAAGATAATGTTGAACGAAAGTACCAAAAGTTAGAGACAGAAAAGAGAGGAAGGTGATGATAGTCTGGGAGAAAACTGAGGGTGGAGGAAATGGAATTCATAGTGATGATGAACAGGGTTTGAGGCCCTGAGACATTAGGAAAGATGGAATAAATAAATAAAAGAGAAAGGAATTTCAGGTCATGAACATGGATTAATACCTCTAAGGTAGATATATGCTGAAATGAGTGTGGATACCTAGGAGTTTGTCTTAGCCTGGCAATTTATTCACTGATTTGAGATTTTGGTTTCTTCTCTGAAATGAGAGGATTGGCGTAGAACAGATAATGAAGTATACCTTTTTTCTCAGCAGAATTGGGGGGACCGACCGTGAGAACTGAATATGTTATCAAAAAGCCAATTATTATTATCCTGTTAGTTATTTTTGCTTAACTATTTTCCTTTGATAAAGGTTGTGTATGTTGGGTGGTTTTCTAAAAGAATAATATATTCACTGTGTCTTTGTGACTATGTACATACGTGCACATGCACCCCCCCATATAATACTCTTTTTGGTTTTTGTCCACACCTATTATTTCATAAGTATAACAAACTCCCAGTGAACAGCTTTACTTTCAGTGCAGATTTGCACCAGCTCTTCAACTCTTGGTCTTACATTTGCCTGGGAGCAATTAGAAGTTGAGGGATTTCCCCAGCAATATGTGGATGAGACAGGATTTAAACCTATGTCCATCAGGCTCTGAGACCTTCTCTCTGTCCACTGTGCCATATTGCTTTTTAAATATGTGTATGTATGCATAATATAAATTAGAATTCTGAATCTGAAACTGAATTAGAAAAAAGAAATGAGGTATTAAGACTGATCTCTAAGGTTCCTTCTAATGCTGAGGAAATGAACCTTTGAAATTTTTTGGTTAACATGTGAGCAATTAATGTGCTTTTTAAAAGTAAGTTTTTAATTAATATCTTCTACTTCTTACATCATAGCTATCCTCATTATCTCTTTCCCTCCCAGAAAGCCATTCCATATAACAAATAGTATTTTTTAAAGAGCCAGAATCCCTAGTAAAACTGATCCATACAAAAAGAATGAAAACATGTGCAATGTATATAACACTTGTGGATCTCCCATCTTTACAGAGGGATGGAGTAGGAATGCTCTCTTATATTTCTTCAATTCTGTTCATGCTTGATCTTTATGATTTTATTACATCCATTTTGATTTTTTTGCTGTCATTCTTTCCATTGATATTGCTGTAGTCATTGTGTAGCTTGTTTTTTTGGCTTTGCCTACTTCACTCTAACATCACTTCAGGTCTTTTCATGCTTCTCTGTAATCATCACATACATCATTTCTTAAGAGAACAATAATATTCCATTACATTCGTGTACCACAATTTGTTTAGCCATTGCCCAATCAATGAGCATTTATTCTGTTCTAATTTTTTATAATCAGAAAAAAGTGCTCCTGTAAGTATTTTGGTGTATATGGGGATTTCTTCTTTTATTGATGCTTTTCTTGGGATATAAGCCTAGTAATGAAATCTCTGGTTTCTTCAAAGGGTCTGGACGTTTTACTCAGTTTATTTACCTAATTCCAAATTGCTTTCCAAAATGGTCATGCCATTTCACAACTCTACCAACAGTGTTTTTGTGTGCCTAACGTTCCATAACTCATGCAACATAGAATATTGCCATTTTGGAGGTGTTTTTTGCCAATTTGTGGAGAATGAGGTGAAATCTTGGGATTGTTTCAGTTTGTATCTTATTAGTGATTTGCAATTTCTTTCATGTGGTTGTAAATGTGACGCAGTTCTCTTTTTCTACTTTAGCCACTTTTATTGGGGAATGTCTATTAGTCATGCATGCATGTGCGTGCGTATATATATATATATATATATATATATATATATATATATATATATATATAGACACACATATGTATGATATATAAAAATTGTTTATATATGTATCTTGGATATTAAACTTTTATTAGAGAAATTTGGTAAAAAAAAAAAAAAAGATTTTTTCCATTCCTCCTTATTCTAGGTGGATTAATTTTGTCTGCAGCTTTCTCAGTATTATATAATCAAAATTATCTATTTTATCTTTTGCTATTATCTCTTGTTTGGTTAAGAATACCTCTCGTACCCCCTACTGTGACAAGTACATGATATTTGGTTGCATATCCATACCGATTGTATCAGTCTAAAGTTTTGCTTTAATCCTGATTTCTAGCAAAGGAGTTTTTTTTTTAGATAAATTGTTTTCCACTTTTATCAAACATTGAGTTATTGAGTTTCATTGTTCTGATTCTCTTTTTTTTAGTCTCTTTCATTGACCCATTATTTGATTGACTGTTGCTTGATAACATAGTTTGAGGTCTGAAAGGGCTATTTCCCCTTCTTCCATATTTCTTTTCATCATTTTCTGTGGTATTCTAGATCTTTTCTATTTTCACATGAGTTTTGTTATTAATTTTATTGAGTTCTGTGAAGTATCCCCCTGCCAATTTGATTGGCATAGCATTAAAAGTGTAAATTAACTTTCATGATATTGTCATATTATATTGGCTTGCTTTAGCCATGAGCACTGACAGTTTTTCTCAGTTATTTAAGTTCTTTATTACTTTAGGGAGAACTTTGTAATTGTACTTTGGTAGGTAGATCTCTAGGTATTTTATGCATTTTGTTGTTACTTAGAATAGGATTTTCCTTTCTGTTTTTACTTCTTGAGTTTTGTCATTGTTATATAGAAATGCTGTTGTTTTTTTTTTTAATGCTGTTGGTTTTTGAGGATTTATTTTATAACATGCAACTTTGTTGAAGCTTATTGTCTGTGGTATATTTGTTGATTAGCTAGAATTTTCCAAGTAAACCATCATATTAGCAAATTGGAAGGGCTATATATTTTTTTAAGCTTTTAATTTCTTTTCTCTTGTCTTACTGCTGTTGCTGGTATTTCCAGAACTATATCAAATAATAATGTAGAGAGTAGGCATTTTCTTTCACTCCTGAATTTATTGTAAAAGGTTCCAGTATAGCCCCATTGTATAAGATATTACTTTTGGTTTTAAACAGATAGTTTTATAATATTAAAAAAAGTTCCTCTGCATTTTGTATTGTTTTTAGCAGAAAAGAATGCTATGCTTTGTCAAAAGCTTTCTACATTCTATGGAGATGATCGTGTGGTTTTAGACATTTTGTTTTTATTTTGATTAATTATGTTGTTTGTTTTCCTCTCACTTGGCTGCAGTGAACAATTTCTTAGATGAATTTCTGTAGTCTTTTTGGCAGGATTTTGTTTAAAAATTTTTCAGTCAGTATTCATTAATGACATTAGCCTATAGCTTTCTTTGGTGATTTATCTCTCCGTTGTTTAGGTATTAGGTCTGTATTTGTTTCATAAGTATTCTGGTAGGATGCTTTTTTCAGAGTATGAGTACTAATTGTTCTTTAAAAGCGTGATAGAATTCTCCTGTGTACGCTTCAGGACCAGGAGATTTTTCTTTGGTAGTTTACAGCTAAATCTATTTCCTTTTCTGAGATTGAGTTATTGAGATCTCTTTCTGGTCTTTTGATATTTGGGATATTTAATATTTTTGAAGATATTAGTCTTTTCAAAGAAACTGCTTTTGTTTTTTTTTTTAAATCAGTTTTATGACTTTTTTGTTTCCAATCTATTTCTCTGATTTTTAATATCTTCTTTTGTCCTTATTTTAGGTTTGCTTATTTGTTGGCTTTCTAACTTAAAAATGCATATTTGGTTTATTAATCTTCTTTTCTATTTTGTTAATAGATGTTTGTAGGGATATGATTTTTCCCCTGCGGACTGCTTTAGCTGCATCCCAGAAATTTTGGTATGTTGCTTCATCATTATCATTTTCTTTCACAAAATTAGTTGTTTCTATGATTTCTTCTTTGACCCCCCCACTCATTTCACTATTCAAGTCTCCATTTGGACTACATCTTTTGTTTGTGGTTCTTGACCCAGTGACTATTGTATTATTGTATTATGGTCTGTTAAAAGATGTATGAACGGTTTCTTCCTTTTTACATTTTGTTTGCCATCTATCTGTATTCTGATACATGGTCAGTTCTTGCAGAAGTTCCATGTGGTTTTAAGAAGTATGTATATTCTTTTACAGTCTCATTTAGAAGATTCCATAAGTCTTTCAGTTTCTCCAGCAATCTGTTGAGTTTGACATTTTCTTTTTTGTTTATCCTTCTTTTTTGCTTCTCCAAAACTGAGAGAGGACTATTGAAGTTTCCTGTCACTGTTGTGTTACTATATTTGTCTTGTAGCTCAGTTTCCTGAACTTGGATACTAAGGTATTTGGAGCACAATAAATTTATTATCGATATTGGTTTGTTGTTGATGGTTCTTTTTAGCATGATATGGTTTTCTTGTTTATTCCTTTTTATTTTGAATATTTATTTTTGCTTGTCAGATAGGATGATTATAATTCTTGTTGTTTTTTGATTCATTGGATGCATAATAAATATTTTGCCATGCCCTCTTTTATTTTGTCTTTGTTTTGTAAATGTGTTTTTAAATTTGTGTTTTTTATTTTATTGTCTTGTTTAATCCATTCATATTTAAAATTGTGTGAATATAAAGTTGTATATTTCCTCCATTTATCGCTATTATTTTTTCCTAGTTAGGATTTTTTTTTCACTCTGTAAACACAGTATTATGTTTTGCTAGTTACTTTAACTTAATCTTTTTTTTAAGTTAGTCCTATTCCCACTGGCTTCCCCTCACATTTAATCCTCTCATTTGTTATCCCTTTCCTCTTAGAGTTTTTGCATATTAGTTTCTTTTTATTTCCTGCTTTTATCTGTTACTTAATTCCCCCCCCCCTTTTTTCCTATTAATCATGTGGATTTTCCCTCTCTTCTAACTTGTCCTATTCATTAGTTTTTAAAATTTCATTTTTCACTCCCCTTTCTCCAGAGGATTTCTCTTTCTTCATCTGGTCATTATTCATCCTCTGTCTACTTTAGTCTCTTCATTCTCTGGTTGAAGACCCATATAATTATCTAGTTTCTTTCCAGCCTCTGTATCCTTCATGAAATCAAGACTGCTAAGATATCTGTTCTGGGTATATGCCCACTAAGCAGCTTCTGCCACTGCCTCGTAGAGCTTGCTTCATGGATTTCCTCTTTTCCATTGTCACACACACCCAGAACAGTATCAGTTCCTGCAGGTGACAGCATACCGCTCCATGACAGGACTTCCTTTTATTATATCTCGGAGTATGCAGCCCACCACTGATCTATATTCTTTTCCCAGTTACTTTCTCTTCCCATTTGCCTCAAAATCTCTTCTCTGAGTCCATGTGCTCAACCTTCTCCAAATACCACTTGCCCCTCACAGTTCTAGCTCCCCCTCATAGAGATTGGATGAGTCTTTTCAAGCACCAAATCCCCTAGACCACACGTAGCACAAGGTTACCCCTCTCCCTAAACAGAACATCTCTCATTTAATAGGAGTATTCATCAGGATTCCCCCTTCTACCACCAGTGCAAAGCTTCCCTCCTTTACCCCACTTTTCCATCCTTCCCTCTTCCTCCTTATCCACTCCCCCATAGGCTCCTCTCTTCTTGGGAGACCAAGTTTCCTTCCCCTAATTGTTAGCCCTCTATTTGCACCAGGTATTATACACTTCCCTCTATTCCCTTTCTCCCTTCTTTTCCTTTCCTGCCCCCTCCCATTTTGTAATGTCTCACAAAACCCCACCAAACAAATCTTGATTCACCTGTAGGCCGGATGTTCCAAGGTTCTGTCTATAGTGCTCCTGATTGGCTTCTTTACTATTACCTCTACCTGACTTTTCCACCTACACATCCCTGTTCCTTGTGCTTAATTTAGAAAGAACTCTTACACTGTCTGCTCTTATTCTCTTGCTGTCCTAGACTGCCACATTTATTCACCCCACATGCATTTTTGTTTTCTGGGGTGTTCCTGAAGCAAATGATCTTTTCAGGTCTGCTTTTCTTTCTCAGAATGTTTCAAATAGCTCTTTTATTATTAAATATCCCATCTCTTTCCATTTATGGTTAATCTCAGATTTGCATAGTAGGTCACCATGTGCTGCATCCTGAGCTTCATTGCCCTTCAAAACATATTATGTCCTTCTCTCCTGAATTTTACGCTGGGTGCGGAATCTTTTTATTTGATTTTTTTCCCTCTATATTTGAAGGTCTTTTTCCTGATAGCTTGCAGAACTTGTTTCTGAATGGTTTTTTCATTTTAGAGGATTAGAGTTTTGCTTGCATAATGGGTGTATGTTCTTTTTAATGCTATTATATTATATTTATTTATGTAATATTTATAATATAATGTATTATTACTTTATAATTATTATTATTATATTATTTAATGTTGTGTTTTTCTTCTCTTCCTCTAGCTTGTCCTTTACTTCGTATATCGTTCCCAATCTATTGTTCTCTCTTTGTTTCTTTGCTAAGATTTGCCAGCTTAGATTTCATTTTTCTAGTCTGTCCATTTTGGTTACAGAAACCCTAAATTCTGCTCTCCTAATTCTCAATTCTGCTTGAAATCCTTCAGGAGCAGCATGTTGGGCTGCCATGTTTTCCCCAGCTCATCAAGTGTTTAATAATTTCCATTTGCTTTAGAGTATATCGATTCCTGAATTTGTGTACTAGATTTAGGGGTTGTATTTCCTTTTGTTGTTATTGTTTCTTCTGTCGATTTATCTGCTTATTTTCAAAGTCTTTATATTTTCTTCTTCCTGAGATCTTTGGTAATTTTAGTCTCTCTCATCACCACCCTCTGTAGTTTCCCCTATCATTCACTCTGGTGGTGGTTTCCTTGGGGATTTGGATCCCAGAGCCTCTCGGCCTCTTGCCACATTGGACAATTTACAGTTCACCACCTAGGTTTTTGCTCTGAGTGAGCTCTGGGGGGACACAGCTGGATCCTGAGCTCCTTCTCTCAGGCTTGGTGGAGTGCTGCACAGTACGACCCCACCGCCATCGGTGTTCTTCTGTTTCCTCTATTTCTCTGGCCTGGCATTGGCAGTTCACAGAGTGCAGCACTGGTGCTACAGGGTTGATTTTTGTGTTTTGAATCTCCAGGCCTCTGGGAGGTTGTGGGATTGAGTTCTGTTTCAATCCCAGATACATGTTGTGTCCCGCCCCTTTTCCTCTGTTCATTTACATTCCTGCTGTGAGCTTTTGCATTTACAGAATGCTGCCTCCTTCAACTGTCTTATTGCAACCTGAAACTTGAATCTCCATGGCATTGGAAGAGAGAGCAAGGAGAATAGGGTGTACGCTTGGGTTTTGTTGCAAACCTGTGTGTTGGGCCCTTGGGTTAGGTAATATACAGTCTTGCTGCCAGTGGTGTGGTGGGGACGGGATGGTGAATAATCTTAGGATCTGGAAACTTGTTTCCTTGCCTTGCCTTCTCAGTTCATGGAAACTTTTTTCCTTCTTTTGGATTCTAAGACTCCTAGCTTATGGTGGACAGCTGAAATCGCTTTCTTTTTGGTGCATAAATTTTGTCTTTAGAGAGATTTGAGAAGTTGCAGGGGTCAGAATAAAATTTCTAGTTCATTTTGTTGGCCATGCCAATTAGTGTGGGGTTTTTTTTTCAAATATTTTTTAGTCTGGGCCTGTGATTTTAATGATCATCTTGGGTGGGGAACCTCCTTCCACCATGATGGTCAGCTTCTGTTCTGCAACTTAGTCTTCAGGAGTTGCCTGGACATTAGGTGGTCAAGCGACTTGGATATGCCTGAGGTCACACAGCCATATGTGTATAGTAAGCTCATGCCGTCTTGCCCCTGAGGTCTGCTCAGTGTTGCCTCTGCCAGTCTGTTTCACGATGACTTAGCCATCCTTTGTTAGCAGTCAGCTGGAGTTTGAATTCGAATCTGGACTCTGCTTGATAAATGCATCAGAAGTCCATGCAGAGGCATGACTTAGACCTCGTAGATCCTCGGATTTCTGAGCAGGCTGTATGCTTGCTCTCCAGCCCTTGGATAGAGCCCATGCTTCTGTAGTACTTGGAAGTTTACAAAGCTTCAGGTGCTGCAAGTGCCATCTTTGTCTGTGCTTTTATGCTGGACTGCCTTTGCATTACTCTGAGTCAGCTCCTTTCTTCTCCCAGCAGCCAGATTGGTGGGGACTTATATACTCAGAATGACTTAAAATGGACAGCAGACATGTGGTCTGTCATTGGACCCTTCTCAAAGTCTTTCTAGCTTGGCAGGACTTAGCAGAAGCTGTGTTCTGCCAGGATCTCCTTAAAGAGCCCAGGGTTACCCATATCTCACAGTGAAGTATCAGAGAAGGCCTTCACTGGAAGCAAAGAGAGATGACTTCATAATATTAATCAGTAGAGCAGTAAATATTCATTAAGCGTCTACAAGATATTGGGCACTATGCCAAGTGTGAAGGATATAAAAAGAGGCAAAAGACAGTCTCTGTCCTTAAACAGCCTACAAATTTTTCAAGGGGCGGATAACAGGCAGATATGTGTAAAGAAACTTTATTCACAGCAAATAGGACATAGTAGAGGGAACACGCTAGAATTAAGCAGGATTGGGAAATGCTTCTTGTAACAGATGGCATTTTAGTTGGGACGTCAAGGAAGCTGGGGAAGTCAGTGGGTGGGGTTGAGCAGGGAAAGCATTCTAGGCCTGGGGGACAGCCAGAAAGAGTGCTTGGAGCAGAGAGATGGAGCGTCTTGGATGTGGAACAGCCAGTGTAACTAGATCACAGGAGATGAAGGTATAAGAAGATTGGACAGATAGGAAGGAGGGAGCTAGCTTATGAAGAAGTTGAAATATCAAATAGAATGTTCTGTATTTGCTTGTGGAGCCACTGGAACTTATTGAATAGGGGAGCGATGCAGTTGGATCTGTACTTGAGGAAAATCGCTTCAGTGGATGAGGTATACAAAAATATATCTGGATTCAGACTGCTCCCGTTGGTTCAAATTAGTAGATTTTACTATATTCATTAGAATGTCTGATACAGAGAGTAAGCATCAGATGTGCAGGTCTTCTGACCCTCAAGCCAATGTTCTGTCTCCTCCGCCTACCGTTGGGTGTCAGCAGTACTCATGAGTGAATCCGCTCTCTTGCTCCATGGACCACAAGCTAACGTTGGGAAGAATGATCAGGTGGATTAGCCAGTGTCTTGGGCTAGGAGCTCCAGGTTTGTCAGAAGCTGGGACTTGGGGCAAATACCTGCACTTCTTTGACCCTCATCTGTAAAATAGGGACACTTGCAGAGAGTCTCCTTGTGCCTGGGACTCACAGTATTTGCTAAAATCTGAGGAGTTATGGAAATAGACATCCTGCCGCAGTAGGGGTTTGGGGAGCACCGTGGTGCTTTTCTTAGTCTCCTGGCTTTGGAAATTCACAGTCAAGGACTTCCTAGTTGAGTCTCTTGGGAGAACTTGTTTCATCCATTCATCTCTTTTTTTGCTTGGGGACTATTGAATCATAATCACAAGATCATGTATGTATTGGAAGGCTCTTGTCTTATACACACACAGATATATTGTTTAAAAGGCGATAAGCTTTGGTTTTCTGGGAGATTCACTTTTGTGAAATAGCTCATTTCTTGAGGACTTCATCTGTAAGTGTGTATCCATCTCTGTGAGTTTGTACATACATGCATAAGCACACCCTTGACCTTTAAAGGGGGTGATATTTCTTTATTTGAAACTAGCATGACAAAGGAGTTCTACAGTATTAAGGTCTTTTTTTTCCCCTTCAGGCCTTTCTGTTGATCCTATTCTTAAAAGGCCCAATTGCAAGATGGCAGCCAGAGAGCTAGTGTTAGCTTCAGGAATCCCCAGGTTCTGGTCCTGCCTCCGACACAGGCCTGCATCACGTTACCCTCCCTACTTTAGGCTCTGTGTTCTGGGCATTCACTAAATAAATCTTTAAATTGCAGAGAAGGTTCAGGGGAAATGTACTCACTAGGATATATAGACACCAAGGAAATCACTTATCTGTCACCCTTTCCTCCAGTCTCCCCATCCCATCTCTCTGCCAATCCCCCCCCCAAAAAAAAGAGTATGGCACCCTTGGCCTAGGGTGACCATTCAAGATGTTTTAAGGAGCACTGGGGTCACATCATGGAGCCAAATCTCAACTGTTCTGCTTCCTGCCTCCATGATGTGGAGCAGGTTACTCTAACCCTCTGGGATCTGGGTTTCCTCCTCTGGAAATTAAGGGAGTTCAGCTTCTTGTATGTCTCCACGTCTGTGTTGCAGCTATGGGTTCCAACTCCGCATTTTCATCTTCTCACTACTCTTACCCTCCCACATGTAAGCTCTTTCCAAGGCCTGTTGATGTCAACATAGCCTGACACTGCTAGTTCAAGCTGTCATAGCCTCTACCTGGACTATTGCAACAATATGTGAGTGGGTCTGCCTGCCTCGACTTCCTCAATTTCCCTGCTCCAGTCCATCCTCCATTTAGCCACAGCACAGATCACTCCCTACCACGGACTCTTCCATCCAGCGATCCTTGCTTCTCAGCTAGTCCACAAACAAGACACTTTCTCAGTTCTGGGCATTTTCTCTGGCCGTCCCCTGTGCTTGAAAGGTGCTCCTTCCCCGACTCTACCTCCAATTTCTCTGGCTTCCTTCTAAGTCTCAACTAATGTGCTTTCCCTGACTCCTCTTGATTTGATTCTGCTGCCTTCCCTCTGTTAATTATTTCCCATTTATCCCATATGTAACTTTTTGTGTGTAGTTTGTGTGTTGTCTTCCTCATTAGATTGTAAGCTGTTTAAGGGCAAGGGCTGTCTTTTGCCTCTTTTTATAGCATAGTGCCTGGCACCTAGTAGGTGCTTAATAAATGTTTACCGATCGACTGTCAGAGATCTCAAGCTTCCATGCTTTGAGAGACATTCATCTTGAGTTACTTCGTATGGACGGATGATTTACCTAGTGGTCTCTCCTCCGAAGCTAACTCATTTTCAAATCTTTTTTTTTTAAATCAATAGATATGGTGAAATTGTGAATATTAATCTTGTACGAGATAAGAAGACCGGAAAGTCCAAAGGATTCTGTTTTCTTTGCTACGAGGACCAGAGAAGCACGATTTTGGCTGTCGACAATTTTAACGGGATCAAGGTGAGTGTGTTTCTCGAAGTGGTCAGGCTTCCTTTTGGTTCTTCTCCTAGGTGCTAGAGATGCCTGCTTAGTCCATATGATTCTTGCCATCTAGTGCCTTAACCAGAGCCCAGTCTTGGGGAATTAGTATGCCCATGGAAGTGGGAGAAGATAGACTGAGGCCCAGTCCCTGTGGGCCCCAAGTCCTAGATGTAGAGACATCCAATTTTTTTTCCCTGAGGCAATTGGGGTTAAGTGACTTGCCCAGAGTCACACAGCTAGAAAGTGTTAAGTGTCTGAGACCAGATTTGAACTCAGGTCCTCCTGACTTCAGGGCTGGTGCTCTGTCCACTATAGCGCCACCTAGCTGCCCCTCAGGCATACAAATTTAGAGTGGGAGAGGACCTTAGAACTTAGCTAATCATAAGGCCACCTCCATTTTGTTAGCCCTGCAAAGTTTATAGAGTGCCCTCTTCACAACAGGGTACAAAGTGATGCTCTTCATCCCATTTTATCAGTGAGGAAACTGAACCCCAGAAGGGGGGAAATAGTCTTGCCTGAGGTCACACAGCCAGTGTGAGAGCTAGGATTTGATTTTAGGTCTCCTGAGACCGGGTTCCACACTCTGTGCTGCATATGTTCACGACCCCCTGATTTTACAGATGAAAAAACTGAGGCTTGAGAGGGAGTGGTTTATGTGACATTCAGAGCCAAGAGATTTGTGCTTCTTCCCTAGCTGGTGCCTGTACTCTCTCCCCTCAGCCTGGCTCCTTCCCATCATCCCCTTCCAACTCCCTGGTACGTCCAGTATATTGGGCAAAGAAGGGATTGGGAAATACACAGCACAGCAAAAAGGGGACAGTTCTGGCCTGGGAGTCAGGAGGCCCGGATTCACAGCTCCTCTCAGAGATGTGCTGGCTCTGGGGCCTCGGGCCAAATTACCTCCTAGAGGTGAACCCCGGTTTTTTCCTGTGGCAATGATAGTTATACTCGCTACCTTACAAGGGCATTGTGAGCTTTTATCAATACTCATGGCGTACTGTGACTTCAACACACATTTATTAAACACCTCTAGAGTGGAAGAGGCAGCTGACAGTGCAGTGGTTAGAACAATGGGTCTGGGGCAGCTAGATGGTACAGTGGATAGAGCACCAGCCCTGAAGTCAGGAAGACCTGAGTTCAAATTTGGTTTCAGACACTTAATTCTTCTTAGCTGTGTGACCCTGGGCAAATCACTTGACCTCAATTGCTTCAGCAAAAAACAAAAAAAAAGAACAGTGGGCCTGGAGTCAGGGAGACCTGTGTTGAAATCCAGTCTCAGTCACCAGTGATGGAAACTTGGGCAAGTCTGTCTGCCTCAGGCTCCTTCTCTGTACAGTGAGGATCCTAATAGCCCCTACCTCCCAGGTTGTTTTGTAAGGATCAAATAAGTGAAGATTTGCAAAGTACTTTGTAAATTTTAAAAGTGTTCCTACAGATGTCAGCTTCGTTGTGCTAGAAACGTGGGTATTATCGCTATTGTTGGGATCCTTGGCCTTTGGCTTCCTTGTGGAATATGCAAAATCTGTATCTGTATGCGATTTGCATTTTCCTTCATAGGATACTAGATTTAGAGCCAGAAGGGCTCTTAAAGGTCATCTAATCCAAAGCCCTCACTTTTCAGATCAGGAAACTGAGGTCCAGAGGGGTAACTGTGACAAGTACATGATATTTGGTTGCATATCCATACCGATTGTATCAGTCTAAAGTTTTGCTTTAATCCTGATTTCTAGCAAAGGAGTTTTTTTTTAGATAAATTGTTTTCCACTTTTATCAAACCTAAGCCTGTACAGAAAGTAACTGGCAGAGCTGGGATTTGAGCCCCCAAGTACCCTGCAGAAACAACCTTTCGGAACTTCCTCATGTGGAGGGCACCTGTATACTTCCCATTCATCAGAGTTTACTCTTTCCTTCAGCCCATTCATCCAATTTACAGCTTGGTGGTTGGGCTTGAGGGAGAAGGGTAAATCGGAGGTGATTCTAAAATTGCATCCTGAGTGACTAAGAGAGTGGGGCTATTAATGAAAATAGGGGGGTTGCGAGGAAGGGTAAGTTTAGTGTGGGGGATAGGGCAAATAATTTCATCTTGGACATGTTAAGCTTCGGGTTCCGTGGAGAAGCTGAGCAAAGCTATCTGCTCAGCACTGTGGGAATAGAGCTTCCTGGAGAGATTGGGGCTGCTCTCATGGACTTGGGGGTCATTTGGATAGAGAAGCGATAACTGGACTCGAAAAGATCACCAAGAGAGGGAGAATCAGAGAGGCCTTTCTTAGGACAGAGCTTTGGAAGACCACCAACGCTCGGGAGGGCGGGAGAGTGTTGAACCAGGGAAGACAGAAGAAATGGTCTGACAGGGGAAGAACAAGTGGCACGGAAGCCAAGGGAGTAGAGTGACCAAAATGCTACAGAAAAATCACAAATGTTGGACAGCTACTAAAAGGTCATTTGGTGACTCTGTAGTCCCCATTTCCCTGGGGAACAACTGAGATAATGTCTGGAAAACACGGTGTAAATTTTAAAGTGCTGTAGAAATGTATTATTAATATGGTGAGGTCAGAAGCCAGATGACAACCTGTTAAGTTGGGAATGGAGGGCAAGAAAATAGAGGCAGTAAGTTTAGGCTTCTCTTGCTAGGAATATAGCAGTAAAAAGGATAGTATTTTGAGAGGATGGAAGGGTTAAGGAAAAAATAGGGTTTTTTGTTTTGTTTTTGAGAATATTAGAGACTTGGGTGTGTTTGTAGGTAGGAGGGAATGAGTAAATACTTTATTTTCTTTTTTTAAAAATTAAAGCTTTTTATTTACAAAACATATGCATGGATAATTTTTCAACATTGACCCTTGCAAAACCTTGTGTTCCAAATTTTCCCCTCCTTCCCCCCACTCCCTCCTCTAAATGGAAGGTAGTCCAATACATGTTGAATATGTTAAAAATATATGTGAAATCCAATATATATAGACATATTTATACAATTACCTTGCTGCACAAGAAAAATTTGACCAAGAAGGAGAAAAAAAACTGGGAAAGAAAACAAAATGCAAAGAAACAACAGAAACAGTGAAAATGCTGTGTTGTGATGCATGATGAGTAAATACTCTAGAAGTTATCAGTTCTTGATTTTTTCTGCTCTCTTTGTGCTTATCCACTCATTCTGGGCCTCACTTTGCTCCTCTGCAGAAGAAGGTCGTGGGAGTGGATTAAGTGAACTTCTCCTGAAATGTTTTTTTTTTCCCTAGCTTTTTGTCATTCTAGATTCCTGAAGTCTTTTCCACTAGGCAGAGAAATACCCAACTAACAAGTTTATGTTTAGGAATAACCTCCAGATTCTCCTTATGGATAGTGACCCTCTTAATTTCTTTTGTGCTTAGGGAGCCATATTAGGAAGGGTTTTAAATGTCTAACAGTATATATTAGACCCCTCTGGCACTCTAGTGAAGGCTGTGGACCCCTTCTCAGAACACAAATGCATAAAAGAAAATATATAGAATTACAAAGGAAACCAGTTATTTGGAAAAAAAGATGTGATTTTATTTCCTGTTCAAGTTGATATCTCTCTAGCCTCCTTGGGGATCTGTGGAGCCAGGTGAAGAACCCCTGGCTTGTGGCAGGGCTTGCCTTGTTCTCACGATGGGCATGGTTCTTGTTATAACAAGGTTTGTGAGGAGGGAGAGATATGAAATTGGCAGAAACTGTAGGGGACAAGTGCTGGTGGGGAGGATGTTGTGACAGGAAAGTTTTCAAAAACTTGGAAATCCAACAAGCCAGGAGTCTCAAAGGTTAGGCCAAAATTTGAAGGTGCTAGTGACCACAGGGGATGAAGAGGGGTGTGCAGGTTGTGTTAGGGCTGGAGCCTTTTTTCCTTTTGTTCTCCATTAAAGCAGTGAATTTATTGATCATTTGGAAGATGGTGGCCCAGGAGTCAGAGCAGAGCATGTACCGTGTCCTGCATGTAGTAGGTGCTCATGGGATTGGATTCCTGCCCATCTGTTAGAGTTCAGGTCACGTAATACCTGTCCTTTCTGACTGAGAGCTGCTTTCCCCCAAGGCCTCCCTCAGTACTTGGTTTGGAGCTCTATAATACACTTATTCCGTAATATTCCATTTTAGTCCCTGAGCCGATCTGTCTAGTTGACTGCAATCTGCATGGTAAAGGGGGGGGGGGTCTGTTTCATCTAAACATTATATCCCCTTTAGAGCAATTCCTGTGCTCATTCTGTGCTTAATCAATGTTTGAATCCTAAAAGCTAGCTGTGTCACCTGGCCAGGTCTCTGCACTTAGTTTTAGGGGCAGACCTCTTCCTTGCTGCTTGAGGTTAAAGGCTGGGGCATAGTTGGCTACATGCGTGTCTGAATCCTTGTATTTTCCCCTTTGCCATTTAGTGCCTTGTCAGTTCCTTGAGCGGTGCATGCGGTCAGAGGGCTTTTTGGTAGTTGAGTGTCCCGAGTTAACCGATCGTATTAAGTGATAATGTTGATATTCTTACTCTAGATAAGAGGAAGAACTATCCGAGTGGACCATGTGGCTAACTACAGGCCCCCCAAGGATTCCAAGAATCTGGATGATGTAACCAGAACGCTCCGGGAGAAGGGCTGTGGGGTTAAAACTCCGCCTCCTAGTTCATCTGACTCCTCGGAAGATGAGACACCTGTAAAAAAGCATAAAAAAGGTGAACTTGATGATGTCAGGACACTCGCCTTTGATTGGTGATGGCTCTGCCGTCCTGATGACTTCTGGGTTACCAAATGTTTGTAGGACAATACTCATTTAAGCTGTTGGGAGGAGTCACCACTGAGTTCTCGATACTTACTGCAGTAGCTGGCAGTAACCTGGGCTGTGGGAACACTTCATGGAGGGGTGGTGGGCTCCATTGCAGTAAGACGCAGAATTGACATTTATACTTGGCTCCTCCGACTCCAAAAACAGTGCTCTTCCCAAGGTCTCTCAGCTAGGTTCACTTCACTTGCCTTAGCCTCCGTTTCCTTATCTGTATAATGGGAACGAAAGCTTCTACTTCACAGGATTATTGTGAGGCCTAAAGGACATATTTAGAGCACTATCTAAACCCTAGCCTTTGTCATCATTATTTAATTATATAGTGAGAAGGGGCCTGGACCTAGGACTTCAATGATAAGGGAACTCCTAGATGAGGAAATTCCCTCTACTGAGGTCAGCATAATCTGATCGTGATTCTACCCAGCCCACTCCACTGGTTTCATAATGCTCTCGAATAAAATAGAATCCTTTCTTTGGCTTTTGAAGTCCTAGTCAGTTGTGTCCAACCTCAGTGGACACTGCTGTTCCTTCTGCATTCTCTGAACCAGCCCTGCTGGCCTCCTCTCTAGCCCTCGTGCACTCCCATGTGTCTGTCTTTGCACTGGCCATTGCCCCTGCCAGCCTGGAGGAAACACCCCCCCCCATTTTACTTTAGGCCCCACTTCCTGCATGAGCCTTTGCCAATCCTCCTCCGACCCAAACCACCACCTTATGCTCCATTATTTTGGGTTTGTTTGTAGTTTTCAACTATGTGTTCATGCTGTATGTGTTCCATATGTTCCTTTTGTATCCCCGCTTAGATTGGTTTCATCATTTGTACTAGTTCCTCTAAGATTTCACTCCGTGCATGGAGTGGGTGCTTAGTAAATACGCGTTGAGTGAATGATCAGCTTAATATTCAGGGTCAGTAAGACTAATCTGATTTACTGAATAATTCTATTTCCATTCTAACACATAAAATGTTAGGCCTTCTCAGTCATTCTCTCAGGATTCCTTGTCCATATATCCTCATCCACTTTTCCTCTGATGAAGTTTGTTAATTTTTTTGCTGTACTTCTGGCTCATCATTTTTCACTTTGTGTTTTTCTCATTAAAGATCTTTCTAGATTTTCCCTCCTCATATCCAGTCTTAGTTATATTAGAGCATTCTGTTATAATGATGTAGTTTCTCCTATTTTGGGACACTTAGTTTGCGTTTTTTGTTGTTTGGAAAATCTTGGAACAGAAAGCTCCTTTTTTGTTGTCTTTTTTCACACTTTCGGAGCATCTTCACAACAGTGGTATTGCCATGATGCCATTTTCATGGTGTACTTCTAGGAGTTCTCCAAAAAGTTTTTGATTTCACCATTAAAGTGAATTAGTGTACAGGCAGTTCTGTCATTAACTTTGTGTAAGTGGCCTGCTCTGGAGGCCTCTGGGTAAAGCAGTTTTTACCCAATGTGAATTTGCCTGCAAATGTGGGAACCACATGTCTGTGGAGGGAGGGGCCTGCCACATGGTTCAAGGACACGTCGGGACCGGGGACAGAGAAGCAAGAGCAAGAGGAGGAATACAGAGGGGCCAGGGCCAGTCATGTGGGATCCAGACACAGAGACAGAAGATGGGTGACATGTGGGAGCATGGCATAGGCACAGGTACCCGAGTATGGACAGATTTTTGTTTTTTGGATGGCGGGGTCGGATGCCATGGAGTGCTGAGCCAAGGGGCAGGAGGAGAGAAGGGGAGAGAGACAGACAGACAGACAGACAGAGGGCACGGCACTATAATAACATTAGCATAAGTGGATTTTTCCAGCAATTTCAGTATTCTTTATGAAAAGTTGTATTTGTGTAATGTGAATTTACATAAAGCAAGAATTGTCCATATGTTTCTACATAATCTCTTCAGCATTGAGTTTCATTGCTTTTATTTTTCCAAATTGGAGGTGGTACCTAATTTTTAAAAATTCTATTTATTTATTTAATTAATTTATTTATTTTGGTGAGGCAGTGGGGGTTAAGTGGCTTGCCAGGGTTACACAGCTAGTCAGTGTTAAGTGTCTGAGACCGGATTTGAACTCAGGTCTTCCTGATTCTAGGGCTGGTGCTCTATCCACTGCACCATGTGGCTGCCCCTCAAAGGTGTTTTAATTTGTATAATTTTCGATTATTTGTAAGATAGGGCAAGTTTTTAAAGTCTTCTTTTTCTTATATCATCATAGTTGTTCTCACTATTTTTCCCCTTCACAGAGAACCATCCCATAAAACAAACAGTAATTTGTTTTTGAAGGAAAAAAGAATCAGAACTGATCCATACATTGGAAAAAGTCCAAAAACATGTAAACCTCCCACCATGATTAAGGGATGAGTTGTGGCTGTCCCTCCACATTTCTTTGATTTTTGCTTGATCTTTATCATTTTGCTATATTCACTTTTGGATTTCTAAGTAACTATTGTTTTCTTGGTTCTGCTTACTTCACCCTGCATCAGTTCATGTAACTCAGCATTTCTCTGTATTTGTTACATACATAATTTCTTAGAGCACAGTTCTATTCTGTTACATTCATGTGCTATAATATCTTTAGCCGTTCCTCAATTACTTGATGTTTACTTTGTTTCCAATTCTTAATTATCACAAAAAGTGCTGCTCTCAGTATTTTGGAGTATATGAGTACTTTTCTTCTCTTATCAGTGGCTTCCTTGGGATATAAGCCCAGTAATGGAGTCTCTGGTTCAAAAGGGACATATTAGTCACTTGATTTGCATAATTCCAAATTGCTTTCCAAAATGGTTGTTCCGTTTCATATCTTAGAGGGATGTACCATTTTTTCAAGTGATTATTAACTTCCCTTTTTTGACCATTGTGGGTCAGGTATGGATACTACTGTGATTTTTAAACATATGCACACACACATATATTTGCATGTGTGTGTATATATATATACACACATGTGTATATATATATATATATATATATTTGATATCAACTTTTATCTGTCATAGTTTTCCAATCTTTTTTTCATCTTTATGTTATTTTTGTTGTGAGAATTTTTATTTTAACACGCTCCAACACGTCTTGTCTCTGATTCCTTCTGTTTGTCAAATAGGAAAACATTTATCTCATGTTCCATTTTATTTCATAATTTGAAAAACAAATTCATCATTTAATGTTGGTATTCTTTCATCAAGTTGGGAATTTCCTGAGGTATGTGGTGGGAGATTTTGGTGTAAATCTATTTCTTATCAATGCTTGCAAGTATGTTTGTTAAATAGAATTCTTTCCCTGAGGTTTATCAAAGAGTAATCTTTTGTATATACTCAGTTTTCTCTATCATTTTGACCCAAAGGAGATTAGAAACATCCATTTTCCTATCTTTGGAGTTTCTTCCAGAAGAGATTTAGTTTAATGAATCTGTTTGCTTTTTGACTTTGCTGCCAGGATATTTTCCTTCTGCATATTCTTGTTCATGAACTGTATGTTCTGTTTGCTGTGTATGTAGAGAAAATAGAACAACTGCCTCTTCATTACTGATATAATTTTTCTTTCAGACAAAAAAGAGAAAAAAAGGAAGAAAAAAGACAAAGATATCAGAACAACTA
Organism: Myrmecobius fasciatus; assembly: GCA_023553655.1. Lineage (NCBI taxonomy): Eukaryota > Metazoa > Chordata > Mammalia > Dasyuromorphia > Myrmecobiidae > Myrmecobius > Myrmecobius fasciatus. Next base: position 214,975 of record JAJPUD010002321.1, read on the forward strand.
TGGATAAGCAGGAAATGCCCACATCATCATCCGTAGTGTCGCGACACAAGACCAGGAAGGAGAAGGAGAGCGTTGGTTTGGGGAAGTCTTCCAGTGGAGGCCTCGAGAAGAACTCCAGCCCTGAGCGGCGAGAAGGACGTCGACACTTGAGCGGCTCACCTGTGGTCCACCGAGGTCACCTTGAGAGATCAGAGTCTACCTCGAGGAGGGATTCAAGAAGGGATAAGCCGTGGCATAAGAAATCCTCAAGCAGCTCCAGCAGGAAGGAAAGGAGGAGGAAGGAAAAGAGCAAACACCGGGAAAGAAGCCGCAGCTCGGAAAAGCGCTCACACCACCGTGATGAGCATTCTGAAGGCAGGTCGAAGAGGAGGCACAAACACAAGTCCCGAAGCTTTGGGAAAGACTGTCATTCCAGGGATCGGGAACCGTCTTATTCCAGTCGACACAGGTCCAGTTAAATGTGTACAGCGCAGCACAACTGCTGTCAAGCTAGAAAGGAAGATTCATTCACAAAAATCACTCACCTGAGTTAAGCTGTTGTTTCTGTAAATAGTTTCTGCTACTAAGTCCCCTTACTTTCTTGAGTATCATAATCAGAAGACTGAGGACCCTCGAAATCTGAGTGAAGTACAGGAGTTCTTACCCCAGAGTCTGTGAACATAAAAACAAATATTTAATAGCTGTAGTTCAAATAGAATTATTTGTAATCCTATGTATTTTGTTTTGTGCACTTGAAAACTATTCGGAGAAGGGGTCTGTAGGCCTCGTTTCGCCAGAGGTATCCAGGACACACGCTGTGGTGTGATGAAGAGAGCTTTGTTAGTAGCTGCTTGACGCTACCCGTTTACTACCCTTCTCGTTGTGTTTTTTTCTTCAAGTGAGTTGGACTATCTAGACTCCTTTTCCACTTTCTCTCCCATTTGACAAGGGTTCCAGAGAAACTAACAGTTGGTGGAGGGGAGTGTTTGGCTACAGACCCCTCCTAAGCTAACCCATCCCATGTGAAGATCTGGATGTGACCCACAATGACGGGTCACGAAAGTACAGATAGGACTTTTAACTTCTGGAGGAAAGGGACAGGGAGAGGGACTAGACCTGGGATTTTATTCATAAGGGACCTCCTGGCTGAGGAAAACTTTACCCATGTACCTCAGTATCTTCTCTTCAATTAGTCTTCAAGAACTGTCCAGGGTGAAGTGACTTGTCTGGGTTCACATGGCCAGGACGAGTCAGAGGTTGGACTCGAACCGAGGGCTTATTCACTGTGCCATGCTGCCTCTGTTCTGTAATTCATGTGAAATGGTCAAAGACAGACCCACTGTTCTCTCCAAATCTGGCTTGTATCAAGATGGATTGTAGCCTATACTCGATATTTTTCAGTGTCTATATAATGTTTCTCTCAATGTGTTCTCATTTTAGGATTGCAGCCTCTATTCCAGCATGATAGTGGTAAAATTGTTCCCCGAGTCGTAGGGTGGTAGGTTTTGGAGCCGGAAGGAACCTCAGAAACTATCAGCCCCCTGGTTTTGTAGAGGAAGAGCCCAAAGCTCAAAAGTTGTGACTTGCTCATGCTTACTCTGGTAGTAATTTACATAGCAAATTTGTATTGTGAACCTGGGCCCTCTACTGGTGAAATCACAGGTCTATTTCTTATCAGTGAAAACAAAGGGATGATCAGATAGTCTTTCCCTTGATAAATACTGCTGTAGTTGGTCCCTTAACAGACCAAAGTAGCACCAGTGGGAATAAATTTGCTTTGATTTTTGACTTTACTACGGCAGAGAAAGGATTCCTCTTTCCTCGGGAAAGCCATCGAAAACAATTCGATCATGTTAGCATGGACTGATCCAGCAGCCCTGTACCAAGTGAGGGGCTTTACAAAATTGAATTGGATCTCCTCAAGAGTAGCTCATAGTAGAGTTTGGAAGACAGAGCTGACCGTGGAAGAGAGGAGATTCCAATCTTGGTACTTTGGGCAGTCCTTCACCCAGTCCCTGCTTAGTTGGTGAGTAAATGAACATTTTTTTTTTGTTAAGAGATTTGATAAAATTTCCCAACTACATTGCATATGTTTGGTTTTATGGCCACCAAATGGAAACAGAGCAGCTACTGCAAGAAGTAGAATCTTACCTGGAGTTCTTTTATAAAATCTAATACCTTTGAGCAAAACATCTCTATTGCACGGAGGCCCAACTTGAGTTCTTCACGAAGCTCTTCTCTTCCAGGCCATATTGACCTCTCCCCATTTGTTTTCCTCTAACATCCAGCATTTAATAAGTTTTTTCAGTTTTGCTCTTGCCCTATAATTTCATCAGTGTGAGAGATTCTTTTGGCCTGATTTCTTTCCACCAGTGTAGGTGGGCAGGTCAGTGGGTATGTGTCGGTAGGATTTGAATCCACATCATCTTTTTTCCTCGAGTTGTTCTCTAATTCCTACAGTGTTAGAGCTGGGAGGGGCTTTGGATCCCCCCCCCCCTTTTTTTTTATACACATGGGCAATGCTGAGGTTCAAAGAAAAAAATTAACAAGGTCACTGCTCAGTAAGTAGAGCCAGCAACCAAGCCTAGGGGCCTGCTCTCTTTCCATTAGAACAGATTTCCTGTGCTTTAGATTACACTGAAAGCTCTATGTGGGGAGGCTTCTACTGCCCTTTTGTAAATTGTGTACTTGGCCTAGTGCTGGGCACCTGCCCCAATTGTTTTTCAAGATAAGTTCTGGCCTTTTTGGTGACCTCTCTATTTGGGACAATCTGGAATGCTTAGGATAGAAAGCTCCCATTTCTCAGACCCTTTGGAAAGGAGCTAGCTCCTGTTTGTTAGAGATGAGGCAACTAAAGACTCCCTCCCCCTTAAACAGTGGAAGCTGGCTTCTGCTTTGTCTGGTTTATCAATCCACTCCTTTGGCACACAGCCTGATTGCTTTTAAATATATTTAATTTTCTTTGCCATTAAATATGTAGAGCATTTTCAAGGCTTGTCCTCCTGGTTACGTAAGGCCGATGCAATGTCAGTAGCGGTGCTTGATCGGGAAAACACCCTTGACAGAGCTGAAGACACCTTCTCAAGCACTGTAGAAGATTGTCTGGAAACTTGAGCCCTGGGAGTTTCTGTAGGTAGACATCAAGGGGAGTGGGAATAGCCAAGTTAGAGCTCTCTTACACTTTTTAACTCCTCTACCAGCAGAGCTAGACCTTGGGCTGCTGAAATGTGGCTTAAGCTGAGGGACAGAATCTTGTGCTCTCACCCCCCTCCTCTCTCTTCTCTAGGGTTTCATGTTTTACAAAGCATGTGCAGAGGCTTGCTTGTTTGAGCTCTGAGATAAACCTGGGAATGAGGTAGCTGAAGGATTAGCATTAGCCTTTCACAGGCTTTTGTCACTTTACTTCTCCAGCCTTGTTTTTCACGTGTCCCTTCGGACCTCCTGATCTCAGGCCAAACTGAACTCCTACTCTCATGGCCCATCTTCTCCAGCTCCTCAAATTCCAAGTGTCCAAAAGGGATCCATCTCCAGACCTGCTCTTTGGTCCGGCCTCCCAACTTCAGTTCTAGTCACCTCGGCCTGAAACCAGAGAGTCATGCTGGATCCTCCCTCCCCTCCTTACACAAATCGTTTGCCATGCTACTTTTATATTTGTCACATCCATCCCTTCTCCACTCCTACAGCCACAAACCTACTTAGGGTCCTTGTAACCGGTCTTTTTGTCTTTAGTCTCTACTCCCAATCCATGCTTCACACATAGGTGTGTCTCCCCATTTGCTTTGCCTAGCCTAGGATGAAATACAAGTTCCTGAACCTGGTGTTCCAGCTTTACTTTGTGCATCTTCTCTTTCCAGTTTCCTTTGTTTCTCAAAGTGCACTAACTGAAACGCTTCTCCATTTGGCTATACCACCTCCTGCCTCTGTACATTCTTACGGACCTAGAATACACTCCTACCTCATCACTTTTACATCTTTACATCCCTTCGTGGTCCCTCTCTCTGAATCGATTATCTTTCCTCCCAAACTTCCCCTCTTAAAGTACCAGTTTCCGGGTTTCTCAGGTTCACGGCCTTGGGATGATCCTTAGCTTCTCACTCCCTCCTCCCCCTCCACATCCATACATTTATAACATCTCTCAGGGCTGGCCCTCATCGCCTCTCAGTTAGATTACCCACAACAGCCTCCACGTTGGTCTCTCTGCCTCACTCCAGTCTAACCTACATGCTGCTGCTGCTGCTGGAGAGCCCAGATCTTACCATGTGACTCTTTAATTTACTCAGCCAGCTCCTGGGGGCTTCCTCTTGCCTCTGAGAGAATCCAGAAGCTGCTCTGTTTAGTTTCTAAGGGCCTACCCAGTCTGCCTCCAGCCTAGTTTTCCAGCCAAGCCGTTGTCTTCTCTGTTCCTCACTCACATCGTGCCATTCCCCCGTGCCTGGGATGCACTTTCTCCCCATTCCACTTCACTGAATCTCTTTCTTCCCTTTAGATGCAGCTTAGGCATCATTTGCATGAAGCCTTTCCTGATCCTGATCCATCTCTCCACCTCCAGCCCCCCACCTTTAACTGCTTGTACTTCTTGTTAGTTAATATACTAGTTATTTAGTTAATATACAGTTAGTCCTGTACTGATTTTGCTGTGAGGTTGGAAGCTCCTTGGGAATAAGAATTGTCATCTTTGCCCAGATAGACAATAAGTGCTTGGGGTGTGATCCTTTGCTGGTGTAGGGTAGGCTGATTTTGTGTTCTCTGTTTAATCTGAGTAGGGGAGAATAATGAGAAGTGGGGGACTTGGGACAAAGCCCGACTCTGCTGGTAGCTGCCTTGGGGTTCTTGGCTAAGTCTCTTTGCCTCTCTGGGTCTGGGTGGCCTCTCTTAAAATGAGGGGCACTAGCCTATTTTATTTTAAGATCTCATTAATCCTTTAAGCCTATGTGAAGCCACGAGGTTATAAGAACATCTGGTTTTCTCTAAATTTGATTCTACTAAAAATTAAGTTGATTTTCAAAACAAAACAATGATGAAAAACAATATAGTGGGGCTATGGATCAGGGTAATCCTCCCTCTCTAGATGACTCGAACCTCCCTCCTCCAATATGTATATATTTTCTCTCTGTCCTCTCTTTCTCCTCTCTTCAAAGAGCTACTGAAGCCAAAGTCTTCCCTCTCACTTAAAGATGGCTGTCATCAGTCATCATGGTGTGGTGGCAGTGGAGATGGCCACAGCTCCCAGAGGGAGACCTCCTTCAGAGCAGAACAAAGACCCGTCCTGTAACTTGTGCAAGGTCAGCCAGCTAGTAAATATCAAAGGTGAAATTTGAACCCAGGTTTTTCCTAGTCACAGGTTACACTGTCTAGTATACCATAATGCCCAAGAGGCCAGTGCCACAGGAGAGAGTGAAACAGAACATCAGATACCACGTGAGATTACATAGGAGCCTAGGGTCTATGTGTGCATTTGTGTACATATTTCACGCACACACACGGCTGAAGGAGAGTGAATGCAAATGTGAGAAAGAGAAGAGATGAGCTCTTTGTCTCCCGTCAAAGGTGTCCAGGCTTTAGTTTAATCTCCTTTCTTTGAATCAGCCATAACATGGGCTACATTTTATAAAACTGATTTCTGGGCAGTGGGTCTGCTTCATTGGTCTGAGATGTCTTGAGCATCTCAATTGCACGATCCATATAGTGTGATTGGAGCAAGACTGGCTTAGAACAAGACTTATTTAAATAATTCATCTGATTGACAATTTTAACGTCTCTCCAGACAGTGTGGTACAGTTGATAAGAGAACCTTGGACACAAAAGCCCCACCCTGGCTACATAGCTAACCCTCTGTAAAAGCGAGAAAGACCATTCAAAGGAGCCTTGCAATCTGGTGTCCTGAGATGGCTCCAGATGTAAATCCCATGATCCCTTTTGGAATGGGAGAAGGGAGGCCCTATCTGTATGAGTGAAAAGTCTTAAAAGAAAGCGAGGCCATAGCAAGTTAATTATTTGGTGGGACATACAGTGACAAAAATGGAAGCCTTCTGCCAGTTTGAGGCCCTTTTGCTATTTCTTTTGAGGGCTGGGAGCAGAAACTGGGGAAGAGAAATGATCACAGATCTTCAATTCACGGGGACCAATGTGAGAACTTTAGTTAATTAAGTCAATATTTGTAGAGCATGTCACATACTTGGTGTGCTCTCCTTGGAGGTCTGTGAGGGCGATTTAGGTCCTTCGTAGATAGTGATAAACTGTACAAAGAGAAAAAAAGGTCAACTTTTTTGCTAGTACGGGATGTTAAAGTCTTGGGGCCTCTACCGCGGGCATTCGGTAGAAACTGGAGAAGAGCTCAGAAGGTGTCATGGAAGGAACGTGTTTTGCTTGACTTGGCAAATTTGGCACAAGGGTTGGTTGTGGGATATTTTTTTCCAGTGTGAGGAGGGAGAGAAAATAAAACCTTGTAAACTGAAAACAAATTAAACTTTAAACACCAAAAAAAAAAAAAAGGCCGGCAGGGGACTTCCTTGCGGCAAAAACAATCTGATCGTCTTGGCACGGACAGAGAGAAGCAGGGCCTGAACACCAATTTCAACAATGACCGCCCTCGGATCTTTTGCCCTAAGTTTGTTTCTTCAGCTACGGGACGGGAATCTCGGCCGATGCTACTGAGAGGACCGTGGCTGGAGGATTGGGAGCTCTTCTTAAGGGCCTGTCTCTCTGTAGGGGGACATCATTTGGCGTTCATGGACTTTCAGGCTACAAGACGGCCAACGAGGGGCCTAGGGAAGGCTCTTCTCAAGGACCTCCAAGTCTTATTGGATGTGGTCACTTCAGGCCAACTCTGCTGTTTGGGGCTCAGCTCACTCCCCACCCCAACGTGTTACTGTGAAAGACTTACCTGGAGGCTGCTCGTTTCATCTAATGTCTTGGCCTCTTCTAGATACACTGTGAGCAAAACACAAAGTCGTGAAAGGCATAAGAACCCTGCCTGCAAAGTGGCTATTTGTAAAAGGGGCCAAATTTCTATCACACTTGGTCTCGACAACTCATCCAGCATCCCATAACTGAAGCTAGCTTTCCATGGAGAATCTGTCCATAGCAAAGCCAAAGCCTAAAGGGACACGGTCGTCGATCGTGTTGGGGGCTGGCTGTGGCTCCTCCGGGAGGGATAAAGAAAGACGGAGCACGGTATAGCCTTCGAATCCAGGAGATGAGCTTTACGGCTGCCACTGCCAGGACTTGTGCAGGACCTCGGGCAAGATGTTGCCCTTCTCTGGCCCCTCTCTAAGATGGAGGGGCTGGGCTTGGCCTTCACTTTAACTCTGATGCAGGGAACATGTCCATGCTACTTCATGTTCTCTTCTGCAGGCTTTTATTTCTTGTGAGGGGTTGTCAGTGAGCCATGGAGAGAGACAGTCTCCCTTGGCCACTGGGGCTCAACTTGGGCAACTACTTTAAATGGGTCAAGGGAGGGATTGGGAAGTGTCAGGCTGAACTCAAATACTGTGGGTTGAGCCTTAAGTCCCCTTCAAGAGTTTCCGTAGCACTCCTGAGGCTGTATTAGTCCGCTCATTTACTCCTTCTTCCCTTCCCCACATGTCTTTTCCTTTCCCTTTCCCTTCTCATATAGAACAGGCTTCTCAGAACTAGGAAAATGTAACAACTTTTTCAACTCATACGGTTTTTTACTGGAACTGCAAGTCTTGACAAATGTTTTGAGCTATAACAAATCATGAAGACAGAATACAATGCATGGAAGGAGGACTTATCCATGCATCTTTTGAAATATTTTCTGTATGTTATTAATGTTATTTAATAACTTCAAATTTAAGAGATATCAAAGCAGTGACCAGTAAATATGCTTAAATACATGCTCTAATGTGAGTTTTTAAGGAAAGGCAATCATACCGTCAGTTTTTTTCCTGCCCGACTCTGTGCCATCCCTGTGGGGGAAAAAATAGAGAGAATATTTCATTTTCTGTTCAATCAGTAAAGGAAGGAATTACACGTTAGTTAAAAGAACAAGTTGTTAAGCAAATATTGATTGCTGAACTGGGACTGCATGCATCCCTGTAGGGAATTGGCCGGGGGAGAAGCTGGGGTATGAGGTGTGCTCTCTCCCTCCCAGTAGGTGCTGTGGATGCTCTTAAGTATTGCTGCAAAGGACAGCCCTGGCAGGGAGAAAAGAACTGGAATCTGGGGCATGATGGGAAAAGAAACAACTGTGGCAGAAAGGGTTTGGCTAGCCAAAGCGTACCACAGTGGACCCGATTGCCTGGCGCTTGAGAGGACAGGGTACGATATTTTGCCCGCTTTATAGTGTTGAGGGCTTAAAAGTTGAATCAGAGCATTTAGAGCTTGAAGGAGCCTTCAAGATCATCTAATCCACTCCCTCCATTTTACAGAAGAGGAAAACAGCCCAGAGAGTGAAGCAAAAGTGGTCCAGTGCCACCCTGTAAATAGCAGAGGCGCAAATTGATTGACTTACTCCCTTTCCCTGTCTGGAAGAAGCTATTATCAGATAATTCCCAGACTTTCTAGGGGGGAACTCTTTAGCAACCCCCATTGTCCATCCTCTTGCCTCTGGGTATCTTCAACCTTTTGAGATATTGATTAGCATATCTTTAGACAGGTCTGGGAATCTGCCAGGTGTATTCTGTCTGGCTCCTTTCCCCCAACCTTTGTGCTCCCTGGTACTTCCTCTCCTTCGTGATCCCTCCCTTCCCTCTGAATTCCTGCTTTTACTTCTCTGGTCTCACTGAGAGAAACCCTAAGGGTACATTCCCTCTATAAGAGATCTGCTTATGATGAAGATCGTTGCTAAAATCTCTAGGACTAAGTCCGCTATGAGATACTCTTTCTCTCCCTCATAGTACCTTCCCTTTAAATGGCGCCTTTCTCCTTGCTCTAGCTAACTCTGGTCAGTCTAACCTGCCAGACTGTGGCTTTCTCCCACCTCTTGGAGTATTTCCTTTCTCCTGGTTAATTGTGAATCCCCCTGGGGGAACTTGTCTTTTCTAACTATATGCGCTCCCGATGCTACTTACCATTGCTGGTGTCTATTGTATCCCTTCATTTTGTCTGTAACCCTTTCCCCTAAATAAATCTACGTTTTGTCAAAGAGAATGGCCAATGTGAATTTGTCACATTTTATTTTGAACTAGGTATTGCTATCCCAGTCACATCACAAATCAAATCCAATTCCTTTCTCTCCAGAGCCCATACTTTGCCCACTAACCAGTTCTGCTTCTTTTCCTACTTAAATATTGGTAGAGTTGAAAGTTTCCACCTTTTCGGAAAGATGGTATTGATGAGATGTAAAAAGGACTCTGTGTCTCCCTGATCTTTGTGGAGGGTGGGCCACTTGGCCTGGGGAAATTCCTAAAAATGATCCCTACCCACCTGAATCTCCCTTGGGAAATGTATCTGGTTCTCATCAGAATCTCCCACTCCCAATTGATCTTATAATCACTTGGTCTGGGAAACAATCACCACCCTTTATTGAACTGAAAATTAGCTCCCTAGCCCCGGGCCATAAAAACCTAAATATAATCAAAGGCTGTACCCCGAACCTTTGCTAAATTTCCCGGCAGGATTTGACTCAGTGGGAAGTTGTTTCTCAGTGTAAACCCATCTCTGCCAAAACCCTACCTTTGCTAAAAATCCTGTCAGGATTTGGCCCCTGAGGAAGTTGTTTCTTAGTGTAAACTTACCTTTTGCTAAATTCCTTTTGCAAGAGCCCACTGAGAAGTTGTTTCTCAGTGTAATAAACCCATTTTTGGTCCCAAACCTCACAATTTGCAAAAAACCTGCCACACTGGCCTGGGGATCTCTCACACCTCAACACTATGAATGATGCTGGCTCCTGAGAAAGCCTAAGGCCACCAGGCCTTGGGGGTACCACAAAGGATGCTGGCCTACCTATTAGTCAGTAAGCTGTAGAACTCAATGATGGGAGCTAGCCCACCCCTACCATTCCTCTGTTGTACTATAATATTAGCATATTAACCTAATCCTTGTTTCTCTTTCCTATAAAATTATTTCCTTGATTCTGACTCTGTTAAATTGTAAGCTCCTTAAAGGGATTTTATTATTATTATTTTTAATATTCCCAGTGCTTAGTACAATGCCTGGCATATAGTAGGCACTTAATAAATGTTTCACTTGACTACTGGGTGGACTGAAATAATACAAGAAAAATTTCCAGAATTCTGGGAAGATCAAGGGACAGGCTATAAATGGGCAATACATCAGACACCAAGGAGAAGGAATGCCTGATTCAACTCAGGCAAACACACTAAGCTATCCTGGAAAAAGAGATTTTACAAGATGGAAAAACTTCACTTGGCCAAGAACGCCAATTATTCATTTCCAAGACCAAAAAAAAAAAAAAATTACTGGCAAAAGCAACAGTAATGAGACCTTTGATGTGCAAATCGACCAAGAACTTCTACTGGTAAAATAGGCTAGGCTTAACCTAGGACCTTTGATGTGCAAATTAATTATAAACTTCAAGGCTGTCTAACAATGGGGTTTAGATTGTACTATAACCCAAAGTTGGCAAAACCCAAGAGGTAGAAGTTGATATGATCTGTAGTTTTCCCAAAGTAGGAGACCACCGTGGGAGAGCCACTAGAATGATGATAGTGAAACTGAATGTTACCCCATTTGAATCATGGGGGCAGCAGCTGGGTTGTCTTGATTGACAACTAAAGGCCACAAAGAGGCTGGAGTTGGGGGAAGAAAGAGTAAATGAAATGTAGAGTTATATGAATGTGTGTATGGATAGATGGATAGATACACCAACGTGCAGATATAGAAGTATACACATAGTATACCTATATGAGATTACACATAGGTTAACAATTCCTAACAACAGCGAAGTAAAAGGCAGGGAGGAACGAGAAAATGGAATTCTTTGGTTGCGGATGTGGCAAAAAATGGATAACTGAGGGAGAGAGAAGAGCATATATTTCCAAAGTGGCATTTCCATTTAGGAAAGGGGGGCAGTTGAAAGCACTGCAAAACTTGGGGAGGGAATAGGAGGAATTTTGGATCCATCTTTGGTGAGGAGTGTGTTTTCCTGTGCATATGTGTAAGACAGGTTTTGGACTAGTTCTAGTGAATTGGGTTGGAGCACATTTCTTATTGATAAAAACATAATTTAGCTGAGGATGATAGAACTATATTTAGCAATTATAACTTTGACTAGAAGTGGTTTGAGTTACAGAACTGATTTTTAAAAGAAATGCAAGGCCTTGCATTTGGGAAACACACCCAACACCCAGAGACACAGGTTTAAAATGAAAAATTGGAATAAGATTTACTCTGCTTTAGGTAAATTCAGTCTTTGACACACACACTAACAGTATGACCCTGGAGGAGGAGTCTCTAACCTCTCACTGTCCCTCAAACAGACCTCGAAGACAGGGGTGGGGAACATCTGGCCCGTGGGCCCTATAAGGCCTGCAAAATCATTTGCTGAGGCAACTGCAGGAGATGACGACTTGAAAGGTAGGTACAACTTCCCACTTCTTGAGTTCTATGCATTGATAATTTTGTATGGCTTGCAAATGATGTTGTAAATATCCAAGTGGCCCTGGCAGAAAAAAGGTTCCCTACCCCTGCTCTAACAGTAGAAATGACAGGGGTTGCTCCTCTACTTTGGAGAAGGGAGTTTCCCTAGTTCTTCTAGGGAATTTCTGTTAGAGAAATCACAAGCCCAGCCCCCAAAAGTGCTTCTGCTAATTCCAGAAAATCAGAACTTGTAGTCGTGATAAGCAGGTGAGGTTGAATTCAAATTATAAAGCATTATGAGATATAAATATGGGGACTACTTCATGCTTAAATGTACCATCCATAAGGAAAGTATGCCAACATTATTCACCTAACAACCACAGTAATTACATTCGTAAAGAAGGTAACTGATAAAGAGGAAAAAAATTGCAGACATGAATAGAGTCCTAGAAAAATTTGTTTGATAAGTTGAGCTAAGTGAATTCATTTATTCAAACCTTAATGGAACATTTTCAAAAATATTCTACACTTGGGTATTAAAAACTTATAAATTCAGGACAACAAATTTTGCCACCTTTACAGAAACACGATAAAAATGGCAAACTACTAAAATGTAGCCAAAATACAGAGTCCTTGGTGGACTAAAAGGTTAATCTAATAGGAATAATCTAATAGGAAGAGTAATAGGTGAAGTGGTTAAATTATATAAGTTTTGAGTTGTAGCTAAACCATTCTCCAGTCTTCACATGTCACTGCCCAGCTCAGAGGCCTTCAATGATTCTCTCTAGCCTCTAGAATAGAATGCAAAGCCTGACATTTGCAGCCTTCCACAATCTAGCTTCAATATGTTTCCAAGTTGTATTTCATATTTCTTTCACATGGAAAGGTAGGTATAAAGTGATGTCAGCTGAAGAAAGAATCAAACAATGTACACACCTGAAGGAGTATAGCTTCTAGGGGAAACAGCAATAATTTTAAGGTCCCTTGACCTTAGAGTGCTTCTATTCTAACCATCTGTCAATGATTCTAAAGTCTTCTGGCTTTAGGACAGTCCTAGATCTGCTGGTCAGTGATCGCCAAATTTCAGACACTACTCCTCAGTTCTACCTGTAGGCTATCAAAGTAGCATGTCAGTGACAGGAAGAACTGGATAAAGGTGTCTCCTTGCTTTCTGGCTCTTTGCTAAATTCTTTTGGAACTTAGCCCGCTTCAATTGGCATTACAATTACACTAAACTTTGCCCCTTGACTTGGATATGGATTCAAGCTTGCGAATTCTTTTGAGACACTTCACAGTACCGACCTGAGACCCCCAACCTTTTGGGGTCCCTTCCCAACCCCAACACACTGACTATAACTATGTATTTAGAGACGACAATAACAACAGCAGATTCATATGAAAGAGAAATGACATTCAAAAGGGATCACAGAAACGATGATTATGACTGGTCATTATGGGGCTAAAGGCAATGTGTGTATCTTTCAATGTGAGCTTAGTTAAAAGGCTAAAGAACAGAAGGTGAGGGACATTACTATGATCATTTACAATCTCTTCTGGGAGTTCCCTTGTGCTTTACTCTTTTAATGTTTTTTTTCTTATGCTGCTGTTTACACATTAGAACATTTATGCTTGTCACAAGAGGTCAAGATAAACTTAATTTGTCAAAAAACAACAACCCCAAAGCAAAACAAAAACCCCAAAACAAATCTGAACCATACCCTTCGGGAAGCATCTCTTGGTTGTAAGAGTATGAGCTCATAGTTCTGTGTATGAGATAATGTGGAGGCTCTGGAATAGTGGTGTTCACCTTTTCATGCTGAAAAAAAAGTTTAAGAAAAGCATCAAAGCCCAGCTTTAAGCTAGCCAAATAAAAATCTATCACAGAAATCTCCTTAACTGCTCACATAGCTCGAGCACTACTGAGTACATCTAATGCTATTGGGGCTGTGAGAGGGTGGTGGGGACAATGCGGAAAAGGTAAAAACATGAGAGACCAAAATAAACCCTGAATGAGGAGGGCAAGAAAATGAGTTAAAATAATGAATGGGCTGGGGCTTACTTAGCTACACTGACCTCCATCCTCCTGCCTCTGTCTTGCAGTTATGGCATTCCTGTCCCCAAACTCTCAGCATTCTACAACTCCAGAATGGAGAGCAAATGTGTTGGAAAGCCCTCTTTAAGATGGGTTTTTTATACTTGGCTCAGGGGAACCCCATTTTCTATTTTTCTAGCCCTTCTTACGATCATCACAGTACTATAGCTTTGGAGCTGAAAGGTACCCAAGAGGTCACTGAATCCAACCTTCTCATTTTACAAAGGAGAAAACAGGCTGAGAGAAATCAATTCTGAGAGACAGGCCTTAGACCCAGGTTTTTCTGATTTCAAGTCTAGGGCTCTCTCTGCTACATCTTGCTGCCTCCTTTCAAGATCTCTATTTCCATTTTTTTCCTCCCTAGCTAAGGTCAGTGTTGCTTCATTTTTTCAGCATCTACAGCTGATTTTACTACTTTAAGGATATAGGATTTTGTTGGGGATAAGGGGATCCTAAAAATTTCATCCCCCTGTGGTCAACCTGACTCTGGTCTTCTAGGAATTATCTAGCCTAAGCCTCGGACAATAGCCACTCCTCGTCCATTACTGAGCTTGCACCTTCATGTCCCAATGAAGCATAGGAGGACAATTTACTGAAGGAATTATTTACAGTGAGATGACATAATTGCCTCTACTGGCAACATTGTGAAATCACTGAATTTCAGACATGGAGAAAACCTTGCAGATCATAAATCAGGAGGAGGATGCCCGGGAACATATTAATGTTTTCTGCTAATTCAAAGGTGCCCCTTTTAGGATTGAGAGGGTTCCATTCTCCAAAATCAAAGAATTTCCCACTATTATAAAAGAGCCAAAGTAACTGATGATCTCTTTTGTCACTTACGGAGGGCAGTAGTTTTTCTTCTAATTTAGAAGACTCGATCTTTGACGAGACTGCTACCTGAGTAAGCACCTCACTTTCTTCAACAGATGTTGGCACTTCTGGGATTTCTGGCAGTGCTGGCTCCTCTGGCACTTCTGGCACCTGTTGGGCTTTGGATTCCTTGGTTTGAGTGGAGGACGTTTGAATATTTTCTGGTGGGCTTGTAGAAGTAGATTGACAACACTTGCTTATGGACAAAAGTTTCTTCAGGCTACTGGCGCTCAGTGAAGACTTGGGCAGACTGGCTTTACTTTCTGCGGCTTTCTCTTCTTCCTCCTCCTTCAGATGGGTTTCCATCAGCTCAAGGGCACACTCTTCTTTTAAAACAACTTCTTGGACACCAAATTCTTCCTCGTCAGAGATTAAGCCATCCTCCCTCCTTTCTGCCTCGTCTTTATCAATATCATGGGCAACTAGCCGAATAATAAGGTCCTTCTTGCTTCGTACATCTTTTAAGAGTTCCACCCTGGTGATATCAGGTTTTCTTATATTCTGAAATGAGTTCCTGCAAACAACCTGCAATGAAAGAGATTGTGAATATTTCAAAGCACTGCCTCATTGTTTTTCCTCAGATTTTTATCGTAATATAGTGTTTTGCACATGATTTCTAGTTTTAATTTAGTAAAATGATCTATTACCAAATCACATTTACTAGTACATTGCAGTATTTCTAAGAAAATGAAATGTATTGAACTGATGCTGAGTGAAATGAGCACAACCAGGAGATCATTATACACGGCAACAACAGTACTATATGACGATCAATTCTGATGGACATGGCTCTCTTCAACAATGAAATGTTTCAAACCACCTCCAATTGTTCACTGAAGAAAGCCATACACACCCAGAGAGAGGGATGTGAAATGTGGACCACAACATAACATTCTCATACTCCTTGATTGATGTTTGCTTACATTGTGTTTCCTTTATCTGATATATCTTTTGTGTAGATAAGATTTTTCTTGCACAACAATGATAAGTTTGGAAATATGTATACATATATTTGATTTGCCACTAGCTTAACATAATTAACATGTAGTGGATATCCTGCCATCTAGGGGAGGGGTGGGGAGTTGGGAAAAATTTGTAACAGAAAGCTATGTAAGGGTTATTGTTGAAGAATTACCCACACATATGTTATGCAAATAAAATTTAAAAAAAAAGAAAATGAAATGTATAAGGAATGTTTGGTGTTCCTACATTTTTTTCCCATATTCAGAGATCATGCTAATTTATGAAAATATGTTCAATACACAGGAGAGAAAGGATTAACATGAATTCTGTTTTTTCTCCTAATTTTTACCATTTGAGTTTTATCTTTTCCAAAGCCAAGATATGCGCTACGCGTGAAATAATAGTTTTTTGTTTTTGTTTTTTTTAATTTTAATTTTATTTTATTTGCATAACATATGTGTGGGTAATTCTTCAACATTAACCCTTACATAGCTTTCTGTTACAAATTTTTCCCCCCAACTCCCCACCCCTTCCCTAGATGGCAGGATATCCACTACATGTTAATTATGTTAAGCTAGTGGCAAATCGAATATATGTATACATATTTCCAAACTTATCATTGTTGTGCAAGAAAAATCTCATCTACACAAAAGATATATCAGATAAAGGAAACACAATGTAAGCAAACATCAATCGAGAGCATGAAAATGTTATGTTGTGGTCCACATTTCACATCCCTCTCTCTGGGTGTAGATGGCTTTCTTCACTGAACAATTGGAGGTGGTTTGAAACATTTCATTGTTGAAGAGAGCCATGTCCATCAGAATTGATCGTCATATAGTCTTGTTGTTGCCATGTATAATGATCTCCTGGTTCTGCTCATTTCACTCAGCATCATCAGTTCATGCAAGTCTCTCCAAGCCTCTCTGAAATTGTCCTGCTGGTCAGTGAAATAATAGTTTTAAGAGCTTAAAGGCACCTTAGAGATCATCTACTTCAAACTTTGTGTCTCTAATTTCATTAGCTTGAGGGGAACTCCTAGTGTGGCTGTTCCTCTCAGCAATGCAGATCTGGCAGCATTTACTGTCAGATGATTCTGAAGAACTTATGATAAAAAATGCTTTCCACTTCTAAAAAATGAACTGATGGGAGTATGAATGCAGATTGAAACATACTGTTTTTCATTATTGTTTTTTTTTGGGGGGAGGTCTGGGAGACTGTCTTTTTCTTTTTTCTTTTTTCTTTTTGCTGAGGCACTTGGGGTTAAGTGACTTGCCCAGGATCACACAGCTAGGGAATGTTAAGTGTCTGAGATCACATTTGAACTCAGGTCCTCCTGACTTCAGGGCTGGTGCTGTATCTACTGCGCCACCTAGCTGCCCCTGTTTTCTTTCACAACATGAACAATATGTCACAATCTAACTCCACATATAGCCTGTATTCAATGAGGGAGCAGGAGGAAGGTGGGAAAGAATTTGGAACTCAAAATTGCAAAATCCGAAGATTATATGTTTTTATATGTAATTGGGGGAAAATATTAAAATTGAAAAATAAAAACAAAACAAAAAGAGATTTGACTGTCAATGAACTGCCAGAGGTAAAATGGCTTTATCAAGGTCACTTAGCTAGTACCTTCAGGGTAGGCTGAGGAATTGAGGTGTTCTTTATTGTCTCCCTACTACTATCCTCTTCCCTCTCATTTTCCTAAGGAGGAAGCTGAGGCCAGGAAGTTGAAGGAATTTATAGTTGCACAGGTAGTAAGTGGCAGAGCTAGGATTCTCATTCAGGTTCTCTAACCCCAAATCCAGGGCTCCATCCAGCTATCCCCATTGCTTCTCTTCAAGTGTTGTAAATATTATGCTCCTTGAAGTTTTTCCATCATCTGTCCTGGCAGTCTTATGATTTCACAAACCAACACATAGATGGTTCAAAATGCAGATTTTCCCCAAAGGAGGACAAATCTTGTGTACTCTTGGATTCTTTAAAAAAAAGTACAAATAGCAATTGAAGATATGATAGTCTTTTAATAAGGTCCCTCGTCTCCCTGCCCTAATTTATCACTCAAACCCATTTTCCAAAAAGAAGTTCAAAGAAGAATACATTTTAGCATTCCCTTCCCCCTTTATTCAATTGACACATTTCATTTTACAGCATCAAGTGAAGCATGAGGAAAAGAAGTTTTATGGTATAGTGTAAAGAGAACCAACTAGACTGATGACCAGAGGACCAGCATCAGTGGCTCTGCCACTTTATGAACTGTTCCACAACCTGAGCCTGAGCTTCCTGGAGCCTGTTCCCTTGTTTCTATCTGTTCCCTGGGATTGAGGAAAGCACTTTGCAAATACTAGAGCACTAGAGAAATGAGAGTTATGTTGCTTAACCTTCCTGGGCCTCAGCTTCCTCATGTGTAAAGTGAGGGTATAGATTGGTAGCCTCTGAGATCCCTATTAGAAATAGAGCTGGGATCTTGGTTTTGGCTTTGGGAAAGCCACTTTTCCCTGGGCCTCAGTTTCCCCCTCTGTAAATGAGGTGATTGGCTTTTGAGGACCCTTCCAGCTCTAGATCTAGGTTCCTAATACCTGCCTTCATTCTACTTTCATGGTTTTTGCTGATGCTGAATCTCAGGTTTAATTAAAAATGTCATTCTGAATCTCAGCATCACTTTGTAGTACCAAGAGCTAGCTTCAAGATAAATGGTGCCCTATATATCTTTTGTAATAATCATCATCACTGGCATTTCTATTGCGCATTAAGGTTTTAAATTGCTTGAATACATTATTGCATTTGGTCATCACAACCACTCAGTGAGTTAAATACTGTTGGTATTTTCTCCCATTTTATAGATGAAGAAACTGACATTCAGAGAGATTAAACTGATTTGCCTAGGATCACACAATGTTTGAAGTAGAACTCAAACTCAGGTTTCTCTGACTCCAAGCCATTTCTCAGAGTCTAGCCTTTATTTTATGCTATATTTATTTGATAAGCCAAAGTGCCATCATAGTTTCTGCAGAAACGAAGAGCCAGTCAGATCTCAGTTATCTGTGACACTCAAGGGGAACAATGGCGTAAAAAATCCATAATGGTCGAGAATGTCCAAATCATTTCCATTTGACTTGGAAAGTCATGTCTTTTTTTCTGGGAACTTTCTCCACTTCCAGATCTTCCAGTGTTCAAATTCTCTAGCTAACTCAACTCCCTTCTCCATGTGAGGGATGTCCATCTAGACTTATCTGGTAACATGATCACTGGTGTTCATAAAAAGGAGTCTGAGGCAGAGGAGTGACTCATGTGAGCAGGTTAAGCACTACATGGGGGTGGGAGATGCAATGAGGTGAGGTACTCATTTTAATTGAACTTTTTAGAAATGCCAGAAAATTCTATTCCTCCATGATGTATGGATAGGGATTTTTTTAAAAAAAATGTGTGTGACGGGTTAAGTCACATGGTAGACTTCGAAGTCTTTAGTACAATACACAGGGGGACACAATTTTTAAATTTTGCCCAGGGACAACTAAGGTTCACTAATATCTATCCTGGCTCTGGCGTAAGGCACTGCAAGATACTGATAATTCAAAAAGCTATCAGAGAGAGCAATTTTTAAGTCTAATTTCGGTGTTATATTTTATTGTAATAGTTGCATTCTTTGAAAATTGGAAGGCCACACTGGCTATGGTTTGATGCTAAAGTAATAAGATTTAGCCTCACCCCAGATTTCTGGAAGCCAAGTTTGTTACTTGGCTTGAGTCACACTTGGTTATAGTAATTCTGGGTTAAGCAGAGTATTTGGTTACCTAGAAGACCTCATTCACTGACCGTGCCAAATTACATAGTTGACTATAATTTACAGACAAAAACACCACCAGTAGCAATACCTGCTCATTATTGAGTTTTCTGCTTACCTCAAAGGGCCTTGCATCCAACCGTCCTATTCTATCCAAAGAGATCCTTCTTTCCTTTTTCCTTGCTTCTATATCAGTTAATTCTGATGAGTAGCTCTTGCCACTTATTGATGCTTTTCTTAGCTCTGCTAGACTATGTCCAGTTCTTGACAAACACTGCTTCTTCAGTTTCTCCAGTGGTTGAGTTTTGAGTGAAATTACTGCCAAGTGTTCAGAAACAATGGCTGGATCTATTTTGATTGGCTTATTTCCAAGGTGAGGAATAATTTTAACATCTATGTCATCCCCTGCAGTATCATCTTCACTTAATATCACAGAATCCATTTTTGTGACATGCTCATTAGCTTTTTCAACAATTCGTTCAACATCCAGGTCACTGAAGACATAAGTGGATGAACTACGAGTGCTAACAGATTCTGGGGGACAATGAGAAATCTCACTGACTATTAAGCTAGCTACTTTTTTGGGGAAAAATCTGTTCACACTTTTTACATCATGAAAAAATTCTTCTTGGGTTCCAGACTGTCGCAAAACATTACTATAAACAGAATCAACAACCTGAGAAATCATTTCAATGTTTTCTGAGTTCATAAAGTGCACTTCAGGGTCAGCAGCCACAAGACCAATGTTATTTTTGGAAATTTCAGCAGTCACTGATTTTGTCAGCTGAGAAGCAATTTTATTCAGTTCAGGTTTGGATAAGCTTTTTGCCTCTTCATTTGCCTCACAGGGCAACTTGACTATTTTTGCTAGGAATAATGCCAATGTTTCCTCCAAAAAGGAGGCATCCAGCACTGGGATTTTGGGGGCTGAAGGTTTTTCCCGCGACTTAATGCCATCAAGAATTTTAAGGACTTTTTCCATAATTTTGACAGCTTCTAATGCCAGCTGAGGACCTGATGTCTCTTCTTCATCAGATAATTTGTCCTCATGAGAGATTTTTTCTTCACTAATGAGTTTTTCATCACGAGCAATATTTTCCTCATGAAACAATTTTTCCTCATGAGGGCTTCTTTCTTCACGAGCGAATCTTTCCTCATGAGGGAACCTTTTGTCACTAGGGCTTCTTTCCTCACGAGAGAATCTTTCCTCACAAGAGAATCTTTCCTCATGAGGGCTTCTTTCCTCACGAGGGAATCTTTCTTCACGAGTGAATCTTTCCTCACGAGGGAACCTTTCGTCACTAGGTCTTCTTACCTCATGAGAGAATCTTTCCTCACGAGGGCTTCTTTCCTCACGAGGGTATCTTTCCCCACGAGAGAATCTTTCCCCACGAGAGAATCTTTCCCCACGAGGCATTCTTTCTTCCCAAGAGAATTTTTCTTCTTGGGGAGTTCTTTCTTCCCTAGAGTATTTTTCCTCATGAGGGATTTTTTTCATATGAGGCCGAAATGCAGGTTTGGAAATTTCTTTGACCATTAAAAAGGCTATTATATCAGCTAGAACATTGCTCGTCCCTACTAGATCTTTATACATAGATGTATGAGAGCCAGAATGTTTTAAAACACTATCATAAACATTATCGACTACTTTTTCAATAGCCTGGTTTTCTTCTTTAGGTAATGTGGGAGATTCACTAGTCTGTTGTACAATTTTAATTGGACTTTTTGATATAAACTCTTTCAGTGATGTTATTATTTTGTTAGTGATTTTTTCCAATTCAGCCTCCAAAGACTTAGTTCTTTCCCTCTCTATCACAGGGAACATAGACAAAAGTCGGGACAAAAACTGTGCTGCAATGTCTTCTAGGATGTTCAAAGGTAATTTGTGATCATAGATTCGTTTAGGTGGAAGACTTCCAGGGCTCTGGGAGATATCTTTAAGAATATTTTCAACAACGGTGTCAACTTCATCACATTGGTGGGGTGTTAACTCCCCAGAAAAGTAGGTCTGCAGCTGATTGCCAGCGACCTCTCGTACAACTAGGTCAGCTATACTTTCAGAAAGCATTCTGCATCCACTTGTTGCACAGTTCTGAATGACCTCTTGAGAGCCAAACTGTGGCAAAAGATTACTGTAAATAGACTGTACCACTACCTGAATGACTTCATCATCATTGGGGTGTAAGCATTCAACATACTGTATTATCATATCTTTGTCTTTTGATATCTCTGTCATAATCCTGCTGACCAATTTCATTTGAATGAAGTTCAGTTCAGTAAAAAGACTGTCACTTTCTGCATCTGAATCTACAAGTTTTTCAGCTCCTGCTGGGAAAATTTTGGCTAGGAGAGATGAAATCATCTCTTCCAAAAATTCATGAGGCAATATGATGGTATATGGTGAGGAAGTTTGACATTCTTTCGTGTGTTTTTTGGCGACTTTTTGTACTTTTTTAACAACATCCTTAGGTTTCAGAGGTATGCACACTTCAGGGGGCAGTTCATCCTGCAGCAGTAGATTGAGCTGATGCTGAAACATTTCTTCTATTACAGCACCAGCTAATCTTTTGGCTAACTTATCGCTATCATTGATGTCTTTGCGAATTGAGTCTTGAGATCTGTATTCATGCAGAACATTACATAAAGAGGCGTGTACAACCTTATTGACCAATGTTTTATCCACTAATGGTATATAATCAATGTAATTTTCTTTGTCTGTACGTGATCCCTTATCAACCAAGGTTTTTGGGGACACAGATGGCATTTTAGTTGGTGAGGGTGCTCTTTGGAGAGTCGGTCCTTTCTGTATATTATGATCATCTAGCCCTTTCTCCTTAGTCAGTACTTTAGGTTCCTGGGGCAAAGGTTGCTTTTCCTCGGTGGGCCTAAACACCTTAATGCGGGCTTCAGAAAACTCTTTTAACAAGGATTCAATCAGTTTCATTGCTGTTTCATAGAGTTCGTTCTGATTTATATCATCCTGAACTTTTTTACAGTCTTTACAAGTTTCTGGGGAAGAAGAGAAGATCAGTTTGTTTACAATCTCAGTAACAACATCTTCTAAAAATTTAGCTGAAAAAATACCCGATCTCATTTTAGATAAATAGGATGTTTTTTTGGCATTATCACGACAGTGTTTCTTCACCTCTTTGCCTTTGTCAGGAACATCCTTGGGAACGGGGTGCAATGAAGTCACTGGTGAAGGTTGACCAAGATTCTCAGCAGGTGCTGTTTGGGTAGGAATGACACTTGTATACCTGGTATCATCTAGAGATGTCTGAGTAGACATTTCTAAAACATTATTGTAAATATTCTCAATTACATTTTCAACATTTTCAAAATATGATGCTACTTGGTCATCTTCAATATCTGTTTGGACACCACTCTCTCTCTTGCTTTTAAAGGCTGATTTGAAACTTGAATCATGTAAAGTCTTTGTAATTTTCATCTTAGTGACTGCAGGAGGGAAACTAAATGCCCCTTCATCATCGTCTGTCCCAACTGAAATGTCTTTTTTCTTTTCTTCAAATTTCTTACTACTTGATAATTTCAAAGCTGGTTCTTCTGTTTTCTTACTTTTTACTGGAGAAGTAGGTTGTATTGGTTTTTCATCATAATTTTCAGTATCCAAATGTTCTTTCTTCTTTATGCTGTTCTTCTTGGGTGATCTCTTCAGATGTGCTTCTGGGATCCCCTT
>JAJPUD010002321.1:237874-308519 GCA_023553655.1 Myrmecobius fasciatus
TTATCTGATGTTTGCCAGCCTTGGTCCTGGTGACTTTTTATATTACTTCTAGTACTGGTGGCTACAGAAATGAATTTTGTTGAATCCTTGTCTTCATCTTTTCTAATTGGGCTCTCACTTGTCTTTTTCTCACTTTCCCGTTTATCAATTAGATCCCACTCTTCAGATTTTAGGGCACACATTTTCGTTTTCATAGTGCTGGCTAGCGAAATGAACATTGATTCCTGGTCATAATTACTAAGTGTAGTTTTAGCCTTCTCTTCACTCTTCTTTTCACTTTTTGTGCCCAGATCTTTCTCCTTTTTAATATTTTTAGCTCGATTTGCTGCAAGGGAATCTTTCAGTAAAGGTTCTTTGGTAGGAGCCTTCTTACTGTCTTTATCAAATGAGCTCTTTGATGGTTGATATTGGACTCTTTGGGTGATGTTATCTGGTTCTAGAAATGAAAAGAAAGGGGAAAACCAGTCTCCAGAAAAAAGGGGCTTAACCTTGAAACTTGAGATTGCTTTCTTTGCTAAGCTGGATATCATTTCAATATAAATATTGCTCTCTTCCTCATCACGAGCAGCATCCTCAGATTTATATTTTTTAACAACTTCATCATATACAGACTCAGACACTTTATCAATAGTTTCTTTATCTACTGGTGGAAAAGAAAACAATTCTTCAGCATTGGGGAGAACCTTGATATCACTTTTGCGAAATTCACCTATTAGAGAATTTATTAATTTGATAGCCATGCTCACAAGGTTGGTTTCTGTCGTACTTTCTTCCTCATCATCCTCAGGAGTTTGTGGGGCAGGGCACAATTTTCGAACAAGATCAAAAATAACATCTTCTAAAAATGTTGCTGAGTAAAGGGAAGGCTGGGGGGTGCTCGGTTGTTCTTTTTCTTGCTCGAGAATATCAGCAACAGACTCTTTATCAGAAGTTTCACCAGAATCAGTGTCATCCTCATGTAAGAATGGCTGGAGGTGATGATCTACAATTTCCTTCATAATGAAGCCAGCTATTTTGGTGAGAAATGTGCCTCCTTTCTCACTCTCCTCCTTCTGGACTTCGGCTTGGAATTCAGCTTTTTTCAAAATATTTTTGCAAATTGAGTCAACTATGCTTTCAATAGTTTCCAGATTCATATGTGAAGCATTCTCCTCTGCAGCAGTCAGTCTAATTTCATGTTCAGAAATTTCAGATATAATTGCATCAGTTAGTCTTGAAGCTGCACTCATAAAATCATCATCGGGTGGTACCTCTTGTTCTTTTATTTTAATCTTAGCTTCAGATGAAGGAAAAATATGGCCTAAAAGTTTGGAAACCATATCTTCCAAAAGTGAGCGAGGCAATACCGTAACGAAGGATGGCAAATAGTGGCTTTCTTTCCCAATAACATTTAGTACATTTTGAATAATTTTCTCAGCTCTAAGTGAAGAATAAGTAGACAAAGATAATGTTCCAGAAATTAATCCCTGTACTTGATAATCATAAATTTCTCCCAAAAGTAAATTATATATTTTCCTTCCAAAATTACTAGTGTCATGTTCTATGTCTTTATAAATGAGAGCTGGAGATTTATAACCATCTGTTATTTTTTCATAAATTAAGTTGACTATCTTACTAACCATTTCTTTATACCCTTCAGAAAAACGCAGATTTTCATCAAAATTTTCTGCGACCGAAATTTGAGATGCTGCAAACTCCAGCACAATTGATCGGACTAATTTTTTAACAACGTCAATAACTTTGGCTTTAGACTTTGGATCCTCGGATGCGATGAAATTATGTGAGAATGAATAAAGGATTTTGCATAAAAGTTCAGAAATTACTTCCTCCAAAAATATAGCAGAGTTAACAATGAGAGCCATTTCTTTTGGGTCAATTTCTACATCTTTATAAGTCTGTTTCCTAGTTAAGTCAGCTGTAGATTGAGAAATGGTTTGCTCTTGAGATAAAAATGACTGAAGATGATGGTTAAAAATTTCTTTGATTATGAAACTTGCTATTTTGGAAACAGGTATATTAGTTATATCTTTTTTATCTGTTGTAAGAGACTGGTATAAATTTGAATGTAAGATATCAGCATAAATGGAATCGACCATATTCTCAATATCTGTTTCTGAAATCATACTTTGTTTTTCGTTTCCATGTTTTGTTATCCAGATAGCATGTTTGGAGATGATGGCCATGATTTCATTGATCAATTTCACAACAGTTTTACTTAAATCAGGCTTTGATGTAACTGGGTCTTCTGCTCTGGAGTCTGAGGACCTCTGCGATAAAAGCTGGGTGACTATTTTTTCCAAATGGGTATGTGATAACATAGTTGTATATATTGTTGAAGTCTGTCTCTGTGGTTTGGGTTGGTTAATTTCAAACTTAACTTTCTTAAGCAAAACATCAGCATTGAGATTCGATAGAGATTTGAATGGTAGCCTTGCGACCAAGTTTGGTTGGAACTGAAAATCAAAGATTTCTGTCAGAATCATTTTGGTTATCCTTTCTGCCAAAGTCTTTGTGTCATTAAAAAAATCTTCAACAAGTGCTAGGTCTAAGTCATATTCTTGCAAAACTTTATTGTAAGATTTGTCAATTATTTTAATAATGACATCCCTATCTATTTGTGGCAAATGCAATTCTTCTTCAGCATTTTCTAGAATGTTTACTTCTGCTTTTTCAAACTCCTCTAATACTGAATTTATGAGTTGAATAGCTGTCTCCTCCAGTTCACTTTCAGGTTCTCTTACTATTTTGGCATATGCCAGGCATACTACCTTGTAAAAGATTTTGGATAAAACTCCAGAGACGACTTCTTCCAAAAATGTTGAGGAATAAACACCAGCATAAAACTGTAACTGCCGCCCTTGCCCACCAACCTGCTGTGTGTGGGGTGGAGGAGATGCCTTTCCAGACACAAATGGCTGAAGGTGTTGCTGACAAATATTTTTAATGATAAAACCAGCTACTCTGTCAACGAAAGTATTGTCACTGCTTGTTATCTCTTGTTCAATTGCTTCTTGAGAGCCAGAGTTTTGCAAGATGTTTTGGAAAACAGAGTCAACAAGATTTTGGACATCATCTTCTGAATAAACATATCGTGGTTCTTCCGCATCTTTGGAAAATCGGATTTCATGTTTTGAAATTTTCCTTCGGATATCACCAATTAGCTTTGAAGCAACTTCGTTGAAATTAACTCCAGATGTATCTAGATCTTCTTCATATGGAGGCATCCCAGGTGCTGAAGGAAAGATTCGAGATAGGAGCACTCTTATCATATCTTCTAAGAAAGTGTAAGGCAGTAAAGTATTATATGGAGACAGGCTCTGACTTTGTTTGCTAGTTTTGTTGATACCACTTAGGACTTCTTGTACAATGTTCTCTGCCATCAAAGAAGAATAGGAAGAAGCAGAGAGCTCTCCAGAAAAAAGGGGATGAAGAAGATAATCAGAAATTGCGGCTACAATTAAACTGGTAAGATTTTCAACAAAAATGTCAGTCCTCATTTGTTCTTCTTGCTCACTTGTAGGATCTAGTCTATGCTGTTTCAGGACATTAGAGTAGACGGAATCCACCAATTCATCCACAACATCGATATTCAGAGGTGGAAAAGGTTGTGCCTCATCATGGCGTACTAATCGGACTTTGGCTCGATCAAAATGAGCATTTATGGAATCTGCAATTTTGTGGGTCACATTGTTTAGTTCTGTCCCAGTTTTCACTTTGGGGCTGAAGATCTTTGATAAGAGTCTAGCAACAATTTCCTCCACAAATTCAGCTGGGTAAACTCCCATGCTTAGGGAGGATGCTGTAGAAGGTCTCTGCAAGCCTGTCACTTCATCAAGAACATTCTTAACCATGGTGGACACTTCATCAGTGGCGATTGTTGATTGAGGTACACTGTCCCCAAACAAAAAGGGCTGAAGGTGACTTTCAGTTATCTCTTGAATAATAAAACTGGCTATTCTGTCAACAATGACAGGACTACGGCTTGTTATATTTTTCTGTATTGATGAGGGAGATCCTGAGATTTGCAAAATATTATTGTAAACTGAGTCAACCATTGTTTGGAAATTTCTTTCTGAATATAAATATTGATGATCATATTTAGTGAGCCAAATTTTGTGTTTAGAAATGGCTGACATAACCTTGTTTATTATGCAAGCAGACATTTCATTAAACTCTGACCTCATTAAATACTTCTTTTCCATAGACCAAACATCACTAGATGATGGAGGGATGATCTGTGACAATAGCCTTCTAATGACATCCTCTAAAAACGAGTGAGGCAACATGGTTGTGTATCCTCCTGAAGGCTGAACTTGGGAACTGAACTCCCTCAAGTTCTCTTGAAGCTTTTGGAGGACATTTTCAACTTTGAGTGGATAGTATGACTCCGGAGTGAGTCTTTCCATAAAGTATGATGGGAGTTGGTAGTCTAAAATCTCAGCCAGCACAGCATTGGTTGTCCTCTCAGCTAGTATGTTGAGGTCATCAGCTGCATCGTTATCATTAACATAAGTAATTTTTGATTCATATTCCTGCAAAACTTCATTATAAACAGAGTCAACAATTTTGGACACAGCTTCTTTCTGTACAGGTGGAAAACACAACTTTTCTTCAGCATTCCGGAGCACAGAGACTTGAGCCTTATTAAATGCATTCACCACAGAATTAACAATTAATGTATTCATCTCACTGAGCTGTTCCTCTGTGACATGTTCATCTCGGTCATACACGGCAGTATACATAGAAAAAAACAGGTCAGAAATAATGTCCTCCAAAAATGTGGCCGAGTAAACACCTGTATTTAGTTGGTCCAAGTGCAGAATTTTGGGAACTGTTTTAGTTTTTGATTCTTTCCTCCCCAGTTTTTTCATAGAGGAATCAGAAGGGGTGCTATCTAAAAACTGCTTGAAGGGCGGTCTGATTTTGGAGCCTATTATTCGGAGGTGACTGAGGGTTTCTGATGTGGGTTTGTCCCTGGAGCGCATGAGGCTTTTTGCTGATCGTGCTCCTTGGGCACTGGTCAGTCTTTCCCTTGCACTGTATTTTAAAAGCTTATTGGCATATTGTGGTTTGGGGGGAACTTCCTGTACGGTGTTTGACAGCTTTTCCATCAGGGATTTTACCAAGCCATGGGAAATTACACTGAGCATTGATTCTGAGGAAAGCAACTCTTGTTCACTTTCAGCCAGCTGTTCCAAAACAAATTCTGATACATAGTCCTCTGCTTGGAATGGCTCAACTTGCTCTGGGCTCACTTTTCCCTTTCTATAACCAAATTCTTCCTCCCCCACACTTTGAATGACATTAAAAAGCTGCTGTTCTTCAGTAGATAATTCATTAGAAAAAGGGGTGCCTGCCAATATGTTTGTGGTTGTACATTTTTCCAAAAGTGTCCTTATAAGTTTCTCACATACAACATTGAGAAGGAAAATGGATTTGGGAGATAAGCCTAAGTTATTAGGCTGCTTCTCTGAAGAGTCAAAAAATTGTCTCGTTGATGCTTTGACAGAGTTCAAAGCTCCACTTTGACATTCATCTGGCAAAAACAAATCTAAGACAATATTAAAAATTTTATTCACCATTTCTTTAGATTCATGACTTTTTAGGCTCCCTAGTAGATTGTCTAATTTAGATGCCACAGAACTGATTTTATTTTTTTGGACAAGTTGATCTGTTCTATGAGTAAGTGATGAGTCTGACCTTCGTCGACTTACCTCTCTTTCTATGAATGTTGTTTTCTGGCAAACCTGAATACTCTGATTTTTAAACATGGGAACTGATTTCCTTTTAGTATTACCCTGGTTATGAATTCCTACTTCTTTTGTTAGCACATGAATCACTCCTATTAGGAGATCTTGAAAGAGCTCATCAATGTCCATGGCATGAATATCTGGAAGATAAATGTATTTTGTTTGCAGGGAAGCAGCATGCTCAGTAACATCTGTCTTTAAAATGTTACTATTAGATAGGATTCGAGTAATAATTTCAAAAATACTGAAAGCAATATCGTTGACAGGCATTGTTCTACTCTTAGATCCTTGGGCTCCCAACATTTCAGAATTAACTGAAATGAATTTGTCAGATGCTGAAATTTTGTTTCCAAAGTATTTCACTTTTGCTCTGCCATCTTCAGTACCATCTGAAACACTTGAAATTATATGGAACATAACAGAGTCAGTGAGATGTTCACAAAATTCATTTAAAGAATATTCAGTTTGTCCATTTCTCAGAGGCCTCTTTGGATCTAATTTTTTTCTTGATAATGAAGAAACAATGGGTATCTTTTCATCACAGGAACCTTAAACAGAAAGCATCATGATTTTTAGCATGTAGCCAGGAAACTGCATAACATTCAAAAATATTTGTTTTTTTAATATGTGAACATAGCATAAACATATGAATATATTATTTTAAAAAACCTAAAATCTTATCAAAGAAATGAATGGTTTTTCTTCCATTTTCCATTTCCCTTCTTACTTCCTGATTCTCCCTCTATTTTTATCCCTTTTTATCTTTTAGCTGAAAAGGAAATCAAAAAGGTTAGTAGAGATAAAAAATGTCTGTAATTCAAGTATTGTCAGTTCATGACAGGGGCCAGGAGAGATCTTTCCTAGAGTAGAGGATCACAGAATTTAGAGTTGGCAGGGACCTCAGAGGTCAAGAGGCCAACTCCTTCAATTTACAGAGAAGGAAACTGAGGAATGGGAGGAGTGAGATGACTTGCCCAGGGTCATACAGTGTGTCCTTGATCTAAAGCTAGATGGGACTTCAGAAGCCACCTAGCCTAACCTCTTCATTTTACAGAAGAGTAAGCTCAGGTCCAGGCAGAGTAAGCAAATTGCCCAGATAGTAAGTATCAGAAGCAGGATTTGAACCCAGGTCTGACATTCTATGATCTCCAGTTATATAGTAGAATATAACTGCTGAATGCCTCAAGATTTTTCTTTTACAAAGTATGAGTGGTAAGGTTTAATATGGACCTTTTGGGTAGAATAAAATCAGAATTTAGAGCTGACAAGGAGGACCCTTAGATACCACAGAATCTTTACGTCCTTATTGCTTAGCACAGTGCCTAACATATAGTAATTACTAAATAAGTGCATACTGATGATGATAATGATCATGATGATGACAGATTTAGAACTGGAAGGGAAAATGATAGCATATAATCAGGGTGCACAAGTAAATATCTATACAAATAAGGAGCAGGGGACTGAAGGGAGTAGTTGACATTTCAACCTCACTTTCATCTGAGCTGGTCAAAAGATGGAAGAATATACAGATGCAAATAGTTGGGTACAGAAATATCTTTCACTTAATAAGCAAATTGGAGGGAAACCAAAAGCTATTAGAGTGTGCATGTAAGATGTACAATTTTGATCCACAGATACTACTACTAGGTCTATAACTAAAGAGATCAAAGAGAGAAAAACAGCCCATATGTACAAAAGTATTTATAGCAGCTCTTTTTGTGATGGTGATAGAAGCTGAGAGGATGCCTGGTAATTGGGGAATGGTTGAAGAAGTTAAGGTGTATGAATGATGAAATACTACTGTATTATAAGAAGTGGTGAAGGAAATGGTTTCAGAAAAAACCTAGGAAGATTTGTATGAACTGATACAAAGTAAATTAAGCAGAATGAGGAAAACAATCTATACAGAATCAACAATATTGTAAAAGTAATCAACTCTAAAAGGCTTAGTAACTTTGATCACCAGAATGACCAACCACAATTCCAAAAGACTCCTGAACATACCTCCGGAAAGAGAATCAGTAAACTTAAGAGTACATATTGAAGCACATTTTCTTCTATTTTTTGATTTTTTTTCTTGTCATGGCTAATGTGTGAATTTGTTTTTTCATGTCTATGTTTAATAATAGTTTTAATAATAGTTTTTATTTTTATTTTCAGTGGGTGTAGTAGGGGAAAGAATTTGACATTGAAAAAACTTGAATACAAAAAGAAATTGGAGAGAAAGAGAAGAATTAGAAAGAGGATAGATTAAGAGGGTAGAGGGATTAACCTTAAGCAAAACAAATACTATGCATACCCAAAAATATTTGTGAGTCTTTTTAAGGTACTCCTCTGAAGTACTCATAAATTGGGGAATGGATGAACAAATTATGGCATATAAATGTGATAGAATTTTATTGTACTCTTATCAGTGTAATGACTGACCAGAGGGCTAATGATGAATCATGAAACATGAAGAACTCAGTGCAAAATGAGACAAATATCTTTTGGACATGGCCAATTTGGAAGTTTGCTTTGATTTACTATATATATTTGGAATAGGCTTTGTTTTTCTTGTGTTCTCACTTGGGGGTGGGCTGGGAGGGTGAGAAAGCATCTGCCTTAGCTGATTTTAAAAATTTAAAGAAAAAAGAGAGGAAAGAGGAGGCCAAGCCAAGATGGTGTAGTAGCAGGAAGAAGTGCAGCAAACTTTCTCCTCACCCCTTAGAAAAATTCCAAACATATAGAAAATGTGTCTCCCAGAATCTTGATGGGAACATCCAAGGGAAAAAAATCACAGTAAGTCATTTTTCCAGCTCACGTCAGCCTAGGGAGGCAGAGAAGACTAAGGATACCGTAGACAAGGCCTGACCAATAATGTGGTGCAGAACACTCCAGCACAGGGACAGGCTATGCACCAAGGCAAAAGGTGTTCCCAGATCTATCAGTGCTTGGTGTAGGAACAGGTACCATCTGTCACCTTTGTTACTCACTACCCAGTTCAGGGTCATAGATCCAGGGTAGAATAAAGACAGTTTTGTACCTAGCGATGGTATTCTACAGTGAGGAATAGTAAGAGGCTCTAGGTTGTATACCAAGAAAGGATCAAATTCTGAAGCACCAAATCAGCAGAACTTTTAAGCTAGCTGACAGCGACTGAATCCAGTAGCAATCTACTGAACGTGCCAAAGAAGAACAAACCCACAGGCCTGTTGCTTTGACCCAAATCCATATCAGGAACTTACAGAAGTAATCAGACTTTGCCCTGATCAGACCACTTTGGGAGCACTGAAAACATGCAGGTCCCTGGCTTTAGTTTTCCAGAGATTCTAGAATAATAAAATGCTCTATACTCCAAGAAAGCAATTGCAGGACCAGCCCAGACATTCCCTTCAGGAGTGTGTGGAACCTGGCCCTAACAAGTTTGAAGTAGGCCTAGAAGAATGAACAAATAAAAAAACTATTATAAAAAGCTATTATGATGATAGGGATGCTCAAGACACAAATCTAAAAGAAAAGAATGGTTCCAAAAACATCTACAGGCAAAATCTCAGAGAAAAATATTGTTTTGGCTGAGTCAACTAGAATCCCTGGAAGAGATGAAGAGTTTAAAAAAGTTTAAAATTTTTTAATGAATGGACTGAAAATGCAAGAAGAAAAATTGGAAAAATAATTAGAAAATGCTAAGGAAGAAGAATTACAAAGGGAATTAACAGCTTGGCATGAGATAAAAAATCTTCCCAAGAAAAAAACTCTCTGAAAATTAAAATGGGCTACATAGAAAATAGTAAGAAATATATATATATATATATATATATATATATATATATATTTAAGTTAAAAGACTGGGGCAGCTAGGTGGCACAGTGGTTGGAGCACCAGCCCTGAAGTCAGGAGGGCCTGACTTCAAATCTGATCTCAGACACTTAACACTTCCTAGCTATGTGACTCTGGGCAAGTCACTTAATCCCAATTGCCTCAGCAAAAAGAAAAAAAAGTTAAAAGATTGAAAAAACTTCAAAGAAAACAAAGTATCACGTAGCAAAAGCAACTCACCTCAAAAATAGTTTGAAGAAAAGAAAATATAGGAACTGTGGGACAACTTGCAAGCCAGGACCCCTCACCCCAAAATAGCTATAGATAATTCAAGAAATCTTTTTTAAAGAGTTCTTTTTTGTGATTTTTTGTCTATCTTTTTCCATTTGGTCAATTCTACTTTTCAAGGAAATTCTTCTATTCACTGGATTTTGTGTCTATTTGGTCTATTACTTTCTTCAAAAATTTTTGGTGCCTCCTTTACCAAGCTGATAACTTTTTTTCATGATTTTCTTGCATCACTCTCATTTCTCTTCCCAATTTTTCCTTTTACTCTTACTTGATTTTTAAAATCCTTTCTGAACTCTTTCATGCCTTGAGACCAATTAATCTTTCTTAGGCCTTGGATGTAGCAATTTTGACTTTGTTGTCTTTTTCTGAGTTTGAATTTTGATCTTTCCTGTCACCATAGTAACTTTCTATAGTCAGGATTTTTTTTTTGCTGTTTGTTCTTTTTCTAGCCTATTTCTTGACTTTTCACTCTATGCTAAAGTGGAGCTCTGCTTCTGGAGTGGAGGGTGCACTGCCTCAAGCTCTGTGTGTGTGTAGCTGTTTTCAGAGATAATTATGGGGACTCACAAATTTTTGGTTATTCCAAAGTGGTATGATCTAGGGAGAGGTGTGTTTACTACATCTCTGCTGTGCCCTGGAGCTGGAACCAGAGCCCCAACTCCCCTATGACTACAAGCTCTACTGTGCTAGTGCTCCTTCACACCCTGCAATAGAGAACCAGGACTGTGACTCAGATCTAAGTATGGACAAAGTGACAGAGTCCTGCTCCTCTTTCCAGCAAGGGGACCCCTGTAATCTCCTTACCAGTTGTCTGATCCTCTTACCACCTGTGGATTGAGAGGTCTGGAAACTGCCAGTGGTTCCCCTGATTCAGAGCTCCTAAGGACTATTGCTGGTTTGTTGGGGTAAGGACTGTGCTGGACTTTACTCTCACTCCAGTAGAACAGATATTTCCTGCTGACCTTCTAAGTTGTCTTGGCCTGGAAAATGGATTTATCCCATTCTTTTGTGGGTTCTACTATTCTAGAATTTACTTGAGGCATTACTTAACTTTGTTTAGAGAGGTTTGGGGAAGAGCTCAGGGGAATCCCTGCCTTTTCCCCACCATCCTGCGTTTGCCATCTTGGATTATTTCAGGAAATCTTAAGATAAAACTGCCTGGATCTCTTAAAACCAGGGAGCAAAGTAGAAATAGAAAGAATCCACTGATCACTTCCTCAAGAAACCCCAAAATGAAAACTTCCTAACATGTTATAACCCAAAGCTTTCAGGTCAAAGAAAAAAAATAAAGCAAAATCAGCTGAAAAGAAAGAATTAAAGTACTTGGGAGTCACAGGATGACACATGATTTAATAGTCAAAGAAGTAGAGAGCTTGGATTACAATATTCTAGAAGACAAAAGATATAGCCTTATAGCCAAGAATAACTTATCCACCAAATTGAATATAACCCTACAAGGGGGAAAAACACCTTTCATGAAATAGGGAACTTCCAAGTATTCTTGATGGAAAGGCCAGAGCTGTATATAAACTCTGAAGTGCAAACACAGAAGTTAAGAAAATTATAAAAAGGTAAAGATGAACAATCATAAGGGGCTAAACAAGGATAAATTCCTTACATTATTATTTGGGGAAATGGTACATGTGACCCATCTGATCATCATCAGGGATCACAGGAGAAGCCTAATTTAGACAGAAGCCTTAGAATTGGTTTTGTTATGTCTTGATGATCTTAGAAGAGTGAAAAGGGAAAGAAAAGTAAATACAATAGGGATGAAAAGGGAGAAGAAGATGAGGAACATGTATCTCTCATAATCAACATGTGCAAGTAGAAGCCCATGCAAACAAGGAAAGGGGGGTAAGGGAGGGCGGCTGACACTTGAACATCACTTATCTGACCTGGCCAAAGGATGGAAGACTACATACACACACATATAGTTGGGTTCAGAAACATGTCTTATTCAATAAAGAAATAAGAGGGAAAGAGAAGAGAGAATTAAGAGGGAAGGTAGTTTAAGGGATAAGGGCAGGGAGTTAGATGCTGGGCCTGGAGTCAGGAAGACCTATGTTCAAATCCAGACTGTCTACCTATTCTTCACTTACAGCTGAGAGCATTATTTGAAATGTACTAAATGTTATTGGGAAAGAAAGTGCTTATTTCCCTCCTTTGTTACTGTATTACCTTGTTCTCTTTTGGGAGATCCGGTTTCCAAACTTTTAGGTCATATTTTTCCTTTAAGTGAAGTGAGGGTTAAAATTCAGTCTCAAATACTTACTAGTTGTGTAACCCTGTGAAAACCACTTTGCTCTGTTTGCCTCAGTTTTCTCATCTGTAAAATGAGTTGGAGAAGGAAATGGCAAACTACTGCAGTATCTCTGCTAAGAAAACACCAAATGGGGTCATGAAGAGTTGGACATGAACAAAAACAACTAAACAACAATAAAAAATTAAGGGATGAGATTGTTCCTAAGCAAAACAAACTCAAAATATGAATCTTTTTGATGTGGCAAAGAATTGGAAAATGAAGGTACCCATCAACTGGGGGATAGCAGAACAACTTACAGTATAAAAATTGATGTAATACAGTGTGTTGTAAAAAAAAATGAGCTAAAGGATGGGTTCAGAGAAATCTGGGAAAGACCTGTCTGATCTGATGCAAAGTAAAATGAGTAAACCCAGGAGAAAAATTTATGCAATGACAACAATAAGGTAAGGTCAAACAACTTTGAGAGAAGTAGAAACTCCTATCACTCTAATGACCAACCATAATTTCAGAAGATTAAGATGAATATGCTATTTCCTTTTAGAGGTGAAAAATTCAGAAAGCACGAGACTTTTTTTTTTGGACATGGACACAAATTTGTTTTAATTTTTTTTATTTGCTAACAGGTTAACGGGATGGATGTCAGAGAAAGACAGTAGATTTTTGCTGATGGAAAAATAATTTAAAGAAGAGAATATAAAGAAAATAAATCTGAGTACCTTGAGATGGGTCAGAGTAAGGAGAAGAAAAGGAGAGGAATCTGAGAGAAAAGACTAGAAACAATTTAAGCAAAACTTATCTCAGGGCTTAAATGTGAACTTAAAAGAGGTGCAAATGGGTGACAGAATCGTTGTAAAAGAATTAAATGACAGGAAACAAAACCCTGACAACAGCAATCTAAAATATAACTAGCTTAAACTTCCTACTAAAAATGAAAGAAAATGGAAGAATATAAAACTCAACAGTCTGCTGCATTTAAGAAACACATCGAAAACATAAAGGCAGAGTAAAAATGAAGGACTCAAAAAACCCCCCAGCAGTTTTTTGGAACAAAACCAGAACAAGTAGCATAGCATATAAATCCTTAAAGGAAAACCTGACTGAATTGTAAAAGAAAAATTAGTAACAGAACTGTCAGATAATGTTTCTCTTTCAGAGCTGGTTAAGTTATCCAGAAGAAAATCAAACGGGGGAGCAGCTGAACAGACTTGTTAGAAAACAGATTTGAAAGACTTCTATTGTCCTTTGGGTGGGATTATTAAATAACTTATTTCACATCATTATTTAATATGCTTGCAACTGATCATGTACTATGATTCAAGGAAATTATATTTATTATATTATATAATTATAAAATTATAAATATGAAAACATAGAAACATACATAACATAACAAAATAGTAATTAATATGAGGGCATAAGCAAAAGAGAACTAAGTGGAGATTAAATACCAACATTCTGAATAATGAGCGAGTAAAAAAAATCATAACAAATGACCACAAACAAAGGATTAAGGGGCAGCTAGGTGGCACAGTGGATAGAGCACCAGCCCTGAAGTCAGGAGGACCTGAGTTCAAATCTAGTCTCAGACACCTAACATTCCCTAGCTGTGTGACCCTGGGCAAGTCACTTAACCTCAATTGCCTCAGCAAAAATGAAAAAAAAAAAACCAAACAAAAAAAGGATTAAACCAATGAGACAACATGCAAAAAAAAATCTTGGATGCAGTTCTCAAAAGAAATATGTCATTATTTACAACCAAGAAGTTATTAAAAATTTGTATGTGCCAGACCTTGTGCAAAGTGCTGAAAATACAAAGAAAAAAATAGTCTCTGTCCTCAAAGATCTTACATTCTAATGGAGGTGATAACAAATAGATCAATTGGTTTATAGGAGATAAATATAAAGCACATGAAGAAACTAATCAAAGTGATTAATAGCCTCAGTGAAATAGGTTACAAAACACGTGTAAAAATCACGAGCATTTCTGCATAGTACTAACAAATACTGGGATAAAATGCTAGAAAAAAAATCCATTCAAATGTCTATAAAATACCTATACTGTGAGTATTTACTTACCAAGACATTTAGGATTTGTGTAAATGAACCATAAAATACTTGTTACAGCAATAAAGGATGATAAATGGAGACGTTTCCATGCTTAGACAACATAATACAAATATAACAATTTTAAAATTACACTACCTGAATTATTTTATCGATTTAGTGCTAAACCAACCTAATTACCAATTTTATCATATAATTAGACAAAATAACAGTATTCAATGGATCTTGAGGGAAGTAATGAAAAAAGTAGGGAAAAGTAAGCATGTATCACCAAATTTTAATCTCTTAAACTCGAGCAGTAATCATCAAAGCTATTTTGTATTGGTTAAAAACAGAAAAATACACAGTGGTTTAGACAAAATAAGCAATACCAATCCAAACCGTTATAACAGGCATTTCCTGGGCCTCAATTACACGTAAAGGCATTGTGTTAGATAATTGAAACCCAAAGACACGATGAAAATTCCTGGATACAAGGAGCCTGTGGTCTGCTGGAGGGTAAGCAGGAGAATACATTTAAACAAATATATACATATTCACAGTAATTTGAGAAGTTAGGAGGAGTACTAACAACAGGGGAATTGAGAAGAGTTTCCTCTAGGAGATGGCACATATGCTGAACCCTAAAGGAAGCTAGGAATTGATTGTAAAAGATAGAGGTAATGAG
The DNA here is from genome assembly GCA_023553655.1 of Myrmecobius fasciatus. NCBI lineage: Eukaryota > Metazoa > Chordata > Mammalia > Dasyuromorphia > Myrmecobiidae > Myrmecobius > Myrmecobius fasciatus. The sequence continues at coordinate 252,714 of JAJPUD010002321.1, forward strand.
GGAGTACATTTTAGAAATGGTAGACAGCCTATGTGAAGGTCTAGAGATGAAAGATAAAGTTCCGAGTGTGGGAAACAGCAAGTAGGTCTATTAAATTGTACTGTAGATTGTGAATGGGAGGTGACCCGGATTAAATTTGGAAAGGTAAACTACAGCCATCACCCACAGGTGTTCCACTTCCATGTTCACGAATCCAGAAATTCCTTTATCTGATCACAATCCTCTATCATTCCATGTTTCACTATGCCTCAGGGCCTCTAATCTTGTTCTTTGTCCTCATCATCACCTCTAATCCTTCTACCAGTCAGGTCTTTCCTAGACTATTATCCCCAAACTGGCTATATTCTACTGCCTTTCCTATCCTAACCCACTAATGGACCAATTTAACTCTACAGTGCCCTCTACTTTGAAGCTCCTATTGTTAATTAAGCCTTGCCAAACCCCAATCTGAGATTATTTTTTATTATCTACCTCCTTCACTGATATTTATGTGCTGCTGAATGGAGCTGGAGGAAATCATAGTGATTACACAAAATTCATATTATCTAATTATAGTATCTATTATCTGCTACAAATTTTTATTATCTAACTTCAACTAGGCCCTTACTACAGCAAAGTAGTCCTTTTCCTCCCTGATTTGCCATCTTGCTCTCCACAGTAGCTTTTCTAAAACTTTTCATTTCTCTTCAAGTCTCCCAGTGTTATCCCTTCCCTACCATTTCAGCTGAGGCCAGTCACTGAGAGCTCTATCTTTGCTTATTTATTTTGTATCACTTCAACATCCTTCCTTCCCCACTATCTCTTTCACTCCAGTCTTGGATGTAGAAGTGTCAGTTCTCCTTGATGAGACTAACTGCTCTACAGAGAACCTAGATCCCCTTCCCTCACATCTTTTCCAACAAATTGTCTCTGCTTTCACACTCACACTGTCTTATCTTCAGTCATGTCTATTACCAGCTACACTGGCCTTACTTGCTATTCCTTACTCATAACATTCCTTCTCCTATTCCTGTACCTTTGAGGTATTCCTTCCCCTAGCACTGGTCTGGGAATGCTCTCCTCACTTATGGAGGAATACACCTGCATTTTTTAGTTTCAATGTCTTCCTTTAAGACTCAGCTCAAATCCCATTTTTTCAAGTCTCCCAGTCCAACTGAGCTGCTAGTACCTTCCTCTTTTAAGATTATCTTCCCTCTATTCTCTACCTAGTTGTATATGCATGTACTTGGTTATTTACCTATTAAAATGTGAAGTCCTTGGGGGTAGGATTTGCTTTTGTCTTTTTTTTTTGTATCTCCAATTAGCACATAGTGCTAACAGTAGAGTGCTAAATAAATGATCTTTTTTTTTCAGAAAAAAGTCAGCTTTTTTCCCCCTAATGTGATTATGGTGGGTTTTTGTCAGTTTGTTGAATAAGATGATAACTTACCTCCACTTTGGAGATTCTTGAAATACGTGACAACAGATATGGTAACATGTCTTGCTATCCGGTTGATTTCAGATGGACCCATTTCATAATCAGCAAAAGCAAAGACTTCAACTGTTTTCAAACTTTCAGTTTTCTCTGCCCTTGGAAATGCTTTGTTTTCCCACTTTTCAAGTAAAGTATAATCTTCATTTCCATGAGACATTGGACTTTCATGAGTTTTGGCTTTTTCACTGGCACGTTGGAGTCTTTTTTCCCATATTTTAAGCAAACTGCTTCTCTCTTCCTTTTGGTCTATGGATTCTAAGGAAAGACTGGATAATGATTGTGACTTAGATATGAAAAATGGTTTGATTGTCTCCACATTGCTTCCTGTTGCATGTTCCTGGCTCCCCAGACCATAACAAGACAGGACAGTGTTAACAATATTTTCAGCAGCAAGACATATTTTTAGTGGACTAACAGTTGTATAGATATTCTTTGGTTTAATATTTGGTCTTAGTTGCCCATAGTAAAAAGGTCTTGGTTCCTCCCCATTGTCTTCCAGGTCTCTAAATGGTACAGTTTCTTTAAATGCCACATCACTGTGGTCACTGTTTTTCTTGAACAATTTTTTTAAGACACTCCCTTCTGGAACAGAACTCTCTTGTTGTGTGAGATCTTGTTCAAAATAGTTAAAATTGCCTCTCCTTGAGGAAGTTTCTCTTTCTTCTCTTCTGCTAGAACTTGGTCCTGGTTCTGATTCAGGCCTGCCTGCTGTACCTGGAGTTTGAGAGATGTCTCCTGCAGAGAATCTGCCATATGATGAGGGAAGATTAGATGAATTGCTGTTATATTGTGCTAGATCTTCCTCTGAGGTAATAGCTGTACCAGGCACTTGAAAAGGTGGAAGACTTTCCCGAAGAGTGACCCCTTTTAACTTGCTATTGGACATTTTCATTGTAGTCGCCACTTCAACTCGATGAACAGTATAAGTATTTTCAGCTCCTTGAACTGGGCGTTCCTTAGGTATATTTTCAAGGACAGAATCACTGAAATGAACACACTGGTCCATTAGATTACTAATAATTTCACTTGCTACCATGTTTTCTTCTAAGATGTTAGTTGGAGATGGTTCTACTCGGCTGATTTCTCTCTCTAACTTGCACTTAATTATATTTAGCATGTCTCTAACAGCATTAATTGCATAACTACGCAGTTCTGAATGGAATGAATGCACCTGAAAAAGGGTTTTTTGTATGTTTTCCTTTGTGATAATACTTAATTTTGATTCATCAGGAAAATCACTCAGTGGCTGCAATTTTGGTAATATTCTCCTATTTGGTGGTCTCTGCTGGGCAGGATAAAAAGTTTCAGTAGGTATTTTCATAATTTCAGAAAATTCGTATTTAGAGATATACTTAAATTGCAAATCTACAAATGCTTCCAAGGTATGTAACACATTCTCAACAATCTCTCTAATAATTCTTCTGTTAGAACTCAAAGAGATCTGATCCTTCAGTTTTGTACTGTATGAAGGTACATTGCCCAAGAGCTGTCCAGTTGGGAAAAAATATTTAGTCTTAGAATTAAGCTGCTCCTTTTTTCTTGCTAAAGATTCCTTACTATCAGGAATGGGCATCTCAGTCAAAAAACACAACTGTAACTTTTCAAATAGAATTTCAACAATTTCTCGGCCAAATAAATTAATCTGTGCTTTGGAATCATCAACGCTAGCAGGTGTTCTTTTAAAATTATTACAGAAAATACTTTCACAAGCCTCAATAGGGGGCATCTTTAGGAGGGAAACAGAACACTCTAACTCTTTCACTTTTATTAAAATTTCACTCAAGACATTTTCGGCAACCATTAGAAGCTTATATTTTTCATTTTCCATGTTGTTTGACTCTGTTTGCCATTTATCAAACATTTTCTTAAAAATTCCTTCTTTAGGAAAAATTTGTTCTAGCTGTGAAGAAACATTTTCCAAGAAAAAACAGGCCTGAGGCTTGGAAAAAGACTCTGTACCTAACTTCCTTTCTGGAAATTTGACATCTTCCAAGTGTGCGGATTTAATCTGATAAGTCAAGTTACTTGAATCAGAGGAATACAATCCTTGTAAAACTGTATTAACTAGTTCACTTGCTGCTGTGATTTGGTCAGAATTTTGTAAACTTCCTATGTCAATCATAATTTTATTGCACTTCACCCTTTGGAATTCATTTACAATGCTTTCTAGGATATTACTCACTATATCTTTGGCATAGGTTTTTAGCTCACATATAGGCAACTTTGCTTGCAGAGGGGAGTTTATGACATCTCCTGTCGACAAGGTATGTGAAAGGCTAAGGAGAGACTTGGAACGACTTCCTCTCAATGTAATTTTCTCTTCTATGGGTATTTTGGCCTTCCCCTTCCCCTTAGAATTGCCAGGTATTGCCTGGGATTTTGCCTTACATTTCTGTACTGAGTTGAGCTTCAAGCTTGTTTTTAAACTGTTCCTGAGGCCTGACTTGGGGTTGATTTTAGCCACATGTTGCCAGGGAGATGGGAGAGCATCAGATGGAACATCAGGGGAAGAGCACTCTTCTTGGTTCAAGGAAGCAAAGGATATGATCTTATTAAGAACCATTTGCACCAGATCTTCACCCATTCTCAATGGAGAACAGTGCAATAAAGTGTCTTCCAATATGTTTTTAACACCTGAATGAGGATAAGTTTGAGGCATTAAGGCCTGAGAAGGTTCACTCCTTTTTGCTGATTGTTTAGATACACTGAAAAATGGTGTTTTTGTCACCAGTGTGTCTTTATTGCCAGTTCCAGTTGCTTCTCTCTCTGCTTCACTATTCTCATATATAGATGTCACAACCAGAGAGTACATTTTGCTAAGTACACTATCAACTATGTCATTTGCTACCATAGTAGTATTGGACTGAAAAATTTTGGGGGGAGCCCTATTTGGTGTTTTCATTTTTGATTCAGACATAAGGTGAGAGAGTTCATTAAAAGGAGGCAAATTGCCACTATATTCTGTTATCCGTTGATTCACCTTATTTAAAACATCTTCAACCGTGCTTAATATTGCGGCAGTTTCTTCCTGTCTAGACTCACCATTTCTCATAAATATTTCCTCCAAAACTGTTCTCTGATTTTCATCTTCTGGGCTCAGTGAGCTTTGTTTCATTGGATACTTTGAAAGGAGAGATATTTTAGTGTTTTTATCCTGTTTTTCTTCCAATAGCCCTTCATTTTGCATAGCTATTCGAAGCCTTGAGAAGGATGACCCTTCTTTTAAAGATCTTTTATCATGAAATGTCTTTAAAAGGTTCTTTACAATTTCACTTGCTATGATATTTTCTTGAATTGAAGCAGTATTTGGACGAGACATCTTTTGAATTTCTGTGTCTAAATCAGTTTTGATAATTTTTAGTACAGTTTTGGCAATTACGTCAGCATACTCCCTAAGATTAGTTTGTGACAGGTGACTTGTAAATTCAGTATTTTCCTTGTAACTGGCTAGTGAAGTATCTCTGAGATTCTGGCCAAGAGGAGTTTTGGGTGTAGTTAATTTTAAGGCCTTCATATCTGGATGGACTTGGCCTGGTACAAGAAAGTGACCTTCGTCCTGTAGGGGATTGGAAAGTTCAGTGACAATAAAGGATTTTTCTTTAGTCTGTGAGTCAATGTTAATTAAGGAGTCTGCTCTTTCTGTGGCAAAAGATTCTAATCTATTCAGAATGTTTTTAGTAATATAGTCAGCACTTTCTTCACTTGAGTCCAAAAGAGATGGACTGGCATCGTCTGCTTTTGCTGCTGGCATTTGCTCATCAGCCGCATGAGATTTCATCTTTATGACCTTGGTCTTTTTCTTTCCAATGTTGGAAGGCCCACTTCCTATTTTTTCTCCTGTTACATCCCTGAAAGTGGGAGGCTTACTTTCTGTTTTTGGAATTGTATCACAAAGGGGCTTTAGTGGTAAATGTGCCAAAATGGGCTCCTTTATATTTCTGCCAACTGTAACAGCAGAACTGAGCTTCTGAAGGACTATGTTCACTATCTCATTAGCAATCACAATAACGTCTGATTTAGGAATTGAAAGTTTTTGGCTACTGTCATTTGTACATTCAATTGCCACTTCAGGGCTTGCTGCTGTATGTTTTGCTTCTATATTACCCTGATGAAGAGTGGCTGGGGCAAGTGGGACATGATTCTGATCCAGTCTTTTCTCACAAATGTCACTCAAAATATTGCCAATAATATCTTGTATTTGCAGTTGAAGTTCTTTTCGATATTCTGTTTTTTTAAACATTTTTTCTACAATGCTTTCTTGCAGATCTGAACTATTGTCTTTCTCCAATTTATTTTTATCAGATTTGCCTTTGGTAGATACAATATCTAAAACAGTATTAACTACCTGACTTGCAATATTTTCAGACATGACAATGCTTTGAGTTACTACAGGACTTTCCAGTTCTTTGTCTAGCTCTTGTTTGATTCCCTGCAATATTTTCCTAGCAACTTCTGTTGCATAGTTATTTAGTTTAGAGATAGGCAGGTGACCAGCTGAGGCCATATTTCCTGGTCTACTAAGATCCATTGAGGGATAAGAAATTTGCTCATTGGAAGAATGGACATCTGTTGTAGGTAACAACTCTTTGCTTAATGAAGTAGATTCTTGGGGTATAGGTAAAGCCCTTGAGGTGGTAAGGCTAACTGGAGGATAAAGGAGAGATTTGACTTTAGAAGTAGCAAAAGATTCCAAATTGCTCATGACTGTTTGTACGATATCTTCCACTACATTGATTTTAGTCAATTTCTCGACATTCACTGAGGAATGCAATCGCTTTGATTCTCTGTTCAGTACTGTAGGATACACAGATGTCTTTCTTTGATTACTTTGTTCATAAAAAGGAGCACTGGCTGAAAATGTGATAGTTCTATACCTACTTTTGTTTGTATTTCTATCTGCTTTGGCAGCAGAATAAAGCTTTTGAAATACAGTCTTAATAATGTCATCTACAACAATAGTTACATCTGCTTCAGACACCAAAGTGCCCATAGTTTTATCCATCAATTGAATTAATGTTTTAGTGACTGGTTGCTCTTCAGACTGAGAAATGCCACACGACTGGCAACGGGAGAGAGGAACTACATTGAATTGATTAGCTAAAGCATTCTGGAAAATTTCATTTAAAACATTTCGTATGATTGGCACTACAGGTGACTTCTGTGGTTCTTTCAGTTCCACTTCAATCTTTGTAAAGGTTTTTTCTAAAGCCCATTGCTTAACAGTGTCCTCCTTATCCTCCTCACCTGGTGGCTTTCCCTCTTCCTCTGCTTGTTCAGAGTCTTTTAAAAATGCATCTGATTCAGCACCTCCAGGAAGAAAATTGCCATAGACTGGCTTATATCGATAATATTCAATACCTCTCTCTTCAGATTCAGGTTCTGGAAATATTTCTGGAGACACGGCATCTAAAATTAAATCGACCAGATTTTTGATCACCGTTTTTTCCTGTGTTGGAGTATTGTCTTTTGTCTCAGAATCTGCTGGTTTTCCATTTAATTCTACCTGAATAGCCTTCAAAATGGCACTTGATACCTTTTTTGCATTTATCTGTAGAGTGGACTGTAAGTGATCATCATGAGTTTCCACTTTGGGTGATGTAGTGGCTTGCGATGACATCCAGTCCTGGTTTTCACTTCTCGTAGTACCACTAGACCACAAATTTAAATTGGCAAAGCCCTCTAATTTGTTAAAAACAGTTTTAAGAATATCTGAAGCCACCATTTTCAGATTATTTCTACGGAGTCCTAGTATACTTGCTGTCCTAGAAGGACCCTCATTTTTCATCTTATGGCTAGGCGCCTCTTCGCTGTCCTCCTGGATAGCATCAGATAACATATAAGACATCATATCTGTGTACTTGGCCACTTCCTCTACCACTACAGTAGGATATAGATTGTCCCCATCTAAATCGGTCGAGACTTCTTCAATTTCAGAGGTGGGGGGTTTGTGGTCCATCTCAGAACATAATTTTTCAAGAATGTCTTCAAGAATCCCAGTAGAAACTACCTGAATATTGGAAGGCAATGGTGGAGTTCCTCTCAAACTCTCTTCACCACTCTCTTCGTGAACAGATACATGACTCAAACTCGGGAGCAGAGGTTCTCCCATTATTTTGTTCAACATTTCAAATACCGTATTACCAATTCTTTCTAATACCTGAGATCTGACTACCTCATTGACATTCTTCTCACTAAATACCTTATGTAAAACACAAGGAATAATTGGACATTTTTGAGGTTGAGAAGGAGCTTTCACTTGAAAATCAGAGGAATGAGCTGGTGCTTTACATTGCCAACTTGTTGATTGTCTTTGTACATCAACATCATCCGTTTCAACAAAAGTATCAGGCACTAGCATGTCTGGTGGAAAGGAAGAATCACATCTATCAGTACTTCCACCAGATAACATCTCACAAATGCATGTTACTAATGAAGTTGCCATAATATCATCATTGAGATTTGATACAGCAGATTCTAGTTCTTTATCAGAGAGGGGAAACTCGCTTTCCTCTGCAAATGTTAATGAGTGCTCAGGCTTCCTAGCATTTGTTTTCTTCTTAATGATTTCCAGTTGATTGCGAATAGTACCAAGAACAATCTTCACAACTTTGGTTGTACAAGCACTAAGTTGTGATCGAATTTTTGAGGGTGAAAACAGTTTTAAGCATGAAGGGGCAGAAGAGTCTCTGCTTGGAGGTCTCCTGAAAATTGAAGTCCTTTCAGAGCGTTCTGGCCTAAGGCACATTTGCAATTTTGGAAAAACAAATAATTTCAGCTTTTTAAAGATTGTGCTGATGATCTCATCACTAACATTATCAGCTTCAGGTGTTTCTTCAGCTGCTGAAGATTGAAGCCAGGGAGGTTGTAGTTGATCTATGTTGAAAATAGATTTCATCTTTTTGTCACTTTCAAACCATACTTTCAGTGGCTCCGTGGATATATCTGGGGTAGCTGGATGAGTTTCATATATTTCTTTGATCTCAGGGGGAGTATCTGGAGCACCTACAGAAGACTCGTAAAGTGAGGTAGTACTTGAATCTTTGTTAGCATCTGAAATTTGACTCGATGAAGCTGTTTGAAGTATTTTTAACACTGCATCTGTCATCTCATTAGCCACTGTATTGATTTCTGATGTAGAGAACATCTCATTCCTAACTTGGTCCACCCATTCTTCAGAGGACAATTCACGAGGCATTCCAGAGGTAAAAGATGAAGTTTCTTCATTGTCTTCATAGTTCAACTGACTAGGCGACATGGCTAGCATTTCTTTGAGCATGTCAGTTAAAATGTCTGCAACAATATTTTCTGATGCTTTCTGTATTTGATGTTTTTCATCCTGGCTGAAACCTGACACTTGTTTTTTTGGCTTTACCTCTTCAACCACTTGTTTCTTCGGCTTTACTTCTTCTTCACCTTTGTCTTCGCCTGAAGAAGTTTGTAATTCAGACTGTAATCCCCAGTCACGAAATGCCACTCTGCCACGAGAAGCAGGCTTTGTAGGTGATTGGACTTTTCTCTTGTATTTAAGATTGGAATATTCCCTCTTAAACTGTTCTTTCATAGCCTTTTCACGCAATAGTGCTTTCTGATCTCTGATAGATGACACAAGGACACTTTCCACCATTTTGTCTATTTCTTCATTATCATCTTCTGAATAAAAGACCATGCCAGGAACATTAACAGGTGGAAGTGGTTTTCCCGACCTAGGACCACCCCTTGACACTGTTGTGCCTGTGAGTCTGTATTGTTCCTTAAGAAAAGTAGGGCTTTTCAGTCTGGAACGTTTACTTTGACTAATGTCTATCTTTACTTCTTGTACCTCTTCCTCCTCTTCTTCTTCTTCTTCTACTACTACTTCTTCCTCCTCCTCCTCCTCTTCCTCCTCCTCTTCTTCCTCCTCCTCTTCTTCTATTACTACTACTTCTTCCTCCTCTTCTTCCTCTTCTTCTTCTTTTTCCTTATTCAGTTCATTGAAGATATTATCAAGTAACTGCAAGACAGTTACGGTTTCTTCAGATGCAATTAGTCTTTGGTTGTCAAGTTCATTTTGTATATAACCCAGGATGGTGTTGATCGCTTCTTCAACATAAGCAATCACAGAGCATTGTGAAAAAATGCTTGCCACTAAGTTCTGGATTTCTTCTTTTACAATTACACTAGCAACATCAGATTCAGTATGGTGAACAGGCAGAGATTTAGGCTTGACCACCGCACTAGCACTGACTTGGGTGGATGCTTCACTATATATTTTAGGTGACTTTGTAATATGTAGTTTCTCAATAGTAATTTCTGTTGCTTTTGTTTCTTTTTGCTGAGACAAATCAGTTTTCTTGGAAGCTGCAAATGTCATCAACTTTTCTAAAATAACATGGACCATGTCCTCTGCAATGTCACCCATTGGTTCCAGAGAATCAGAGACTGTTGCTTTAAAAGGCTTTTCTGCTTTGCTAACAAACTCTTCTTCACTGGAAGATAAAGCTGACTTGAAGGTGATTGACAAGTCTTCTTGTGAAAAGATCTCAATGCATTTTTTTTCAACTGCAGACTGTAGCTTTTCAAGCATGTTTTCAACAATATCTGCAGCTGCTGAGCAGACATCCACATTGGAGAGCATAGCCTCTTTCTCACTTTCAAGTTGGTCAACAAAAACCTCAGCTGTGACAGCAGAGAGGGAGGGAATTGCTTGAGCTAAATCACATAGTATTTCTTGAAAAATGTTTTCCAAAATCAATTCTGTTTCTTCTTTTAGGTGACATTTAAAATTAACAAAAACATTTTTTAACTCCTGCATCTCTAGGATCTCGTTAACAACTTTTTCTTTTTCTTCTGGGGATATGGCAGGTAATTCTTCTGTTTCTGTAGTAGCGTCTTTCTTTCCACTTACTTCAACTGTAGTTAAAAGTTGACTGTCAGACTTAGAGCTCCTTACTCTGGGAATATCAAACCTCGTTCCCATTTTTAATTGTCCTTTCTTGCTGGGATATGTTCCTTTCAAGATGGTGGTTTCAATTTGGGTAGCTCTTGATATTTGTTTTACCATGGGCTGTGCTTCTGGCTCCGGAGGTAAGTTTACTGGCTTTGAGGTGAGATCTGTACAGCTGATCTTTTTAGGCGTGGCTACAGAATAAGCTCTGTATGCAAATTCATCACTGCAAGTACTATAGAAACTTGAGCTACCTGATGAGAGAACCGAATCATCAGATAGGGGATATATATTTGTACGCAACCTTTCTTCATACATTGTGATGGCTGGATATAAAATACTGGTCACTGTAGCCACAACCCAGGTCATTACATTCTCAAGTATGGCATTTAACTCTTGGGCAGATATCTGCAAAGAAAGGAGATGGGGATGGATAGAGAGTTTTAATTCATGGGCTTCATGTGTATAAAGTGTCTTACCTTGCACACTCTTTATTACAGAAGGCATACTAGAAGAAGCTAGAATAAATTCACAGTATAGAAAAGGATGTAGTCTCTTTCTTAGGAGAGGAACTCTGGAGCCTGGACTCAAGTTAGTTGCACTTGCATTTTATGAAATGAACCTCACTGTTAAGTAATCTATGATTTCCAATTTATGGCTTAGTAGAAAGACTACTGAACTTGAAAGTCTGATAATTCGGTCTGAGTTCTGGCTCTATGATAGATTTGAGCTACAAGCAACTGGGGAAATCATCTACCAAAGTGTGAGAAAGTTGTAAACTGTAAGGGGGAAGGGGGTATTCAAGCAGGAGAAATTACAATTCATCCATGTTACTGAAAAAAAAAACACTATTATTGGCCAAATTATCTTGCATTTAGAAGACACAATGTTTACTGAATCATAATTTTGTCATTATAATGCAGCTGGTGGCATAGTGGATCCAGCATTAGAACTGGAGTCAGGAAAACCCTAGTTCAAATATGTCCTCACTTAGTTGTCTGCCTCAGCTTCTTTATCTTTAAAATGAGAATGATAGCCTCCTTAAATCAGGTTTGTTGCAAATGAGATAATATTTGTTAAGTGCTTTGTAAACCTTGAAGTGCTGTATAAATGCTGGCTATTATTAATATTGTCATTATATATGGTATCCCAAAAGTCTTAGCATGGTTTTCAGCTATTAAATCTTAAAACTCCCTTTTAATTTTTTGGACACTGTGTATAAAAAGAAATAAAGACCCTCCATCTCCAGACCTATAGGAAACCTGAATTTTTTCACTGTCCTGTGGAAAAGCCTTGATTTTCTTTTGGATTGGGTCCTTTGAAAGGCAAAAGAATAGGGAAGAAAATGAATTGGGCATCTTTGCTGTGTTTTTTTTTTAATGGGAAAAAAAAATGATCGGGCAAGAAAGAAAACAGGGTACTTGGCCTAGGCAATGCTTCTCAGAGCCACAATCTAAATTTTCCTGAAAAATATGAATAAGGGTGACATTTCTTTTCAACTTATGTATTCTAGCATATTGAGAAGGCTTCTGGCCATCACAGAGATGTCCCCCTCACACAAGTGATTTGCAGCTAAGAACCTATCTAGTTGAGATAAGAGAGGACCTCCTAGAGAGAGTCAGCTCTCTCCTGTGCCTAGGTTATCTGGCAGCCTTCTGCCTACTTATACCATGTGGTTCTGTACACATATACATATCTAGACATATATATGCCTAGGTATCTAGAGAGGTATATTTTTAGATACATATTTTAAATATATATGCATTTATATATAGATACCTGTTTACATCCACATCTGTATCTGTATCTACTCCTACATATCTATAAATGTATCTGAACCAGCCTGGATACCTCTGGGTCAAACAACAGATGAAAAAGGCTATTCCTGTGTTTCTGAATGGAAGGTAGGGGGAAAATTAGTTTGGTAGAAGCTGGATACTAAGAACTCTCCCAGTTCCCTTATGCTCATTTAGCCAGGGAAGCTAAGGCAGGGCTGCAGTATGGGGGAAGATGCTTGCTTCATGGCCAGAGAGACTTAGCTCAGTGTGGTCCAGCTATAGAAGCAGGGGCAGAATAGAAAGAATACAGACTGCTTGATGATCAAGGAAAAGAAAGAGCTAGTCCAGATTTAGGTAGTTGAACTGGGGCATTTCGAACCAAGGAATCCCGAGATAAAATAATTTCCCCAACTGAACAATTCTGCTCTGTGGCCCTGTGCTCACCTACCTGCATATATTTTTGATGTTCATAAATCCTGATGCTGAAAGTCCATTTGGGGGGTAGGGTTCTTTTAAGACTCCCAAATCGTCTAGGCTGTTTGTAGTTATTTGGAATGTGACTTTATTTTATATATTAATTCCTCTTAGATTCTGTTATTACATAGAAATAAATATTCTTGATTTTTGTGGGCTTTAGTAAAAGCTGACAACTTTGCTGAAGCTACTAACTGTCTCAACTAGCTTCTTTGCTGATTTCCTAGGATTTTTGAAGCATCATGTCATCATTAAAGAGGGATCATTTTGTGTCCTCTTTGCCTAACATTAAGCCTTTGATTTCTTTCTTTTACCTTAGAGTTTTTGCTAGTATTTCTAGTCAAATAACAGTGGAGAGAGTGGGTTCCCGAGAACATCTTGCTGTCCATGGGTTACTTTGACTATAGATGATAGGAAAGAGATAAGCTTCAAGAACGAATTTAAAGCCCTTGCACAGTGACTTTTAGCTACAAGGGGAAATGAATGACTGCCTAAAATGTGATAGAACATAGATTGTTCAAGAAATCCCATCAGCCCCACAGGTGCGAAGGTTAGGACTTGCATCACAGTGAAATCTGGCCCTTGTTCTCATAGGCTCTCAATATTAGCCCTGGAAGGAAGTTTAAAAATAATTTTAACTAGCCTTCTCATTTTATAAAAAAGAAAACTGAGGCTCAGAGAGTTTGGGTCAAAAGCCTAGCAGTCACATGGCATAGACATGGCAGAGATGGGCCTGGAACCCAGGTTTTGTGATTCCAAGTGTGACATCGTTTCCACTATTAGATGCTGACTTATCTGGACAGTCTTGCCCATACCTCTCTGAAACCTGAGACCAGAATAGACCTGGACATCCTGGCCCATTTGTTAGGGAATTCCCCAGGATAGGCTGTTACAGTCTGCAAAGACATGAAGTTGGTTTGGCTTGGGACATCTTTCCAGCAACAACAGTTGCTCAGAACAGAGGGAGAGAGACTAGAGTGACATCTGGACAGAGGGAAGACTAAATGACTGTTATGGATGAGGTGATCTGCTGCATTGCTTTTTATAGTATAACCCAATAGAAAATCTAATTGCTACCTTGTTTTCTCTCCACATCCTTTCATACATACTTTTTCTTGTAAGCCATTTTGCAGGCGATCATGTTGCCTGAAAAGCAAACAAAGGATCAGTGTTGAGTTTTTTTTGCTTCACTGACAAAAAAACTTAAGACATCTTCCTTCCAAAGTCCTCACTGCCAAATGGATGGCTTCTCTTTATATTTGGAAGTGTTAGAAATTCACAAAGAAGAGAATTATCTTTCAGGGTCCCTCTTGTCCTGCCAAGTCCTGTCAAGTACCACCCTCTGTTGTAGACAACTGTTGTTCAAGTCACTGCATAAGCAGTATGGGGCATCTGACTAGCCTCCCGCTGCCACACCCTGGCTCTCCTTAACCAGGTCTGTGGAGAGTTGTGGGGAACACACAGAAATGGTTTGCCATAGGGATGAGATATTCCCTTAAATTCCATGGGGTACCATCATAGCAATTGATGAATGGGACAACTCTTACCTCTAACCAATTTTGTTTGTTTGGGGTTTTTTTTTGGTGAGGCAATTGGGGTTAAGTGACTTGCCCAGGGTTACACAGCTACAAAGTATAAGCTTCCTTTTTGATTAGATATCACTTCCAACTTTCCAGCTGATTTCCAACCTGAGTTATGATCTGATTCTTGACTTTTTCAGATCTGAGCATATGTTAAATGACTCTTTCTGTGCTAGGCCCAGTTCAGGCCCTTTTCCCTCCCTCCCTTGGACCATTGCACTGCCTCCTATTTGGTCTCCTTGCCTTGACTCCTCTTTCTCCTTGCCACACAGAGACCAAAGTGATGCTCCTAAAGTCCATCTGACCAGGTCTCTCCCTTGTATAAGGAGCCTCGGGGACTTCTCATTGCCTCTGGGATTAAATATACTGTTATGCTCTTTTACACCTAATTCCTGAGAAATGCACATTGGGAATTGTGTTCAGTCAGCATAATCAGACTTGATTTTTTAGCTAAGGGATGTTATGAATTATTAAACTTAATTAAGTTAGCTTTTATTAGTAAGTTGTTGCTTGTGAGCCCAAGACCCTTGTTTTATAAGACTTCCCCCTTTCTGTGTGAGTTAAACTCCCCGGTTTTTTGTATGTGAGTTAATTCTTCTCTTAAGAAGAATTGTAAAAACTTGTAAAACACTCCATCATGCTTTTGTAATTAGTGAGTTGCTTCACTAATCATAAATGCCCAAGCCAATGAAGAAACTGAGCTTTGATTTAATTAAATTGGGATTTATTAACTATATTTATTTAAATCATAAATTTATTATAATTATATTATAATATGCACATAAAATACATATTATATATAAATATAAAATAAAAATTAAATAGTAACAATATATATTAACAAAAAATGGAATTGGGAATGCCCACAGCCCTAAATGTTACTAAATGTCAGCCTGCTTCCCTATTCCTAGAATGCTATTAATATGCATCAGTGTCACAAATATGCATTAATCTTATGAATATTCATTTTTATTTGTTTCTCTTTGTTGACTCTAAAAATGTTCTCAGTAAACTCCTCAGTTTATCCTTGGCTCCTAAGAAGCCTTGGATCCCTTTTATTGGCAATTGTTAGTCTTGCTAATAAATTGATCATGCTCTGAACTCCATGTCTCAGTTTCTCTTTATTGCAGATTTTTATTACAACATCCCTAGAATTTCAAAGGGGAGAGGGATTTCCTTGCAGTTATTTATTTCTATATATGTGTATAGAATTATAAACCAACCTTTGTGCTTGTCTTCTCCATGCCTGACTTCGGCACATGTCCCCGTTTCTCATTGTTTGCAAGCTACTTCTCTCCCTAATATTTTTAAACAAGCATTTTATTAGTTTAAACAAGCACCTTCTAAGTGTTAGGCACTGACACTTTTTTATGAATATCTCATCTTATCCTTATAATTTTGGGAGGCAGATACTATTGTTATCCCCAATTTACAGATGAGGAAATAAACTCGTTTGGCAAAGACCAAACTTCCGCTCTTCCACCGATCTGTTTTGCCAAGCAGTCCATGTGATACAGTTAAAAAATATTAATTCTGGTGTCAGAGGATCTGGGTTCAAATCATATCTCTGATGCTTATTACCGGTGTGATCTTGGGCATATCTCTTCTCCCTGGACCTCAGTTCCCTCCTCTGTAAAATGAGGAAGTTAGACTAAATGACTTCTAGGGTCCCTTCCTCTTCTAGATGTAAGATCCTATCATCTAGTCTTCCTATTCCTATTGGTAACATCCCATTCCTGCTTTATCTCAAGTCCACATACTTAGAATAATGCTGAAACCTGAGTAGGTCATGAGGAAACCAAATTATCACTCTTTGCAGATGATATGATGGTATACCTAGAGAACTCTAGAGACTCAACTAAAAAACTATTAGAAATAGTCCACAACGGAGATGGAATAAATTTATGTCCAAAGAAGAACTGGAACTTTTAATTGAAAACCAGATAGATAACTTTGACTATATTAAGTTAAAAAGTTTTTGTACAAACAAAATCAATGCAGACAAGATTAGGAGGGAAGCAATAAATTGGGAAATCATCTTTACATTTAAGGGTTCTGATAAAGGTCTCATCTCTAAAATATATAGAGAATTGTCTCATTTATAAAAATTCAAGCCATTCTCCAATCAATAAATGGTCAAAGGATATGAACAGACAATTTTCAGAGGATGAAATTAAAACTATTTATAGTCATATGAAAAGGTGCTCCAAATCACTACTGATCAGAGAAATGCAAATCAAGACAACCCTGAGATACCACTTCACACCTGTCAGATTGGCTAAAATGACAGGAAAAGTTAATGATGAATGTTGGAGGGGTTGTGGGAGGGCTGGGACACTGATGCATTGTTGGTGGAGCTGTGAACGGATACAGCCATTCTGGAGAACAATTTGGAGCTATGCTCAAAAAGTTATCAAACTGTGCATACCCTTTGACCCAGCAGCATTTCTATTGGGCTTATATCCCAAAGAAATCATAAAGGAAGGAAAAGGCCCCACATGTGCAAGAATGTTTGTGGCAGCCCTTTTTGTAGTGGCTAGAAACTGGAAATTGAATAGATGCCCTTCAATTGGAGAATGGCTGAATAAATTATGGTATATGAACATTATGGAATATTATTGTTCTGTAAGAAATGACCAGCAAGATGATTTCAGAGAGGCCTGGAGAGACTTACATGAACTGATGCTGAGTGAAATGAGCAGAACCAGGAGATCATTATACACGGCAACAACAGTACTATATGACGATCAATTCTGATGGACATGGCTCTCTTCAACAATGAAATGTTTCAAACCACCTCCAATTGTTCACTGAAGAAAGCCATATACACCCAGAGAGAGGGATGTGAAATGTGGACCACAACATAACATTCTCATATTCCTTGATTGATGTTTGCTTACATTGTGTTTCCTTTATCTGATACATCGTTTGTGTAGATAAGATTTTTCTTGCACACCAATGATAAGTTTGGAAATATGTATACATATATTCGATTTGCCAATATTTTAACATAATTAACATGTAGTGGATATCCTGCCATCTAGGGGAGGGGTGGGGAGTTGGGGGGAAAAATTTGTAACGGAAAGCTATGTAAGGGTTATTGTTGAAGAATTACCCATACATATGTTATGCAAATAAAATAAAAATTAAAAAAAAGAAAAAAAAAAGAAAAAAAAAAAAAAAGAAATAGTCCACAACTTTAGCAAAGTTGCAGGATACAAAATAAATCCACAGAAATCAGCAGCATTTTTATACATCACTAATAAAATTCAACAGCAAGAGATACAAAGAGAAATTCCATTTAAAATAACTGTTGATAGTATAAAATATTTGGGAATCTATCTGACAAGGGAAAGTCAGGAACTATATGAACACAACTACAAAACACTTTCCACACAAATAAAGTCATATCTAAACAACTGGAAAAATATCAAGTGCTCTTGGAGAGGTTGAGCGAATATAATAAAGATGATAATACTACCTAAACTAATCTATTTATTTAATGCTATACCTATTAAACTCCCAAGAAACTATTTTAGTGACCTAGAAAAAAATCACAACAAAATTCATCTGGAAGAGCAAAAGGTCAAGAATTTTTAAGGGAATTAATGAAAAAAAAAAGCAAATGAAGGTGACCTAGCTGTGCCAGATCTAAAACTATATTATAAAGCTGCGGTCATCAAAACCATTTGGTACTGGCTGAGAAATAGAGTAGTTGATCAGTGGAATAGGTTAGGGTCACAGGACAAAATAGTCAATGACGGTAATAGTTTAGTGTTTGACAAACCCAAAGACCCCAGCTTTTGGGATAAGAATTCACTATTTGACAAAAAACTGCTGGGAAAATTGGAAACTAGTATGGCAGAAACTAGGCACTAACCCACACCTAACACTGTATACCAAGATAAGGTCAAAATGGGTTCATGATCTAGACATAAAGAATGATATTATAAACAAATTAGAAGAACACGGCAACAACATTATACGATAATCAATTCTGATGGACATGGTTCTCTTTAACAATGAGATGACTGAAACCAGTTCTTATTGTTCAGTGATGAAAAAAAGCCATATATACCCAGGGAGAGGCCTGTGGCATTTGAGTGTGGACCACAACATAGCATTTTCATGCTTTCTGTTGATGTTTGCTTGCATTTTGTTTTCCTTCTCTGTTTTTTTTTTCTTTCTAGATCCGATTTTTCTTGTGCAGCAAGATAACGGTATAAATATGTATACGTATATTGGTCTTATATACTTTAACATATTTAACACGTATTGGACTACCTGCCATCTAGGGGAGGGAAGGAGGGAAAAAAGAAAGTTTTGCAAGAGTCAATGTTGAAAAATTATCCATGCATATGTTTTGCAAATAAAAAGCTTTAATAAAAAAATAAATAAAACTTTCACTTCTGGCCAAGTCCCATTATTCATTCCTAGTTGCATCTTTTGTAGATGGCCATTCCTCCCTATGCTCACCTGCCTGTAGACTACTCAACTCATTCCAGACTTCTCCTTATGGAGCTCTTTGCTTGCAGCCTCCTAATTGTCTTCCTTACTGTCATTCAAATAGACCACCATTTGACTGCTTCTTATCTTTCCTCAAAATTATAGGTTCTTTGTCACTTACTAAACTAAATCTGCATTTCTGACCATGGTCTTTAAGCTACATCCTAGTTCTAGACAGTTTAGCTGAAGTCCTCTCACTCTACGCTGCTAAGCATTCCCAACAGGAAAAGGTACTAATCCTTCCCTGCTCCCAAAGAGACTCTCAGCTCAGATGAGATCAAGCTGTCCTTCAGTGCTGGGTGGCTGAGCCTGAGCCTCCCCTCAGCATACTACACAACAGTCTACACCCTGTGGTCTCTCACTATCAGGGAGCTTGTATTCACTTGAGCATACAACTTCCCATCAGTCCTTTAAAACTAAATTTTAAATCCTTCTATTGGAAGGTTTCTTCTTGGGCCATCGTCTACCACCAAACTGTATGTATCCTAACAATTTTTAGTGATTTGTTTTTAATTGTAGTCCTAATCCTTTCCCCTATCTGGGCCCTTATAGGTGAAACAATGAGTTTTCATTTATTGGTGGGTTGGATTTTCTCTAGATAACAGGGTATCTGCAAGGGTTGCCTAGTATGGTCCACACTTTTAAACTTCTTAATTTTCTACTATTAGAGTGCTGAGACTTTGTAAGTTAAAGCAAAAATGCCATTTCCCCCTAAAAGGTAACACCTTAAGCCATTAATACCTCACTATGAATGAATTTATCTGAGATTGGCAATGGTCATCTCAAAAACAAAAGTGTGGTGGGGACTTAGATATAAGAGAAACAAGTTTTAATGAGACTGGTGCTACTTGAGGAGCCCAGAATCCGCTAGTGGACTATGATGAGATTAGCCAGTGGGCATTGAGTTTTATGGGAGAAGAAGGCAATTCTGCCCGCCATTCTGCCAGGGGCCAGCTCTGAGAAAATACATTAAAAGGATGTGAATTTTATCAAATACAAAGAGGACTACTATGTATTATGAAGGTATTGATTGTTAAAGTGAAAGATTAAGGGAATTGTATGAGTCAAACTGGTTCCATCTCATAAAACTAATTTCATTTTGAGACTTCTTTTCTACCTGCTTGTTAATCATGGGAAATGAGTATTCTGTTTCACATCTGGAAAAGTCCGCTTGCTTGAACTCTTGAAACTCACTCAACTCCCTCCCAACCTAAAAAGCCCCTAATCTTTCCTCCAATTAGAAATCAGATTTCTTGTATCCTGATTTACATCCTGTTAATTGTTTTCTTTTAATACATACAATTTTGTCTTCCCTTGCCTTTGGGGGTCCAGTACCAAGCTGAGGAATCCTGGTCCTTATTTGTTATGTCACTGGCAAGCATTACTTTAATAAATTGACATGCTCTGAAGCTAGAACTTTTTTCTCAGTCACTTCAGATTTCACCCATGGCATTGTTTTAGCATAATGAAGAAAGGCAGCTAGTTTGAAAGTAATAACAGTGAAGAAAAAAAATAGATTATGTAGTTTACATTTTAAATTTATCTAAAACTTCATAGCCACTTCTTATAAACCTTTTCTTGACCACGAGGAGAGAAAAGCTTGTTTAAATCGGGGAGCAACTGATTTGCTCAAAAATGAGTAAAATTTAACTAAAGAATGGAAAGTGTGATTTAAACTGAAGAGGGATCTGTGTGGCTACCTCCTAAAGAGCTGTATTCACAGTGATGGGAAGGAGGGGAGGTGACTAAGAATTGGTAATGTCTTTTGGGGAGGCTAAAGTAGAATTTTCAAAGCTCTATATAACAGAATTAATTGTTTAGGTAAACTGGAAGCAAAGTCACCAAAGAAAATTAGAAAGAAACCATGTGTAAGTGCTTAGGAACCTAAAAAGATAACAGTATTGCAATTAATTGGGGTTGTGCAAAATTTTATGCTAAATAGCAAAGGAGGAATTTTATAAAATAAAGATGAGTTCTTTAGGTAGTTTGGGATATGGTTAGGAAATACAGTACTCTGCTTCTGAAAGACCACTCTGGGGGCATATTCTCCAGTCTTTAGAATCTCATGAGCTCCAAAGCAAGGGGATAGGGTTGCAAGGGTGTCATTTGGAAACTCTCCTTATCTTTTGCTCAAGGTTAAAATTGAAAAGTCTCAGGGAGAGAAAGGATGAAACCAGGTTATGAACATGAAAGAAATTGATTTGGCTCTTTGATTTTTTTGTTTGTTTGTTTGTTTTTTTGCTGAGGCATTTGGGGTTAAGTGACTTGCCGAGGGTCACACAGCTAGGGAATGTTAAGTGTCTGAGACCAAATTTGAACTCAGGTCCTCCTGACTTCAGGGCTGGTACTCTATCCACTGCGCCACCTAGTTGCCCCTCTTTGATTGATTTTTGAAAGAAAATAAAAAGTCTATGGAAAGGTGAAAATACTACCATGAACCAATAAGCTAGTTGTTAAGTCTGAGCTCTAAATTTTAAAAGAAAGATGACTTAAAGCTCTGGAAAATTGAGATTTTGATGTTGTGGTTGTACAACTGGATTTGATTTGGTTGAAATTTGTCCTGTAACTAAATTATGATATGGTGAAATGTGATCTCATGGCATCAAATGTAAAAAAAATGCTGGAAAAATGCAGGAAAATATGATCTACATTCTTGTCTCAAAAATATATTATTTGTGTGATCTTAAGCAAGTCACTTATCTCTGTATATCTCAGTTTCCTAATATATAAGGAGGAAAATAATAATCAAACCCACCTCCAAAGGTTGTTGTGAGGATCAGATGATAGAATGATTGTGAAATGCTCGACATGGCACCTAGCACACAGTAAGTACTATATAAAGTATTACTATTTTTTTATTTAACTGGATATAATTGTTATATATTTGATAACTCTATACCAGATTTTTGATGTGATTAGTATAAAATGCCAAAGGTAAAAAGGCTAATGGTTTTATGTGTAAGATAATTTGGAAATGCATTTGACCGAGTTGATGGCATCTGACTGGTAACAAATTTTGTTTCATGTTTTAATATACAATATTGTGTCAAAATGTGGTGAGAAACCATTGTTATCAGAAATACTGTTAGATAAATATCTTCTCTCTTAATGTAGATGCCCTTAGATTATAAACTGAGCTGATAATATGTAATAAAAATAGATAATTGAAAACTGTTAAATGTTTAATGGGTATATTTTGTTTTAAAACAAATAATTATAATAATAATTGACTGGGGGAAAAGTTGCACATACGCTTTAAGATATTCTTATTTGTAGAGCAGCTAGATGGTACTATAGTGGATGGAGCACTGGCCCTGTGGTCAGGAGAATCTGAGTTTAAATCTAGCCTCAGACAAATAACACTTACTAGCTGGGTGATCCTGGTCAAGTCACTTAACCCAAAATACCTTGCAAAACCAAGAGAGTATCCAATAAACTCTTAAAATCTTTTTTACAAAAAGATATTCCTATTTGTGATTTTCTTGAGATTTTGTATTCAGATTTTATATTTATATTAAGATCTTATAGCCCTACTGACTACATGTTGTAAAAATCTAAATGATAAGTCTGAGAAGCTAGAACTGAGAAAACAAGATTCCTCTTTCCCATTTCTTGTTAAAGTGGGGAATGTACAAGTTTGCTATAATAAAGTGAGTTTTCACTTGAAAAATTTTGGCTATTATAAAAATTATGAAAATGTATAGAATGAAAAAACAAAGAAAAGTATAGAATTACTTAAAGATGTAACTTCAATACATTAATATGTCAACTATCAGGTATTTGTTATATGTCTGAATCCCCAGAATGTGGTTAGTTTTAATTTATAAGTAAAGAAAAATGACATGTAACTGCTAAGGAAACATGATAAAACTAATAATATTCTTTTTTGGTTATTTTAATTTGCTTTTAGCAAAGGTATTTATTAAGATGGCATAGTAAGTACAGTTGTCATTAAACATTTCTCCAAAACCTGGAAATATACTTCCCAACAAATAACATAGTATCCATGGGACTTCTGGGCTCAACCAATGATAGAGAAGCATATTAGGAGTATACATATATAGCAAAGGTAATTTATAACTCCTGGTATTATAGGGTTTTGAAGTCTTCTCTCTTGTCAAGGAGTCTTTACAAAACTCCCTTGAGCTTGCAGCATTTCTTTTTTTAAGCTTTTTATTTTCAAAACATATGCACGGATAATTTTTCAACATTGACCCTTACATAGCCTTGTGTTTCAGATTTCCCCCTCCTTCCCCCCCAACCCCCTCCCCTAGATGGCAAGCAATCCAATATATGTTATGTATGTTAAATATATGTTAAATCCTATATGTGTAAACATATTTATACAATTCTCTTGCTGCACAAGATAAATCAGATCAAAAAAAGAAAGTAAATGAGTAAGAAAACAAAACGCAAGTGAACAACAAAAAGAGTGAGAATGTCATGTTGTGATCATCATTCAGTTCCCACAGTCCTCTCTGGGTGTAGATGGCTCTCTTCATCACAAGATCATTGGAACTGGCATCAATCATCTCATTGTTGGAAAGGGTCATGTTCATCAGAATTGATCATCGTATAATACTAATCTTGCCGTGTACAATGATCTCCTGGTCCTGCTCATTTCACTTCACATCAGAAAACTAATAATATTGAAGCCCTAAGATATGATTAGTGTAATTTTGCTATTTGAGGTAAAAACTCCTGGGGATGTAAGTTGATAGAGTTTTTGAGTTTTGGTTGTCTGAAGTGCCATTAAATCAAAAGTTCACCAATCCAGGAGAAAATAGCATGTACTGCAGTTTGCTATAGGATAGATATCTGTCCCTGGGAAAATTTGAGGGTCTGACTCTAGAATGGCTTAAGGGGGGATCCTATTGACTCTGTTTTTCCATTGTGCCACTTCTTTTCTGAAAAGAAAATTTTCCTATCTGGCTAATTAAGAGCTTGACTATGATACTCTGTAAAAAATGTGAATTTTCACGACATGATTGTCTGTCAGACTTATGCCTGGGATGAAACAAAGCATAGGAAGTTTTCCCCCTGTTATGATATATTTCAAGTCAATCTGTACTTTTAGGGGATGTGTCTTGACCTTGTTAGGTGAAAAAGTCCCTTCTTTTCCTTTCATGGCAAATTTCTATAATCAAGTTGGATGAGCAGCAGAAGTTTTGTAAGTATAATACTAAATCAATTAATAGATTGATACTTAAAACATCTCTAAATTATTATAATAGGATGAAATTATGAAAAGTTTTATAATTTTAATCTGTATATGGGGGGTGAGGAGTGGGAAGGAGGGTTGAGGGGTCAAGCTGAAGAGCCCTGGTCCCAATTTATTATCCAATTGGCATGCATTGCTTAATAAACCAATATGCTCAGAAGCTCAAACTTGTTCTTCAGTTATTTCAGATTTTACCTATCTTAAGTCATACTAATTTTGTTCTATACTTACGTATTTGAGAGAACTTGAGAAAGAAAGGCTCCATGGGATGCTGGCCCTTAAAAAAAATAATTATTTGCTTGTAACTTTCATATAGAGACAGAGACAGAGAAACAGAAAATGAATCCTTCTTGGTCCCAGGCCATTTGAAAATGCAAGAGAAACCTCTAAATTGGGCATTTATTCTTCTGCTGGGAGGCAATGTGAATGTGTTATTTAGTTCATCAACTTGCTAAAACTTTGAGTTATTATCCATGTGTTTCCCTTCTGTCTGCCCAGTCATATATTGTCTAGCTTACATTTTAAGTTTCCAGAGGGTAGGAAATAGCTTCTGTCAATTTGCTTAGGACATTAGCTTGCAAAATGCTACAGGGACTGAAGAGTTTGGAATAATGGTAATGATAATGTAAGTCTTAATATTTGTTTTGGCAAGGCAGTTGGGGTTAAATGATTTGCCTAAGGTCACATAGCTAATAAATAATATAAGTCTTTATACAAAGAATGGGTAGATAGCTCTATAAGGATGATGGATACTGTTGTGCCACAGTTCCCCTGTCTCAGTTTCCCTTAATTGTTCAGCTCCAATTTCCCTGAATTGTTCTGCCTCAGTTTACCTAGTGGCAATCCTCCTTCCTGGCCATTGGGACTGAGATAATTGGGGCTGCAGAGTTATGGCCACTGGCATTCCAAGAATCATAAAACCTCCAGATGGCCCATCTCAAATACCTAGACATACCCCTTATCTTTATGGCCCCAGACTCAGTGTCTCCTAGCTTCTTCCCAAACTTATCAGAATTTATGATCCTTCCTCCATGCTCCCAACCTGTCAGAACTGAATTTATAATTCTTTCCTGGAATTTCAATCCCCCCAGTGCTGTACCCCTCCTTCTGCCTTTGTTACCCTGAACACAGGAGCCCTGAACACTTGGAGCCCCTCACTAGAGTGCTGAATACTTTGAGACAAGAGTCCTATTCAGCCAACTAGTCTTATCTCTCTATTACTATCAATAAAATATTAATAATCTCTAATTTCTAGTACTGCCTCAATTTCTGTGAACATTACAATACAATATTCTGTCCATGTTTACAATATTTCTGCTGAAATAAATTTAAAAATAGAATTTTATTCAAAGGATCTAGTTCAAGCGCTCTTATTCCTTTTCTGTGTATCTTAGGCAGACTGGGGATCCCCTTCTCAAAAATTTAACATAAAATACATAGGTGTCCAAAGGAAACCAATTATACTGAAATACAATTATCAATTTTTTTTCAAAAGGAGTTTATAGATCCCTGGATTTTAAGAACCTCTAATCTATTTTTAATTAGGCTCATGCTTATAGTTAGTCAAGGTATTTCCTCTTTAAACTTGGTATTTACAGGATCAGAGACTAAGGTCTAGGAGGGACTGAGAGACCACTGAGTCCAGTTCTCCCTTCATTTTTTCTCATGAGGAAATTGAGACACAAAGAGTGACTTGAATAAGGGCCCCAAACTAGTAATGTCTGAGAATGGATTTGAACCTGGTCCTCATGACTCCAAGTCCATGCCTCTTTGTTGCCCCCTTTTTGAGTTAGTTCAAAGTGAAAGGCAAGTTCAGAGTAAAAGCTAACTGCTATTTCTTTTAATTTTCCCAGGATTTCAGAGAGCTATGATTTCCTTGGTGATGGTACCCCCTGTCCATCCATAAACATGTCACAGTAATATAACCTTCTATACACAAATGTTCCTGGCTACCTAAACTTTGCCCCAGTCATATAGAGGCCAGATGTTAAATCGAGATAGATGTAAATGTAAATTAGGGCAGAGAGCCAAATCAGCCTAAATGTTAAGAATTTTCCTAAGTGAAGGGCTAATAGTGATTGTGCTACTTACTTCTTGCCTAAAAAATGTCCACAAGTCACAGAGAAGGGAATCACATGGACCTTAAAGTCATTATATTGGCCCTACGCTTAAAATAAGGCTATTATATTAGAGGGTGTTGGAGATCTGTAGGGGCTGAAAAGCAAAGCCATTGAAAAGTAAAGCCCATGGAAAGATTTTAGATGGAAGCTAGTAGGGGTTATGTGGATATTGCATTGCTAGAGCCCTGGTGTGGGGCAATGTAGCTAAAGACATACAGAAAACTGCTAATTAAAAAGAGTACAATAGAAGTAGGGACAGTGAGGGCATTTTGCAAGATGCTATTAAAACTTTGGAGACACTTAAAAGTACTTACTAAGGAAGTTACAAGTGATTTTTAAAATTCTCTGAGAATATAGATTCTTCTAAAATTACTGGTAGAAGTTTTAGAAAGGACTAGACCCCCCCAAAGCTATTAAAAATGCTATATTCAGTTCTGGATGCAACATTTAGGAAGTACCTTATAGTATAATCTGTCCATTACAATACAATATTTTGACTTGAAGCCCATCACTCAAGACAACCAGAGTGGGAACTGCAAGCCTTCTAGGGTTTAGCCCTGAGGCTCTCATTAAGACCTAATTCAGCTGCTGCAATGCCATAGGGCATTTGCTTATAATTTATGTGGACCTTACCATTCTCCAAATGTGCCATAGAAGATCCCTCCTCATCTTTGCTCACTTTGTTCCCATCTCCTGGATTACCTTCACCCATCTTCTCTGCTCTTTCCTTGAAGGCCACACCCAGTCTTCAAGACACAGATTAAATCCCACTCTCCCCTGTGAAACCCTCTCAGGAAAGCCTGGAACCATTCCAGCTCACCATGGTGGGGGTGGGGACTCGCCAGTTTCCATAATATTTTGCCCATCTTATCTCATCTGATCTGCTTGTTTATCATCATCACTGATATTGTAATTGTCCAACTTGCCTCCCCATCTCTAACAAACATAATAATAACAATAATAATTAGTGTTTGTTTATATGGTGCTTTAAGGTTTGCAAAGTGCTTTACAGAGATTCTCTAATTTGATTTACTAGACTATAATGTTCCCCCCCCCCCACTTTGTTTTGATGGCCCTTGTCTCCACAGCACATGGCATACTAGGCCTAGAGGGAATAATGATAACAATTTACCTATTCCAAAGGGACAACTTGGCTTCTTGTTCGATGGTCTCTGATATATGGTTGCAGGGAGCTCTCTCTGTACATACCACATGCAAAAAAAGGAGAAAAAAGACTCTTAAAATCTGAATATTTGCTCAAGCTTGGTTTGTTTAGATTTCTTGTTTCGTTTTGTTTTTTTATAATGAAGAAAAACAGAAATTGAAAGGATTCAAGTTCTTATTTGGAACATGAATAATATTTCCCTTGTCATAAGAAGTATACAAGTAAAATTTATTAGATGGAAACAAAAATTCTTCATAGAATTCATAGTACCTCCAGGGTAACTAAGTGAAGTCCACATAAGTTAGAGAGCCCAAGGGAACCAAGGTCCTGAGAGTTTTCCATCAGAGACAATCAATGCAATGGGAGGATTTAAAGGGGCAAAGCAAATGCTCAGAGCTACACCTGACTTTTTGGCCAATGGTCTTGTGGCATAACCACATAGAGAGTAGAGTTCTCTTGTTTATTTTTGTTTGTTTCCGTTTTTTCTGACTCTTGGCAACCCTTTGGGAAGTTTTCTTGGCCAAGATACTAAGGGTTTTGTTATTTCCTTCTCCAGTGTATTTCTGTTTCTCTTTATAAGTTAGGCAGCCCAAGGGAGCCAACGTCTTGAGAGCTTTTCCAGCTTATTTTAAAGTTGAAGAAACTGAGGCAAACAGGGTTAAGTGACTTTCAAAGTCACTTCTTTCAAAACCTAGATACCATAGAGAAATGCCTGGTATTCTTAACTGTGTTTTTGAAATATCTCCATTCAAGGTTTGGGGCTAATGTAGGCTGTGCTTTCTGTGGACAGGTTTCAAACAGAAGCGCCACACACTTCATCAAAAATGTTTTGTTGTCCAAAATAATTTAAAATATTTTTAAAAACACTTCCTTCCATCATTTTTTTTTGCAAACCTGCAAACATTCCATCAATTTCTTGTACACACACACACATAGTGCCACTAACAACTGGCCTAGTATTTGAATGACTACAAAAAGGTTTAGAATGAACAGAATAGTTTTTAATCTAATTAAGATAATTGATTTTGACTCAATAAGTCATGGTTATACTCCATGAATACCTTATATTACCCATTAACCTAAATCTAATTATAGCCTTTTCACTAATTTGTTCATCTCACCTAATATCTGGTGTTGACAACAAATTTGATGGCAAAGAGTGACAGTAGACTTTCAGCATTAATACTCTGAGATGACTTATACATTTAAAAATATCTTCCTATGGCCTGAATGCATTCTGGGGATTAGCATATGAACTGGGGCTAAACTGTTTGGCAATAATGAGTGAAGTAGAGGATAACCCTATATTAATGTTATGTCATTGATATTAATTAATTAATTAATATTAATAACTCCTTACCTTAGATGATCTCTTTGGCTCTGGAGCAAATGGATTATAATTATACATTTCTTCCTTTGGAGGATCCGGTGCTAAAGATGGTGAAGACTTGATGGAATT
Source organism: Myrmecobius fasciatus (assembly GCA_023553655.1). Taxonomy (NCBI): domain Eukaryota; kingdom Metazoa; phylum Chordata; class Mammalia; order Dasyuromorphia; family Myrmecobiidae; genus Myrmecobius; species Myrmecobius fasciatus. The sequence continues at coordinate 281,414 of JAJPUD010002321.1, forward strand.
CTTAATGGGGTTATTTGGAACTGGAAGAAATAAAAGTTGTTAAGTTGAAAGACTTCGCATTCTTGATAGGGCAAACAAATACCTCTAAATAGGAATAGCTTGTTTGAGTTGGAATGGAGACTTGTTGCACAGTTGGGAACTTATGAGGAAGCAGCCACTGAAAGCTCTTTTCAAACATCTGCCCAATGGCTTATCACAGGGTCCGACATCCCTAAATTTAACTAAGTTGAACTATTGTTTCCAAGAGTTCCCTTTGAAAAATACAACTACTCGTAGAGATGAGAAATGTTATGGTGTTATCAGTCATTTACAAGATGAGATAGTTAAAGAGTCTTGAGAGGAATGAAATCTATTTGGATATACATTATTAATATCAATAATCTGAGAACATAATTAATATATTAAAAGAATATCCCTCTTGGGAAGGAATACTAAAAAAAAAAACTTTAAAAGATGGAAAATAACAAACACTGAAATCAGCAGTGCTTTACAAATACTATCTTATTTGGTCAGGACAACCCTGAGAGGTAAATACTATTATTTTCATTTTCCATTGAGGAAATAAAAGAGGAGAGAAATGAACTGACTTGTCTGTGCGTAAGGTCATATAGCTAGTAAGTGTATGAGATCATTCAAGTAAGCACTTGAATCCAGGCCTTTCTGATTTCCAAGTCTAAAACACTGTTCATTGAGACATTTGGTGGCCCTGGGCAGAATAAATGTAGTGGAGAAAAAAAGACAAACGATCCTGGAAAAAAAAAAGCTGAAGAAGGAAAAGGTAGGAAAAGAACCAGGAAGCAGTGATGAGAGCCTTTGGAGATTTCAAGGAAGATGAAAGCTGAGGAAGCCATTTGGGGCCCTCCAAGTGGTTATTTCTTTTTTCCGAGTGGCTATTTTTTTTTAAATTAAAGTTTTTTATTTGTATAACATGTATGGGTAGTTCCCCAACCTTGATCTTTACAAAGCTTTCCATTACAAATTTTACCCCCAGTCCCCTCCCCTCCCCTAGATGGCAGGAAGTCTACTACATGTTAATAATGTTGAAATGCTTGAGAAGTTATGCAAGAAAAATCCTATCTACAAGAAAAAAAAGAATCAGAGAAAGGCAACACAATGCAAGCAAATGTCAATAGAGATCACGAAAATGTTACGTTGTGGTCCATATTTCATATCCCTCTCTCTGGGTGTATATGGTTTTCTTCAGTGAACAATTGGAACTGGTTTGAGACAATTCTTTGTTGCAGAGAGCCATGTCCATCAGAATTGATCATCATGTAATACTGTTGTTGCTGTGTATGATGATCTCCTGGTTCTGCTCCGAGTGGTTATTTTGCAGAGTTGCTGGCCAGAATGCATGGTGTCAAGCAGGAAGAGGGAGGAGAGCACTTTCCAGTGAAAGGGGAAGATAGAAGAAGATAGAGGTAAGAGAGAGATAGAGGGAAAGATAAGGTAAATAAAATATTTAGGAATGGAGGCTAGGGGACACTGACCATGTTTGTAGACAGCAGGGAAGAAGCTAGTAAATAAGAGGGAGATTAAAAATGAGAGAGAGGGAGGGTTTGACTAATGAATGGGGCAAACTCCTGAAGGAGCTGGGGGAAAGGGGGATGAAGAACAGAAATTGCAGGCTTAGCCTTGGGTAGGTAAAGCTAGGGAGACTTTTAAGGAGCCGAGGAAAGGAGTCCAAGAGAACTTCTGATGACTGGTCTGAGTCTCCTCAGCAGAGGAGGGGAGACCTTGTATTGGGAGAGAAGAATGTGATGGGAGGGCATTTGGTGGCTTGACGGAGGGAGTTCTGGAATAACTTCCGTGCAGAATGGGATATGGAATCAATTAGAAATGTATAAAAACTGCCATGCAGAGGCAAGGATCGAGGTAAGCTTAAGTAGCCTTTCAGGCTAGCAAAGTCCTAGTGGCTGCCACTGCTGCCACCCAGTTGTCCACATGAGTTTTTAACTTCTTCAAGCACTACGAGGAGTGGAGGAAGCACAAAGTGACAACTAATTCAAGGTTGAAGATTCAGGGTAGGAGTAAGTCAAAGGACAAGGGGACCGATGATTCAAGGATGGAGATAAACTTCCTTGAACTACAGGATCAAGACCTTGAAGGGAGCAAAAGTGAGGCCAGAATAGAGGTCATGCACTTAAAGAAATAGGAGAGGGACTGAAGGACAGATTGATGACAGGCAGTTAAGTAGACAATGAAAGCATAGAAGATTGGGATTAGAGAACTTCAGCATTCAAGATTTTGGGGACAGGGAGCCTCAAGAATGAAAAGATAGGTTGTGGGATTTGGGGAGATTCATGCCCTAGAAGGCCAGGGTGTTCCAAGGTCCAAAAATGTGCAGACTGAAGTAATCGAGGATGCTGTCAGGGCTAAGGGTAGAGAAGACGATAGGGAGCCAGGCTGAAGGAGGGAGAGTGGCTAGAGGTCGGTAGCTGATAGCAACAAGGAGCAAGAAGAGATTGGGAGGGATGCTAGCAGAGCATGCTGATTCCTGAGCCAATATGGAAAAGAAATTATAGCCATCACTGGAGAAGGGGGTGAGTGATGGAGCGGCTTGTAAAGAAAGTCTGGTTTCAGTGAGTCATAGAAGATGGACAAAGTCAGTATAAGAAAGAGAAATTAGACATGTATTATAGCCTTATTAGCATTAATATTCATAGAATCTTTGGGTATTATTAGTGTGGCAGAGTGAAAAGAGCTCAGAGTCAGGAAGCCTGGATTTGCATCTTGATTCTGTCACGTATCAGCTATGTGACCTCATCTCAGTTTCTTCATCTGTAAAATGAGGATAAAAATATTGTATTTTCTAAAACCGAGTTTCAGAGAAGTTGCTGATTTGTACTGGTAGAAGAAGGAAGTTCCTCCCACATGGAAGTTCTGTATACATGAATGAAATCATATGAAAGGATGTAATGAAACAGATAAGAGCTATAAATAGATCTTGATATCTCTATGTAACTTACTATCTCCCTCATAGGGCTGGTCACAGAATGGATTTAATTATATATCTACACATGCATGTATAACACATACCTGTACACATATGAATATGTGCTCACATATTTAATGCAGTATATGTGTGTGTGCATGTGTGTGTGTAGAAGGGGAAGGCACAGGAGGGAAAGGTGAATGGGCAGGGATTCAGACAGGTGATTTAGAATCACAGATCACCAATGGTGTGCAACTGGTAGGACTTTACCATCTGTGGAGGCAGATGGTACCAAATAGAACCAAGCTTGTAGGCTGAAGTGGTCCCAAGAGAGGGCCTCCTTAGGTGACAGTGGAAGAGGAGAGACAAGGTTTACAGCAGAGCCATGGGGTCCCAAGGCCTCTACAAATGCCCTTCCTCTTGAGCACTGAAGTTCCTTATTTATTCTTCTTCTGCTAGGTGGCACTGCAGTGGGGAGTGTGCCAGGCCTAGAAACAGGAAGGCCTAAGTTCAAATTCAGACTGAGACACTTACTAGCTGTGTGACCCCTTAACCCCATTTGCCTCAGTTTCCTCACCTGTAAAATGAGTTGTAGAAGGAAATGGCAAACAAAACCCCACATGGGGTCTCGAGGTATCAGACATGGTGGAAGTGACTAAACAACATTGGGCTTGGTAATTGTGTTAGTGTGGATCCTTGCATCCTTTCTCCACCAATACAGGTCATAATCCATTTCTGTCTTAATAGACCACCTTTATGAATTTTCAATGAAAACTTAGCCACTGATGGGCAACCTTGTGGTGATGAGCTCCTGATCATTTGAAGGCAATGAGTTAGCTGCTACTCAAAAGTCCTCCCAGTGAAAATTTACATGAACTGATACAAATTGAAATAAGTAGAACCAGGAGAACATTGTACACAGTAACAGCAACATTGTGTGATGATTAACTATGAACAACTTAGTTATTCTCGGCCATAAAACGATCCCAGACAATTCTGAAAGCCCTATGATAAAAATGCTATCCACCTCTAGGGAAGAGTTTGAATGTGGATCAAAGCATACTTTCTTTTCTTTCTTTTAATTATTTTGGGGGTGTTTTCTTTCACGACATAACCAATATGGAAATATATTTTGTGTGACTGCATATGATTAACATATCAAAGTGCTTATTGGACAGGGGAAGGAAGGAAGGAAGATAATTTGGAACTCAAAATATTTAAAAATGAATGTTAAAAAGTATCTTTACATCTAATTGAGAAAAAACATTTTAAAAAACCCCTCAAGTTCTCCTAGTTCGTTTGGTTCTGGTAGAGCTTGGACTCTGTGGGCATAGCCATTGAGAGTCTGTGGTGGCCTTCATATTATAATATAGCAACCGAGGAATGCTTTGATGGATGCGCAACAAGCACAGAAGGTCTTCAATGTTTCCAGTGCTTACTTTTCCAAGGTGAGAGCATAGTGGAAAGAACACTGGTTCAAGAGTCAGAAGACCTGGATTTAGTCCTGCATCTGTTCTTCGCTTAGCTGTATGATTTTGGGCAAGTCATTCGTCAGTTTTTTTCTGAACTTCAACTTTCTTGTTCATAAAAGGAAGGTACTAAGCTAAATAGTTTCCAAGGCCCATTTTCACCCTAAGATTTTTACAGTTCCACAGTGCTTAAGTATAGGGATATTATATTAAGTGATTAACTCATTTTAATGCAGCAACTGCAAATTTCTGCCTCCTGGTAAATGCCTTAGGAGTTTGCAGAGGCCCTAGATCTTAAGAGTGTGTTCATATTCTTATGTACTGCATTTCCAAAATCTGCGTAAGAAATCCTTGGCTGCTTTGCCGGGCCCTTTAGAACCAGAAGTGTAGGAATTAGGACCAACTCTAGGAAACATCTCAAAGTTTGCAAAATTTGTATTGGGTGTTAGCAGCCTTACAATTCTGTGGCCCTCCACCCCTTCCAGGTCTTAATATTCTCAGAACTCCTCCCAATTTCTATCAAAAGTTGCTATCATGAAAGGTATATGACATTCATTTATATTTGATTATAAATAACTGACCACAGCCAACAAAATGTCACATCTGCCTACATGCTTTTATGGATTAAAGCTAAAGGTACTGTAACAGTATTAGACAACAGGTACTGAAATTTGGATTGGGGCAGTGGGACTTCACAGCCTTCCAGAACTCATGGTTTACTGAAATGCCTACTCTGCCTGGGCATAATGCCAGTTCTGGCAAGGAGTATGTCTGCTTTATAGCTTGAAAATTCCATAAGAGTATATACTTATAGCAAGCCACTGAGAAATACTAGTTAATAATGGCCATGGGGAGTGGAAAGAGCAATGGACTAAAAAGTCAGAAGACCTGGGTGCCAGTCCTAGTACTTAGTAGCCAATTTCTTCTTTTGTAAGCCAAAGCATTGTGCTTCTTAGCCTACCCTCATCGTAGCTATTATGAAACATTAATCAAATAGGGATTAGTGTTGTTACTGATTGAACTAATAGGACAGTCCCCAAACCCAGATTTGGGGTGGGGTAGGTTTGTCTTACCTCCAGTTTCCATTCCACTTGCTTTTTTAGCCACCGCTCCATCACGCTGTATGAAAGAGCAAAGTAAAGTCCATTAGTAAGTCAAATCTTGATAAAGATTTTTGCCTTTCATTAGGACAATCAACTAGACATAGTATTTTTACGTACTATCTTTTCAGTTTAGGGGTACCTTGGGTGGGAACTCAACTCTTCCTGGTCTTTTCAGCTACGCTTCAAGTTCCCCAGGGGGTTAGACTAGGTAGCCTCTAAGGTCCCTGCCAGTTCTACTACTTATGACATCCTAACAGCTCACAGGGCTGTTGGGGAAAAGAGTGATTTATAAAACCTTAAAATATTCCTGATTCTGACACTTACTAGCTATGTGAGCTTATCTCAGTTTCCTAAATTGGAGAATGGAGATATAAAAATACTGTACTCTAAATTTCAGAGCAGTTACTGATCTGTACTAATAGGAGATTCCTCCCCCATGAAATCATAAGATAAAGGATATCTTACTATATACTTACTATATAGGCTACCTATATAGTATATACTTACTATAGGGCTATAGATCAGTATCAGTATCTCTATATAGCTCATTACCTACCTCACAGGGTTACTCACAGGTATTTATTAAGCACCTGTTATTTTGTGTATTGCATTGTGGGATATAAGAACAGAAAAAAAAACTGTCCCTATTCTTAAAGAGTAGAAGGGAGGGGAGAGAGAATACAACATGGATACAGATAATTGCACTCAATAATACATGATAATTTGAAGACAAGAGTATTAGAAACTGGGGAGGCTTCAGGAAGAGGTGGATCCTGAAGGAATTTCAGAGTTCTAGGAGGTAGAGCCAAGGAAAGGGGAGCTTTGTGGGGTTGAGTTAGAGAGACAGGCTGGAGGTAGATTTCAGGGGCGGCCTTGACTACCAGAATCAGGAGCTGATTCTTTATTTTGGTAAGCAATAAGGAGCCCCTGAAGGTCTTTAAATAGCAAAATGACATGATTAGAATATTTTAGTAACCAACATATGTGAAACTTGGAAACTTCATACCCTGATATCAGCAGTAGTGGGGTTATTGGGGTTATTAGGGTTATTAGATTCACCCTGCGAATACATCGATGTGGTTGACTTCTTGGTCCCACTCTTGCTACTATGAGAAGGTCGGATAGAGAGTGTTGTATTTCCTGAAGATACCAAAGAGAAAGTCCATAAAATTTCAACAAGTTAGAATATATAGAAAAGGCCAAGGAGACTAAATCCCATACTATTATTGTTCTAGTTGTTCAAAAGACCTTTATAAACATCCATCAGATTGAGGAAAGGAGCAGAGGGTTTAAGGAGTACCAACAGGAGGTCTTAAACTCAGCATTTTTTTCTGTGACTTCTTTGCTGTTTGCTCTTTGAGTCATGGTATACACATTGAACACATTCTAGCAATGTCATGCTGTTGTTAAAAGCATGATGTTGGAACATTTTAAATAAGACCATGATATATAAGAGGGATGGGCCTGGGATTTCTCTGGTCAAGGAACTCCCTGGTGAGAGAACTACCTCTACCAATGCAAGTTGGTACTTTTGAGTTTTAGATAATTGCCTAAAGCACTGAGAGCTTGCCACCTGACCCAAATGTGATAGGCAACACTTGAATCAGGGTGGTCTTGGCTCTAAGCACTGGCTATTTTTCATGACATACTACTTCACACATTTAACATGTGAAAATGAGAAAATAACCATTCCATTATATTCAGGAGGATTTGGTTTTTGATTATAGAAAGTGGTCCAACTGGAGTCTAAGAGAGATTTGGTAAAACAGACTACTACCAGAAGACAAAATATTCAGATGTGTTCTGTTTCTATTATTTAGCCAAGGATCAGGGGAAAAGATCAGTCGGGTCAGGTTCCTTCCCAAATTCTGCCCTGGGTCTGGTATAGTGTCGTAATGTATCCATTAAAAGTACAGTTTGGTAATGTGACTCTCCTGGAGTCATGATGAATACTAGCAGACATAAAGCTTTAATGTTTACAATCTATTTTTATGTGTCTCATCTCACTGGATTGTTACAGTAATTCTGTGATAAAGGTTCATTCGGTGCTAAGGTTGGAGGGGTTTTAGAGGTCTGAAATTCAGCCCCCATATTTGACAGAGGAGGAAACTAAAGTCAGAAGTAGTATGGGATTTGCCCAAGATCACACAGGTAACAAGTGGCAGAGGCAATCCTTGAACCCAGGTGTTCCAATTTTCAATCCACTATTCTTTCTTGAATGTCATGCTTCTCTCATCTTCCACTTTACAGATGAGGCAACTGAGTGAGATAGTTCAGGAGCTATTATCTCATTTTTATAGAAGAAGAAACTTGGGCCCAGTAAGGGAGAACAAGCAAGATGACCAAGTTGGTAAGAGCTAGAGCTGAGCCTTGGTCTCAGGTTTCTGATTCTGCTGTACTCTACACTGGTCTTGACAGGCTCAGAACTCAGCATGTTCTGAAGATGAGGGCGGAAAGAAGAGCATAGGGAAAGGACAGTTCGACAAGAAAATAAAGGAGGCAGTGACAAGTGAATTTTTTATGGGATCCTTTCTCCCAGCTCCAATCTGAGAGCAGAGAATGGTGAGGTAGGAAAGGACGACAGCTAAGGAGAAAACAGAGAAATGGTGCATTTCTTTCAGATTCATTTATAGTGATAAAATCAGAGACTTTAGACCTACTAGGAACCTTGGAGATCATTTGGTCTACTCGCCTTCTCCCACCCCCAGAGTTTAATGGATTACAAAACTGTGGTCAAGAGACTATATGATTTGTCCAGAGTCAAACGGCAAGGGAATGCTAAGCTGGATTGGAAGCTGTGTGATCTCTACCTGTGTATAACACAGAATCGCTTATAGGGAGCCTGGCCTGGGGCGGGGGGTGCTAACAAGATGATTGTGACTATGCAGGGAGCCAAAAGAAATTTCTGGAAATTAAACCCTGTGTTCATTATGGAGTTTGCCAACAGGAATCAATGTGACAGAGAAAGCCAGGTTCTATTTTCTCCCAGGGATACTGACTATGGGACTTTGGGCAGATCACTGCCTCTCTCCAGATTTAGTGTCTGCCTGTGGAAAATGAGGAGTTGGAGTAGATGATCTCCAACGTCCCTGCAAGTTCTAACATCATTTGTTTTGGGGATATGAGGTAAAGAGAAGAAAGGGATAGTGCTAAGCTAAAACACAGGCAAGGAAATATGGCTGACTAGAGCATAGAAGAAACAAGGAAATAAATCGTATGGCCTGGATCCGCTAGAATGGCAGAGAAGGCCAAATCAAAAGCAAGCTGTCCTTTATCTCCTAAATGAACATTGAAAAGGCCATTGGGTTTTGAGTCATGCTGGATCTTGCTTTAGACTTTGGCTTTGCTACTTCCCTTTATGACCTTGGACCCATCCAAAAGTTTCAATTTCCTCACTGTAACATGATGGGGGAGGGCTAGGATGAATGGTTTTGAAAATCCTTTCCAGATCTAACATTCTATGATTCAAATACCACTTACAAAAAGGACCACTTTGGGAGACAGCTTTATATTGGTTCTGTAAATGGGTTTCATTCTACAAATATGGTAGAGTGATATGAGCATTTCTCTTTAAATCTGGGAACTGCTCAATAAAAACATCCACATGGAAATCCTCATAAATTTAGTGAGGATACAAAATTCTTTTCGAAACATGGTAAAAAGAAATTTTTACTGACCTAGGAAAGTAATCTCTTTAAAATTTGATTGATGATTTTCTTTTAATCATTTGCCAAGTTAGTATCTTTTGCATAAAAGCAAACAAAAACTTCCCTTCAAAGGCAAGGAAAGGTAGGTAGGATGTTTAAAGCCTAAAAAAGAGCCTTCAGTTGGGAGCCAAGAGATCAGGCTTGGAATCTCAACTCAGGTACTTTATTAACTGTGTGAACTCGAGCACGTTTTTTGAGCCATGGTATCATCATTTGTGAAATGAACACAATGTTTGTACTACCTGCTTCTCAGAGCAGCTGGAAGAATTCAGTGAGATAAGTGGTAGAGGTGAAATCACTTTGTAAACTCTAAAGCACCGTATGCATGCTATATTGTACTATATATTTAGCATTATATTTTATAGTATATATCATTATATGTCAGGATATATTATTACATAGTCTATATTATAGTGTGTGTATATGTATATTTACATAGGCACACACACATATATATGTGTGTATATATATATATATATAAATGTGTGCATATATATTCTATATGTATACCAAACATATTAGGTAGGTCCCAAACTTGCAGCAGGAAGCAGAGGCAGGAGAAGTATAAGGTCTCCTCACTGGCCATCCGTCACTGCTCTATAGTGGTCACTGGATACCACGGGAAACTTATGTCCTCAGCTTTTGCTCAAACAATTTCACAGTCATTTTAGTATTTCTTTTTAAAGATATTTCAATTACGTTTAAATCCTCGAGATGTTTTCTGTTCAGGAGGTTTGGGGTCTTCATTCTTTTTCTTTTTCTTCTTTGGTGAAATAACTTATAGAAAGATAATGAGAAAATTTCTTTTTCAATGGTGAAGGTCAAGTAATCCATTCATTCTTATACTCCAGCAAACATTGGCTCCATTTACATGCTCATGGGGAAGGAGGATGTGGAAGGAGAGAAAATAAAAAATGAGGTGGGGGTGAGAGAGAAGGGGGAAGAGAAGGAGAGAGAGAGATTGAGAGAGCAGAAGACAGACAGAATAAGAGAGGAAAAAAAGAGAATGAGGGAGAAAGATAAAGAGAGAAAGGAGTCATATTAAGAACAAGAGAATTAGAAAGGAGATAGAGAACAACAGAGAGACAGAATGTAAGAGTAAACAAAAAAAAGAAAAGGAGACATACATAGAATGAGAGAAGAGAACTAGAAGGAGGAGGTAATACAAGATAATACAAGAGAGATAGGGGAAGCAAGAGAGATGGAGTGAGATGGAGATGGGTGGATGGAGGGAGAGATGGAGAGGGAGGGCCAGAAGGAGAGAAAGGGTGGGGAGGAGGAAAAGAGTGAGGGAAGAAGACTGGGAGGGAGGGAAGGAAATAGAGAGGGAATGAAGGGGGGAGAAAAAGAGACAGAGAGAGAAAGAAAGAAAAGAAAGGAAGAACAAGAGAAGGGGAAAGGGAGGGACAGAGATCAAGTGAGGAACAAAGCAAAAGAAACAGTGAGCAAAAATGAGAGACTTGTGAGTGAGAATGAGCCTCAGAGCCAGGAAGAGATCCAGAAGGATAAATACACCAATAATTTGCACTCCTGCTACCTTGTCTTCTAATCTCATCACTTTGAAAGTATGTCCCATCTCCTCCTTTATAGTCTACTGAAGGTGTTTTCTCTATTTCTTCTTTTTTAAAGCCACCACTCTCTTGCATTTTCTGCAAATGATAGGCCAATTTTTTCTCAAGAAGAGCTTGTTTCTAAAAAGGGTAAGAAAATACATTTTAGGGGGCAGCTAGGTGGTACAGTGGATAGAGCACCAGCCCTAAAGTCAGGAGGATCTGAGTTCAAATCTGGCCTCAGACACTTAACATTTCCTAGCTGTGTGACCCTGGGCAAGTCACTTAACCCCAATTGCCTCAGCAATATATATATATATATATATGTATATATATATATATATATATATTAGGGTCAATTTTCCCCTTTTATCAAAAGATGATATTTGTTCAATATGCCTTTGTTTCCAAATTCTCTGAACTCCACCTAGGAGAAGGCCAAGAGTAGCAAGCTGACTATATAGGGAAGCATTTTTCCTTTTGTGGTTCAACATGGATAAAAATATATGTAACAGTCTGATGTATATTAAGATATTGCTCCATCCTAGGAGGCTGGGCTAGCATTGGAAAAATAGTTTTTATTCTGGATAAGTGAGGGCTGAGGGCAAGGTGGCAGTGGAGGTAGGGAAAGAGGTATTATTAGTGGTCCTGTCAATCTAGACCAATTCTAGACATTGTAGGTAAATGTAGCAAAAAAAGTACCCTTAGGGATTATCTCCTCCAACCAATTTACATTAGAAAAATTAGGGTCTGGAGGGCTTATGTGACTGGACCAAGGCCACCCAGGTTTTTGAAATCTGAGAAGCAAAATTTGAACCCACATCCTTGTCCAAAGCCAGTAGAAAGGTCATGCTGTAGTCTGTCCTGGGTCCACCATGTAAAGCATCCATTGAAAGCTGCGCTAAAACTATGCCCCTGTGATCCAAGCAAAGTTTAAAGCCAGGTCATACTTGTAGGGTTCCAACAGAATGGAGCGGGTGCTTTAGGGCTGCCCTGGTACAGACTGGGAAGAGACTGGCTTCTGGAGGTGGCAAGGGCAAGATAAGCATGTCAAATTGTCTTGCCCTTTTCCTTCTTCTTTTGCTCTGGAAATAATTTAAACCAGGGGTTCTTAACCTGAGTCTGGGAACTTTTGTTTTTCAAATGAATTTTGCTAATTGTATTCCACAAAGTCAGTCACCTTTGCACCCCTGCATATTTTCTTGTAGTTATAAACAGGCTTCTGAAAAGAGGCCCACAGTTTGCATTAGATTGTCAAAGGAATCTATGACACCAGAAAGATTAAAATTCCCCAATTTAAACAAACCCAAGTGACACTTTATAGCTCACCCTCATCTGTTTGTTTTCTTTGTAGTTTCCATTCTTTGCTCAGTGCTTGAAATATGTCCTACTACTAATCAATGCTTATTGTATAGAATCTATTTATTGGGAAGTCATATGTTGCTTGTGGGCAAAGGATTTGGACTCAGGAGTCCCAAGTTTGAATCCTGACTCTGACGTTTAATAACCTATCATCTGACCCGGTCACTTCCTTTCACTAAACCTCAATTTTGTATCTGTAAAATGGAGATCATAATGCTTTTACTACCAACCTCACAGGGTCGTTAGGCATTAAGTACTTTGAAAACCTTAGAGTACTCTACAAATGGGAATTATTTAGATGAGAATTTATGCACAAATCTGAAAAGAACATCTCAAATTTTAGCCTAGTATTAGTACTAAAGACAACATTTTGAGAGGAAAAAGTTGAGAACATTTCTCTTAAAAAATCTCTGGGCCTAAAGAAAAGCAGCTGTGTTCTTTTCTCTCTAAACTTTTCAGATTTTGGTGATTGTATATGTAATCCATTTACATATGAGAAAGTCAAAAGTAATCCTCTTACAGTGGGAGGGAGAGGAGGTTGGGGAGAGAGACAGACAGAGAGTACTAGGGCATCTCCCCCATATGGATGTAAGCTTTGATGACCGCCTGTATCTGAGATAACGCCCTAGTCAAGCCCGTATAGACCAAGGACGTGATGACCTGTGACAAATAGCAGAGGTTTCCCTGTAGTGAGTCAGAGTTAGAGGCAACATTCTCTCTGTACCTTCCTGTCACTCTGTTCTCGACTTTTTCTTCGTTGTTCCTCCACTCGAGCTTCTCTTTTAATTTCTTCCCCAATTCTGGTCAGAAGTAGCATCTCCTTTGTTTTCCATTCCTAGAGAGTAGATTTTATTTTATACAATGTGGGCCTTTTATTTTTCACAACTGTGTTTTTGCAATGTGGTTTCCTCCCCTTGCCCGCTGCACCCTCCATTGGGCAAAGTAGCAGGCATTCACAGAGCGAGCCTAAAGGATATCAACTTGGCACAGAGCAGTTCACCCAGGGAATGTGGAAGAGAGACCATCTCCCACACTTATGTCTGCTGGGGACCTTCAGTGGCCCTGCTGTGTGTGGGTGCATTTGAGGGAGCTAAAGTCCAAAGCAGGTCTTTCATCACTGGCAGTTCAGGCTGTCAGCAGTAGGGAGTCTAGGTCCAGGCCCAAGTAAGGCTGAAATGGGAAATATAATAAGGGAGTGGAGAGAATGGTTTTTCTCTTCCACACTCAGGAGCGCATATGGTCTATGTTCTTGAAAAGAGTTGAATTAGCACCATACTTTGCACCTGGTAAACGCTTCTTGATTTTTTTTTTGTTCATTCATTTTCATATATGTATTTCAGGAGAAGAGAGGAAACAAGCCATTTAAAAATGTGGGATTGCTCTGCATTTCAGGGGAGTTGGGAAGAGTAGAAACGACCATTCTAACCTTGGAAAGTCCCTAGGAGGTGTGGTTGTTTGTCCTTCATTCTCTAAGGGGACCATGACATCAGAGAGGTGATGCTGATGAGGTCCTGAATGATATTTTGGACCAAGAGAAACTAAAGAATTGATCCCTGAGGCAAGCAGGCAGAAGCCTCTGATAGAGATCAGTTTAGCTTCATGGTTCCCCCCTTTAGAGAGGTGGTCCAGTCTGAAATCCAAGTTATGTCAAACTCCTGAGACCCCCCTCTGTAGAAATCCCTGTCAAATCCCCGAGGTTAAATTTTCCCTATAAAATCTACTTGTGGGCTATCCCATAGTTGCTGTCCTCCTTTGGGTCAGTCTGCCACATCTGGTACTCTGCCTCATGGTGTCTTGTCCCTTACTTCTCCTCCCCCATGCCACATGGTATCTCCCCTAACTCCACTATGCTTTCCAACCCTAATTAACTCTTTTAGGAGGCTAAGTCCCTTTCAGAATTTAGCCTGCCAGCTCCCTTTCTACTGGGTAACTGAGTTCCACTGAGGAATTTGTCTTTCTTATGCCCTCCCAACTCTGTTTCATACTTAACTATTTCCAGTGTCTATTTTGTTGGTAAGCTCTTCCCTAAATAAATCTATCTTTGGCCAAAGAGAATGGCCATTGCAAATTCTTCATATGACCAAACCCCAACTTTGGTGCTTACCATCATCTGGTGTCTACATTATCTACATCACTTTTGGTCCTCAGATCACATCAGTGCCATGATGTGCAAGTGAATTGGACTTAAGTGAGGGAGGGCTGAGCAAGGTCACCTACCTTGCTTTCCCCTCCAGAGCCATCTGGATCCAGTGGCCAGATACAGATCAAGACTACTGGAGATGGCTCTGGATGAAATGGGAGAACTCAGCCTTTTTAAGCTAAGGTCTCAGTTTGACTGAGGCAGTAGCAATTGAGGCAAAGAATCTCCTCTTTTACCTAGTCCAAAAAAATCTAAATAAATAAATCTGGGAGAAAAGACTCTCAGTGTTTCTGGTTGAAGCAGAAAAGACTGTTGTTACATTCAATCTGAGTCAATCGGGACCCAAACAATGACCAAATGAGACTTGGCCTTGGACCTATTGGTGATCAATGAGAATCAGATTGGTTTTGGTTTATGGCATGGTCCTGAAGAAAGAAATCTAGTCAGTAAACCCCCAAAACTGTAGGGTACCACCTTATTCTCTGCCTGTGTTCATAGCCATGCATGGTAATCAAAGGGAGGAGGAGGGGGGAGGAGATAGATGTAACAATCATGAAAGAACTCCAAAGAGGAGGGCATAAGGCTAAGAGTGCTTGAAAATTCATTAATCCTGACATTTAATAAATGCCTTCAATATACAATGGACTGTGTTAGGCGCTAGGGGAGATACACCGGCAAAGAATGCATCATCTCTGCCCTCAGAGTCCCACTCCAATTTAGAAAGGGAGATAAGCCATATACAGGGTAACTAGAATACAAAGTTGAAGGTGATAGGTCGTGATCAGAAGGAAAACAATGGCAAGCATCGTCACGAGTATTTGGCTCTCCCCCAGCATCTCTTGCACCTGTTCTGTCTCCTAGTTCCCCTGCCATTGCTGTGAGTGCCACCATTATCATATGCTTGGATTAGCACAGTAGCCTATCAGATCTTGCCTTATCTCTGTTCCCCTCTTCCAAACATCTTCCATATTCTTATGGATCCATCTTGCTGTCATTCTGTTCAAAACCCTTCTGGGGCTCCTTATGTGCCTTCTGGGTGAAGTTCCAACTTTTCATCCCATCCATTAAGGCTCCTCCCCTGACCCTGGCCACCATCTGGTACTCCCCCCCCTTCCCTTTCCGGCCTCATCTCACTTAACACCCCAGGCAAAGCGTCCTTTTCATCTTCCCATGAGCATGCTTTGTGTTCCCCTGCTCACACTGTCCATTCTAGATGGAGTGCTTTTCCCTGACTGGTTAGCTTTTAAAGCTCAATGTTTTTTTTTTAACTCAAATGCTTCCTCCTTTCCAAAACCATTGGTGACCTTTCCCCCTCAGATGTTACACTTCTTATCTATCATTTTCTATTATAGTTATTTGTCTCATATCCCTATTAGACAGTAAACTCCATGAAGGAAGGTACAAATTTGAGGGGATCATAAAGGAAAAGGATTATCACAGGATGAAGGAACCTCAGATTCCATCTAGTGTCTCATTTTACAGGGGAAGAAACTGAGGCCCTGAATAGCAGAAATCCAGGGCCATGCTCTTTCCACTGGGACTGCTGTCTTCTTGCAGCCCCTAGCACTGTGTTCTACATGCAATGTTTGTTGCCTTGAACTGAACGCTCGTCCCTATTTTCAGTGTCTCTTCTCTTACCTCTTCAATCTTCCTCCGAAGACTAAGTTTTCTCCTTGTGTGTTCCCTTTGTCTTTTCTCTTCCTCATTCATCCGGATGAGATGCCGTTCTTCAGCAGACCGCTCGAGCTTCTCCAGCTCTCTGTTGATCATATCTAAGTATCTTTGGACACAAAAACAAGGGAGGAACTGAAGGTCAGCTGGGCATCTAACAGGGCAGCATTTCAGAATCGACAGTGCTAGCCCTAAACCATTTCATTGGTGGGTGCCTATTCCTTCAATTAACAGAAATGTACAAGTAACTCTTACATAGTCCTCTTTCTTGTCCTTTTAATATATTCTCATGTTTGTAGTGATTAAGTTCACTATAAAATTTTTTGAAAAGAAATAAACCCAGACCAGGTATCATGACCTTATTAATACCTTACTAAAACATGTTTGGCTTTTGTTGTTGATGTTGTCCACAGCATCGAGCTGAAACCCAAGTGAAGGGGAGTCCTTACCTGTGTCTTATTAAGCACTCTTGGTCCTGAATAGACTGTATGCCTTCTTGTAACAGCCACTCTCTGAACTGGGCATCGTCTCTGCTGTCTTGGATTTGATTGTGTTCCTGGAGTTTGGTGATTTGCTTTTCAAGCATTTTCTGAAAGGAAACAGAATAATGGGTTAAGAATTTCATGAGTGACAGATATGTGCGCTATTTGTTGTTGAGTCTACTTATATTTGGATTTGAGAAAGAAAACTGCACCCCACATATAGCTAAGAATTTAATCATACTATATTTTGACTCAACTGACTCAAAAGGATGTACTGTTTGTCAGGACACCAAAGCCAAATGTCTCTATTCTAGTCAGGCTAAAAAACGAACCCTTTAAGTTGAGTTCTAAAGATGGCACAAGAGAGAAGAAAAGAGAAGAGATTAGGATGTCCCCACCTCTGGAGATACTTTGCTCTTCATGACCACCTTCCATACTACAGGGCAGCCCCTCTCATTTTCACCCAGCTTTATTGAGTGAAGGGGACAAGGAGTATGTGTGGGTGTGTACACATACACGTCTATCAACTAGTCCAGTTGGGTTGGAAAGTTAGAATAGAAGCACAATGACAGATCACAGAGGGCCTTCAAGAAGATAACCTTGACGTGAAAGAAAGCATGGAACCAGTGAAGAGTTGTGAGCCAAGCTGTGACATGGCCAGATCTCAGCAAAGAAAGCTATCTTGAAGCAATGTGAAGGATAGTTCAGAATGAGGAGACAGTGGAGATGGGAAAACCTGCTGATCAGCAATGAAGGTTTATACTAGGGTGATGGCAGTGGGACTAGAAGAAGAGGCAGATGTGAGAGGCCAACAAAAAGAAGTTAAAAGTTACACTAAGTTTTCGAATCTAAGAGACTGGGTTAATGGTAGTACAAAGCTGGAAGGAGAAGCAGGTTGTGAGAGAAACAGACTTCACACACGTAAAGAGGAAGAATTAGTTGAACTTTTTAACCTTTAGCAGTCAGCCTGGCAAAATCTATGGACCCGTTCTCAGAACTGTCATTTTTAATTCATAAAACAAAATACATAGAAGTACAAAGGAGCCAAGTTTTATTGGAATATAGTTAGGTAACTATCTTGAACTGTATTGTAATCCAGTTCCAGAGTGAGATATCCATGTAAACTTCATCAGCTATGAATCAAGTCACTCATATCTTTTTTTTCTCCAAACTCTCCCAAGCAGAATTTTTAAAGCCCCAAGAGAAAATTAATTTATATGTTTTACTTACTTGTTCTCTTACATAGTTTCTTTCAAAGTCTAATTTGAGGCTTGTCAGATATTGTCGGTATTTATTAAACTCTCTCAAAGTGCATACAATCTTAAAAAGAAAATAAATAAATTCAAGGTTATTATTTCTATAATAGACACTCCCCCAATATAAAAGTAACATATTTGAGGGCCAGTTTTGAAGGCAACACGTTTAGACAGCTGCTGTATCAACAAGCAATTCCTGTCACCAAAGTAGATGAGTGAATATTCTCAGCTAATAAGATAGATCCAGTGATAATAAGTGAGTGCCAGATGAGTTGACTCATAAAAATGAACAAAATACCAACGAGAAACCAAACTCAATACAAATATACTCTACCAAGTTACATTCTGTACTGGGAACCTTTTCCTTCTAGGTTTTTAAAAAAGATCCAGAAACCATTCCTTTGAATACTAGCAATCCTGCCTACATCTATGATCATGAGAAAGCCCATGAGGACAGTTGGAAGAAGATATCCGAGGAATAAGAGGCTCTTTGCTTTGAAACAGGCCACAGAGGTTGCCTAATCCAACTTCTACCTGAGAGGAGAAGGAAGTCAGAAAACTGGAAGGAGACGGTGTGCTCTGCACAAGAAGAGGAGAAAAGAGATGTGGAGCTAATTAGATCAGATCTTGCTTATCAATGATTTCCTGCTTGGGACCCTGACCAGAAGGCAGCCCAGAACAGTTTCTGGCTGCAAAAGGGCTTGCAAATCTCCATTGCTGACCAAAAGCATCTGGATGAGATAGTGCCATCTTATTCCGAAGAAAAGACAGAAAGAAAGACCACTGTAAACAAAGCAAGCTTTGTTCAATGTTTGAGTCCAAAAGTATGCCCCACTGGCAGTGGGTAAGCCATAAAGAACAATAAAGGACTGAGGATCCAGCTTCAAGCCCTATGGGCAGTGGAGAATTGGGAAGTGTTCTGTGGAGAGTATGCTTTGCTTGTATTTCTGCCTGTTTCTGAACAGATGAATGGACCTCAAGGAACAAATCTCTATACTTCAGGTTAGCAGCGAGTGAAATCTTTTTTTTTTTTTTTTTTGAAAATGATGGGAGAGCATCAAGGAGGAATTGAAGAAAAATACTCAAAAGAGGTAGTGGGAAATCCTAACCTGAGTGAGGAAGGAATAATGTATATAGTCACCTGCTAGATACTATCCAACTGAATAAAAGATGAGTGAGCTCTGAGTGTCAAGTGTTGATCAACCAAGTCAATAAACATTTACATGATGAAGAAAATGGCAACCTACTTTGTTATTGCTGGTGATGTAACCTCCTTTTTTCAATTGCTTCAAGATATCTTTACGTTTATAATAGCCACTTAAATGAGGATCATGCAGGCTTTTGTATCTGGTTTCCAGTAGCCGACCATAAGGATCATTTAGGTTAAAACCGTAAGAGGGCTGAAAAAGCTGGAAAGAGAGTTTAAAATATTAGTTTCATGAGATTAGTAAAAATTACACTTTAAATTAACAGCATGATTAAACTGACATGAACTGAGACTAAAGCAATGGGGAGACTTCAGAATTCTAATCAATGCAGTGAGCAATCATGACTGATGGTAAAGCCTGCTTTCCACCTCTCAGAGAAATAATGGTGGATTGCAGATGCAGAGAAAGGCATTCATTCCAGACATCATCACTACGATTTGTTCTGTACTTATTTGTTTACCAGGAAGGGGGTAAGGGAGAGACAGTGACATTAAAAAAGAAAGAAGTGGTTTGAGTAAGAACCCTTTGCTTTTTCCCCTTCTCTTTCCCCACAATGCTTCTTTCTCCTCATGTAATAATCATGATCATACACTGAGTACTGAGCAAAAAGGGAAATGAGAGAATGGAGAGAGAGGAGAAGATACGCAAAGGTCGAAGCCAGGATGGTGGCCCTCTTCTCCTCTGTCTTCCGCCTTGTCTTATCACCATAGGAAATGATGGAGATACCATTATTAGAGCTTAACAATCTGAAAATGAACAATAACAAAAAGTCCACTGTGATTCATAAATACAATGTCTGTGAAAATAGAAAGAACAAAAGAAAAGTGCCATTGTTATGAATCAAAGATTTTACCCTGGAGTCTCTTTTAGAGCAGAAGCCTTCATCTCATCCTTCAGACCTGCTGCTGGGAGATGGGTGTGAGAGCTCACACTACACACAGTGGCCTTCATATACTGGAGGCCCATTTAGAGTATCTTACAGGAATAAAGTGCTCACTCCCTCCCTTCTATGTCTCTCCTTTTCTTTCTCTTTCTTCCTGTCTCTCACCTTCTCTGTTTCTTCCTTTTTGTCTCTGTCCTTCTATCACTCGCCATGTCTATCTTCTCTCCTCTTTCTCTCTTTTGTCTCTGTCTCCCCTCTTTCCTTCTTTCTTTCCTCTCTCTCTCTTCACATTAATCTCCCTTCCTTGTATCTCTTTACTTTCACTCTCTTCTTCCCTGTCTCTTGCCTGTTTCTGTCTCTCCTTCCCTCTCTTCTTTCCCTCTCTCTCCCTCCGTCTCCTTTCCTTTGTCTCTGTCTCCTCTCTACATGTCTGTCTCTTTCTTCCTCTCTCTCCTTTCTCTTCTGTCCTTGTCTGTCTCTGTCTCTCTCACCCACATCTACAACAAGAACCAAAACGTAAGTGTTATTGTCATTCTGTTAACTTTCTAGCAAAAATATGATTTATTTTCTGGTCTCACTTGTAAATTAGCCTATCACCAAATAATGGGGGTTATTTTCACTAGCAGGATGGTAGCTGCAGATGACAGAAGTTCCTTGTTGGGGGACAGACAGACATGAGAAGGAATGAGGAATGAGGTCTTCCTTGCTCAGGAGCAGCAGCATCAATCAGATACAATAAGGGGACAGCCTTTGCCTGACATCCCATATTGGAGCCTAGTGGTGGAAGTAGCAGAAGCAGCTACCCAATGTTCAAAATAAGAAAGGGGATGGGATAAAGTGGTAATTTCTAAAGCATTTGACTTGGTTTTTAATTTCCTTGGTTGACTTTCTGGCTTACTGGTTGGCCCTAGCTCTCACTACCAATTCTTTTCCAAATTCACTACCAAACTTTCACTGAAAAAGGAGGAAGATAATTGAAGGCTATAGTCTAATTCACAAGTGAGAACTGATAAAAATTTCAAGTCGCTCTTGGAAAGATAATAAATGTAGCAATTAGATCTAGCCCTACTTAGTTCCAAACACTGGTTGTGACAAGGATATATTGTTGCTTAAGACTATTGCCAGGCACATTTAGTGAGCTAATGTATTATAAATATGGTGCAGCTATTGACAAATATGTCAATTAGGATCACTGATTACAGGGTACTGTATGTCAGCTGACATCACTTGTTTCTTTAAAGTGGGTGAGGCCTACTTACTTGATTATGGTCATTCTTGCTTGACACTTCTGGCTTTGAATTCTAAGAACTCACATTTCCAAAGCACTTTAAAGTTTACAAAGCACTTTACAGCAACTCTGTACAATAGGTATTATGACCTTATTGAATTATATTTTAATGCTATTGTCTTATTTTCTTATTAGTACTGCATTATTATCCCTTTATAGGTCTCTTGACTTCAACTTTAGTATACTTTCCCACTATAGAGGACATGCTGAACCCTAACCATGGGCCCTAGACTAGCTTATGAAAATCACTAACATAAACATTTTCTAATGTCACTAACAGAAGTATGTTTAAACTTATTAGAACACTTGCCCTTTAAACTGTGCCTTGAACCCAGGTAACCAAGTTGAACATTAGTATGCTTAGATTGGCTGGGTTCACAGAAGGAACACTTGCCCCATAAACTGTTCCTTGAACTAAGGTCGTCAAGTTGCTGTTATGACTAACTGCTTTTAACAGGCCCCATGGCTAAGCTACTGGCTGAAAAAGATTCGCTTTTTAGCAGCGTTAGTATTCCCAACGTGGCTTAGAGCCAAAATTTTGGTATAAAAGATTTGTTCCCCTTGACCCTACCTGCCAATTAGTTACTCATGCTATTTAGTTCATCTGCTTTGGTGAAATAAAAGCTTTGACTTAAATAGAATCCTGTGCAATTGTTCTCCAACCCCAAATGCAACGCTCTCCCGCTGTACCACCAGCCAAGCTACTTCTTACATATTCATTAGTCACCTGCTAGTTTGAGGCAACTGTGAGGAAGTTGTTCACTTGTAAGTTTCAATGAAGTTTAATTCTAAGTTTAAATCAAGATCCCGCAGCAGGCTGCCGTTTTCTTACCCTGGTGAACAGCCAATGCGGGACCCCCTTTTGTTCCCTCTCTGACAGGGTAATTATGAAGATCAAATGAGATAACACACACATAAATTCTTCTATAGAAGGCAAATCATGATCTAAATGTAAATTAAAGGCCACAGTGTGGGCCAATGGGAAGAAAGTGAGTGGAACATCAGAATCCTTTGTCCTTAATTTTAGTTCTTTCACCATGACCTCAGACAACTCAATCAGAGTCAGAAAGCACAGTGGAAAGAATGTTGCATTTGAGGATGAGATGATTTCATGGCTACCCTGATACCAGGAAAGTTACTTCATTACCTGAGCCTGATAAATAGAGATAATAATCCCTCAACTCCTTACCCTATGGGTTTATTGGGAGAAAAGTACTTTGTAAACTTGAAGGTACTACCGAAATGATAATTACTAGTTAATCTTTCTGTACCTTTGTATTCCCTTTTTGTTGCTTTTTAGTCATTTTCAGTTTTGTCTTGACTTTGTGACCCTTATTTGGGCTTTTCTTGGAGGTGATAAAAGAATGGTTTGCCATTTCCTTCTCCAGATAATCATTTACAGATGAGGAAACTGAGGCAAACAGGGTGAAATGACTTGCTCAGGTCATACAGCTAGTAAGTCCAGCTTTGAACTCAGGTCTTCTTAAGTCCAGGCCTTGCTTTATTCACTACAGTACTACCAGAGCCCTCAGTGCCTCCTTACGTGGGGACAATAATCCTCATTAGCAGTGTTGATAAAATGGAATGCTAGGAGTAAGAGGCATCCTGATGTGGTGGAACAAATGCTAGATTTGAAGTCAGAGGAGCCCAGTTCCCATCTTGCTCCACCACTTAACTGGATGATTTTGGACAAGTCATGTGGCCTTTTTACTTTCCTCATTTGTATCATGGGGGGACCAAATGACTTAAGCATTCCCCTTTGGCTGTAAGTCTGTGAGGCTGTGAGAATGTTTTGAAGAGAATTAAAGGAATTAAACCAATGTAAGGTATTTTTGCTGAACATATAACCACCCAAAGAGTGAGATATTTGGCAGGTCTGCTGTCCCATGAACCAGATTCCTGGTGCTCAGTCTGAGTAAACACTGAGTAAACTTTGTTGTAACTAATAATAAGAGTACTCTTCCCCAGAACACCACTTTGAATGACCGTGTTAGTGTGTCTGAGGGGGCAGAACAGCAATCTATTTATTAGGGTAAGCTAGCAAATATAACTCATGAAAGGGAGGGGGGTGACATGATAAAAATGATCACAGGGAATAATGGAATTTTAGAAAGAATACTTTGGGGGGAATTTAGTTTGTGGAATGTAGTTTCACTGGCAATTTTGTGTGGATTTGGTTTATTTGTTGGTGATTGTTGAGAAGCAGCATGGTATAGTAGCTAGCATGCTGGTCTGGCAGTCAGAAAGAGTTGGGTTTAATGCTTTGACATTTATTATCTGTCTGAGGATTTGTCAGAGAAGCTGGCTCTACTACCTCTGTGATCTGAGACAAATTACTCAAGCTCTCTGGGTTTCCTCATCTGTATTTGTAGTACCTACTATTCTTTAGTCAAACTCCTTCCTTTTACTGATGAGGAAACTGAGGCTCCCAGAAGTTAAATGATTTATTTGCCTGAGGTCATGGAGATAGCTAATAAGATGTGAGAACTGAAAGGCTAGTCCTTCTGTGATAAATAACAAAGATGAAACCCAACATCTTTGACATTTGAACATTATCTTGGTCTGGTGAAGTGGATGCTGGGGGGGGATAGCACCCTTTAGTTCTTAGGACACACCCATGGTACCCCACCCTCACTTGCAACTGAGTAGACTGGTGGCCTTTGTTATTAGAATTCTCAGAAGGGCTGCTCTTGACTGAGTGGTAGTTGATACAGGAGGAGGTTGGTTGCCTGGAAACCATCAGAACTTTGAGGCTGAGTTCCAAACACTGGTCAGTTAACCTCATTGGAAGGATGAGGTGGGATGGGAGAGCTCTAATCAATCATGTGATCACAACTTATAGATTGAGAGCCTTTTTTTTTGGACTGGGTGGTCTTGGTAGAGGGCTTTAAGATGGACCTTAAGAAGCTAAGGTGCTCCTTAGAATAGGTATCCAGGCCAACCTCCCATTAGGAACTGCAATGCCTTCTATTGCACCTTTCACAAGGGGATCATCTGGTCTCTATGTGGTTACTTTCGGGAACTGTGAGAGCGTCTAATGTAACCTGTCAGCTGGTGAGAGACGTCCCTTGATGGGTAGATGTCATCTCTACCACTTTTCTCTGGACGTCTCCAGCACAAGGAGGTTTACTACTTGTGAAGGACAGCCCATTCTAACTCCCCCTCATCGTAGATTTTCAAAAAAGAGTATCAGATGTAACTAGCCTGGTCATAGCAAAGGACGCAGGCCTTAGAACGTCCTGGAGCTGCATGGTGAATGACAAATGTACAAACATTACCTTCCCCCCGGACTTTTTATGAGGGTTGCCGAAGTAGGTTATTGTATTAGAAAGCCCACCTACTCTACTTATGGTCTGTCAGCTTTAAGGGTTACACAGTGTTTTCATCCCGTTAGTCTCACAACAGTCCAGAGGAGGAGATGCTGTCACTATCTCTATTTTACAAATAAGGAAACTGAGGTTCACAGAGTAACTTGTCCAGGATCAGCTAGAAAGTATCTGTGGTAGGCTTCTTATCCGAAAGAAGAAAATATTTTTTAATATTTAGATTAAATAACCAGGTCTGAAGAAATAAAGCATTAACTGTATCCAAGTCTTTGAATTGCGTGAGTTTACAGGAGGCTTTACTGGAAAGAGAGCTTAAGTAGTTTTCCTAAAATGCCAAAGAAACCAAGGAGATTGGGAACCTACATTTCCTATCCCATGATCCTCTCTGACACCATTGTATGACATTGCCCCCAACTGCTCTGTGTGATTTTGCTTTTCAGTGTTTGCTGGGTGACATGGCTAGTAAGCAGGGATCCTGTGCCAGTACAATATCTCGAAACTGAATAGCAAGCGTAAGGAGTTAGGAAAGTGCTTGTTTTTTATTTTAATTTTTAATTAAAGCTTTTAATTTGCAAAACATATATAAGGGTAATTTTTCAACATTGACCCTTACAAAGCTTTCCATTATAAATTTTCCCCCCTAGTCCCCACCCCTCCCCTAAATGGCAGGAAGTCTACATGTTAATTATGTTAAAATAGGAAAGTGCTTGTTTTAACACTATTTATAAGAATGATTTTACCTTTTCACTTAAATTTGTGGTGTAGAATAAAGTATTACTTCCTGGGATCAAAGGCAGCTTGACGCCAAGAGGCAGATCCAGCAGTTGAGCAGCTCCTACTCCTGGAAACTGCATTTTGTGGGGGCCCTGTCAGAACAGAATGACATGGGCTTTAGGCTAAGCAGATCATTTGGGGAAGAACTGAAACTTTTGGTACTTCAATGGACTCCCAACCCCGAATGCCTCATGGTATCTGTGTGTGTGCATGCAATTGAGTCTTGGGGAGCAAAGAAGGCACTGAGTGTGCTTAGAAGTGGAAGGGACCCCACAGGGAGCGATTGAGGCCTAGCTAGGATAAGTGACTTGCCCAACATGGTACAGGAAGTAAGCCTCAGTTGAGATGATGTGTACCCTGGACTTGTTACTACAGACATCAAAGCATCATAGTTCCAGAGAGGTTAAAAGGGACACTAGAAGTCATAGAGTCCAATCCCCTGGTTTTACAAGTGAAGAAGCTGTGGTTCAAGGAGCGACAATGATCTGCCCATGATTACGCAACTACTAATTGGTAAGATCCAGGAACTCTGACTCCAGTTCTAAGGCTCTGTGGAAGCTGCAGCACCATCAGGGTGGGGGATGATCCATCCCCCAATCTCCTCACTTCTGCCTTTTAGGTCATTCCCCAACCCCTTTAGGGCTACCCCACCTTTTTCTGGTCTAGTCTTACCACCAAAATGGTTATAGAGCTCAGGGGGCTGTGGGTGAACCCAGAGTGAGGTTATGGGGAACTGAAGCACTGGGGATAGTTGTGGGATTGAGCTTGGAGGAGGGCCCTCAGGATTTGGGGGACCCCTAATAAGCATTAGGGAAGTCCTAGGACCAGGGGTAGGGCTTCAGGGGTTCTGAGCAGTGCCTTCAAGGTTTGGGGGTTCCCACAGTTTTGGGGGCCCAGCCCATGAGATTTTGAGGCTCAAGGGTTTAGGGTAGTCCCGGGGCCAGAGGCTCTCTGATTTTGGGAAGCCCACGGACTTTGGAGCAGAGCCTGGAGGTTTGAGGAGGGCCCACCCCAGTGGACTTAGGGAAGAAGCTTAGAGGTTTGGGGAGGCCCATGGGATTTTGGGGCTCAGGCCCTTAGAGTTTATGGGGGGTTGTTCATGGATTTTGGGGTGGGGCTTAAAGGTTTGGAGAGGGCCCATGGAATTTTGGGGAGGAGCCTTGAGGTTTGGGGAGGGTTTGTGAGGTTTGTGGGTGGTCCTGTGGACTTTGGGAAGAAGCCTCAAGGTTTGGGGAGGGTCCACAAGGTTTGGGGGTGGCCCTGTTGACTTTGGGGAGAATTTGTGGGATTTGTGAGAGGCCCTGTGGACTTTGGGGAGGAGCCTGGAAGTTTGGGGAGAATTTGTGGGGTTTGGGGAGGCCCTGCTGATTTTGGAGAGGAGCCTGAAGATTTGGAGAGGATTTTTGGGGTTTGGGGGAGTCCCTGTTGACTTTGGGGAAGAGCCTGGAGGTTTGGGGAGGGTTTGTGGGAGGCCCT
Organism: Myrmecobius fasciatus; assembly: GCA_023553655.1. Lineage (NCBI taxonomy): Eukaryota > Metazoa > Chordata > Mammalia > Dasyuromorphia > Myrmecobiidae > Myrmecobius > Myrmecobius fasciatus. The sequence goes on from JAJPUD010002321.1 coordinate 308,044, forward strand.
GTTGAATTTAGGGAGCATTTGTGGGGTTTGGGGGAGGCTCTGTGGACTTTGGGGAAGATTTGTGGGGCTTAGGGGAGGCCCGGCTCACTTTGGGGAAGAGCCTGAAAATTTGGGGAGAATTTGTGGGGTTTGGGGGAGGTTCTGTGGACTTTGGGGAGGTACCTTGAGGTTTGGGGAGGATTTCTGGGATTTGGGGGAGGCCCTGCTGGATTTGAGGAGAAGCCTCTAGGTTTGGTGAGGGTCCACAAGTTTTGGGGGCAGCCCTGTTGACTTTGGAGAAGAGCCTGAAGGTTTGGGAAAGGTCTGTGGGGTTTAGGGGAGGCCCTGTGGACTTTGGGGGAGAAGCCTAGAGATTTCGAGAGGATTTGTGGGGTTTGGGGGCAGCCCTGTTGACTTTGGGGAGGAGTTTGAAGATCTGGGGAGGATTTATGGGGTTTGGGGGAGGCCCTGCTGACTCTGGGGAGGAGCCTGGAGGT